>JAXQQM020088832.1:0-320740 GCA_034641835.2 Pinus albicaulis | reverse complement strand
AAAAAAAAAAAAAAAGAAGAAGAAGAAGAAGAAAAGAAAAGAAAACTAGTTCTTATTTGCCCAAAATCTGAATCAGATATCAAGAAAGAGACAGCTCAAAACAAAATTAAAAACAGAGCTGTAAAGAAAAAGAAGGCCATAATGAGAAACTTTCAGGTCTTAAGCCTTCCATTTTGATTTAATTTTCTGCAAATAATAATCTATGTGCAGCTTGTTCTTATGCCATAGATCATAGCAAGTCGAATAGCTCAATCTTGACTTGACTATTTTTAAATTTCTGTTGTAGAATTTAGAGAATGAAAGTTTGTTGGACTGTTTAATCCCAACAAACAGTAGACTAGGTAGAGAAATATCTAAGCTCAACTGTTTAATCTGAGTTCAGGGAGAAATAAGGATTAGAAATAGATCAGATTTCCTGCTTTCAAAAGAATAAAATGTTGTGAATAGAGTTTGCCAATCCAAGTGCACTCTGATGAAGAAAAAATGCTAGATCTGTAGGATTGGGTAGGTAGCAAGCTGGTTGATAAAGGTCCATTGTTTTCATGGATGCCAAATATGTTTTTAGAAAAAGATCATTCAATCACGGAAGGACAGCCCAATGGATGAGGCAACTAACCAGCCTCCCAGAAATCAGCTCTGAATTCTTGATGCCTTCAAGAAGGCACCATCCCCAAGTGGAGCCACTGTTAGCCACCTATAATATTTTGTTATACCAAAAGGTGGCTAAGATCTTTTTTGAGCCTCCAAGGAACAAATTTTATCACTAAAAAATTGTTGGCTCTTGAAGTCTCTTTAAGGCCTCATGCCTCTGTCCAAAATCCTCATTTGCTGTCCCATTTTTTATACTCAGGAATTTCTGCTGACTCCAACTAAAAGACTACTGAAAGATCGCCATTTCTCCTCTTCTCAAAACCTTTCATCTGCTCCCCTTTTTCTCCATCCAAACTACCTTGTTTTCATAAGTCCTCTTCTTTCCATTTATGAAAATTTCCCCTTTCATAGTTAAAAACTCACTTTTTAACTATTTCGGAACCCCCAAATCCATTAAAATGCTTGAAAATTTCTCATAAAAATCAAAGTTTTATTACTATGGACCTAAGCCCCTTGGGCTAAGTCCTAAACCACTTCCCCCCACATGCCCATGTGTTAAAACCAAACGCCAAAGCTTTCGGCGCTAATCGCATCGCAAATATCCAAAGGGTTCATGACTTTGAACCATTACAAAGCTCATTTTCCTTTGTAAACCCAAAAACCCACTTTCTGAAAGTTCTAAGTTAAAACTTAAAACCATGTGCTGAATATAAATGGGTTGATTGAAAAGAGCCGATCGCGCAATCGCAATCGGAAACAATACAAATGGGTTGATCGGAAAGACCAGGCTCATGGCCCGATTGCGATTGGCCCTTGTCTCTATACTCCCAGGCATATTACATTCCATAAAAACCACCGGCCCCGCAATCGGGCGCCTTTTTCTTTACTTATATATATTTTCCGCCTAATCCATTATAACTGATGTTTATTGCAAAACTTTGGGTTTCATATGTTTAAAGGTTTTTTCACCGGTACGTAGGTCAAAGCAATCCTGACCGTTGATCTAGTTCTTCGATCCAACGGTCCGTGCACAATCGCATCGCAACTTTTCTCATTGCGCAATCGCATGCCCATCTCTGCGACCTCCGATTGCTGACCCCCGATTAAATCCCGACCATTGATCTTGTTCTCGTATCAACGCTCGCGCTCAATCGCAAGTGTCCTCCCGATCGCAACCGCAAGCCTTCTCGTCTCATCCCCGATCGCGATCCTTTGATTCCATCGCAACCGTCCATCCGTTATGATCTAACGGCTCTATCGCACACCCTTGCGATCCCTCCGATTACATCCCATCCGTTCATTTCCCGCTGATCCAACGGTCATCGCTTGATCGCACTGGTCGCTCGAACGCTAAATCGCACGCCTTTTCCACAGTCCTCCGATTTAATCCCAGCCGTCCATCTCCCTGATGATCGGACGGACTGCGCTCAATCGCATCGCTGCGTTTCAATCGCATCCCCTTCTCTGCCCTCCCCGATCGCGATCCTCCTATTAAATCTGGGCCGTCCATCCTCCCGAGGATCCAACGGTCCTTGTTCCCTCCGATCATAAGTCTTGCCCCGTTTTAAAAACCCGTCGATTCATTTTCCGCCGTCGATCAGATCCTCAGATCAACGGCCAGCGCTTAATCGCACTGGAGAATTCAATCGCATCCCCTTTTCTGCCACCCCCGATTGAGACCCTCCGATTAGATCTGGACCGTCCACGTGTCCAGATCGGACGGTCCAAAACTACTCCGACTTGTTCATCTCCCCGCTCTCCTTTTCGCCTCGTCTACGCAAATCTCCACCGTTGGTTGCCTTCATCCGACGGCTTCGCTCCTCCCCCGCCATCTGAAGCAGTTTAAACCTATCTCCGCAGGATTTCTTAATTATTTTTGTCTTTTACAGGTGTTTTAATGGTTTTCCATTGTTTAATGAAAGAAAGCCGAGGCTTGGGAAAGACGTCTCGCGCCTTTCGAGCCGTTAAAGAGAACCATGAGGGAGGGGTTTTCGCTCATTGTTTTCTCACTTCATGGGCACGATGCCTTTAGTGCCCGTTGCGGCCCGCACATCAACAAGACACTCGTTTTTAATTCAAAAACAAGTGCAAGAGTATCATCAAGACAGAGCACAAATGTATAAAGATTGAAGGATTTCGTTTTTTGGGGATTACGCAAGACCGTTATCAAAAGCCTAATCCCCAATCTAAAACACAACGAAAGAAGAACCTTTGTTTTATCGTAATATTGTAATGCAAAGCCTCCACCGCCACATCTGAGGCAAATTGATTCCTCAGCTACCACCGAGCCACCTGTTGCCTCAAACCATTCAGAACAGAGGCCGAAGTTATTGCTCGAAGAAATATCTGCCTCCAGCATTGCCAAGAGGTTATTTCTGCAAGGAAACCAATGAATAAATATCTGCATAGTTATTCCAAAACATACATAGAGCCTCAAAGTCAAACAAAGCTTCCACCGAGCTTTGATATTTATTGTGAAAAAGTTAATGTAGTGATCCACCTGTAAATTTTTCCCTCGAGCCTCTCAAAGGGCCGAGAAGTCTTCACTCTGCATTAACTGTCCTTGAGATATTTTGTTAAAATCCCACCTCCTCATCTTCCTATAAGTACTTCTACATAAGATGAGGAGTTGTTGGTTGCAGAACTTTGAAATACACTTGAGCTTGAGACTTCTATTTGTACATAGTATTCACTGGCCCTTGAAGCTCTGTTTGTGCTAGAGTAGTTAGGTTGAATAGTGAAGATGATTTCTGAACTGAAACATTGGACTTGAAGTTTGTAGCTGGTTTGACATCAATATAAAAGTTGTTTCATGGGATCCTGATCTATATTGACGGTGATGTTATTCTCATTTGTAACTTGTTGTTTTATTTCTGTTTTCATGTTGTTTCATTCTCCACTATAAAGAACAGTTTAAATAGGGTTAGGACCTGCTGTATATCAGTAACCTTCTCTGGCTGAGAAATCTTTATTTGAATGTTTTCTTCCAATCTGTGTTATTCAGGAATGACTTAATTCAGTTTTAGGCATGAGAATGCTGGTGTTCCCTCATTTTACCGTCCTAGCTGAATATTATTTCTGAATGTTACTTTCAGTATGTGTTATGTGATGATGAACTGAAGGAAGATATGGTTAGCCCTGGTCCCAGACTTGTCTGCATAACTAACAGATTGTTTCCCTTGGAATGTGTTAAAAGCTGGCTAGTTTAGAAGCACTTGCTAGATCTTAGACCATTCTGTGTTATCTTTGTGTTTCCCCTTGTTTTGTATGTTTTCTATTGGAAGTGTGTCAAAGGCCGGTTGGTTTAAAAGTACTTACCAGATCCTAGTCTGCTTTCGTGTCATTCTTAAAGTGTTTGTCAAAGGCTGACTGGTTTAAAAGTACTTATCAGATCCTAGGCTGCTCTTCGTTCTGCATCTGTTTAATTCCCCTTCTTGATGTATCACTCCATTCCATAAATCAAAATTTAAAGAGATCCTTAGACACAGATGACTAGCCCCTTGGATCACACTTGATGTTGTTGTTCAATTAAAGCCCATATATGACTCCATAGCCCAATGGACTAAAAACCAGCGTTATATCTATCTATCTGCCAAAACTGTTCTATTTGCTTGCAACTTCTCACTTTTGAAACTTTGCACTTAGGACTTTCCCCTCAAGTAACATTTCATGCTCAACCATCCAAAACAAAACAAAACCCTTAGCCTTCATAACTAGCCTAATATCATTACCTTAAACTTTTCAAAGACAATATCCATCTTTGCACATATTGGAGAGATCCCTCTCCAGATTCAGGAGGGCTAGATCCTAGAATCCCAAAGTTGGTTGAAATGATGTTAACTCTGTGATTGGACTCTCCCAATCTTGCTAATAAATTACAGAGACCTAACACAATGTATTTTAATATATATCAATAAGAGGCTCATTGTAATACAAAATGGGATAGTTATTGGTAAATCCTTGTCTTTCAATTGGGAAACTATGTCCATTACATTAAACAAAATGTATGCTTTTCACAAACAGTTATTTCAAAAAATACAACAGCTTGCATTGATATCCAAAAATATTTTCATTCTTCACTGGAATTGTTGTCAGTGCTCAAGCTACTTCCATGACTTGCGTTATTTGGACCATTTTTTTGTTCATTGCATCGATTGTTTTTATCTTCTTGATCACGTTCCATCTGCAAACATAAAGAAAAAGTGTAATGCGTGTATCTACATTGGTGAGAAGAATGAAATTTGAAATAAATAATTTACATCAATGTAAATATAATAACAATGTATCATATAAAGAAGTGAATCATGAACTGTACACATGGTTTGAAAACCAATTCTATACCATGTTGCAACAACTCTTCTATTGGCGTAGTACCATACTTTGTTTCCTGCAAGTTTTATACCCAATTATAAATCATAGTGTTAATATAAAGGTTTTTTTTGTTCTATTAATTATAAACTGAGAGAAGTAAAACAAAATAAATACTTACAAATTCCACAATTAATTTTTGATATGCCAACGTATACTCACAACCCATATTTAACCTAATGTCAATCAATTCTTCTGATTGCTCTTCTTTGTATGTTAGCATATATTTGAAGACATTCAAGAATGGTTGTTGTAAAACAACTTAACATATACTAAAATGAAACCTTGAGTTGTTATAAGGAAATATTAACAATTACTCACAAAATTTTATTTCAACCCTTTTTTCCTTATCCTCTTGTTTTATATGTTGAATGATTTCCATTGTTTTTCTTTTTTGCAAGAAAATACTTGAAAATTAATATTTAATGCTATATTATTTCTTTATATGTACAAATTCAATGATGACATACATTTGAAGCATGTTGTTATTGAGATGGCTCCTCCTATGATGCAATTATGTCCATTTCTTTGACTAATTCTTTGTACATTCTTACTGGCATGTTTCACATATTAGCTCATTGATCCTTTGGTATTTCCATAATCTTCCTGAAAAAAGTAATGAACTATTTTTATATAAACATATGAAAACTAAATATAGAAAAATGAATGTTAATAAATGAATGGTTTGTAGTAATATATACATATAATTCTAGAAACTCATTTTAATTAGGAATATTACCTTTTCAATGATTATTTTTGTTGTTGTATGTTTTTTCTATTGCAAATATGACAAGTCTCATTAACCATTGCTCCAGAAATGCTTCCTATAGTTTAGATATAACTTGGTTCTTGGAATAATTAGTTTGATTTTTGTATTGTAAGTGGAAAGTACATCTATACGTTTGTTCCACTATATCCCTCATAATTTTGTAAAAATAACCCCCCCCCTTTCATTAACCTCTAACACCACTCCAGATGAGCTAAGGAAAAATTCATCATCATTTACATGTTCTATAATTTTTATTTTCTAAAAAAACATTGATATTTTCCTTCGTTGTTGCTCCGTAGAATTGTATACATTAATATAAATTTACTACTAGTAATGACTTTGAATTGAAAACAAGAGATTACAAATTTCCTCTACTATTTTGCGGAATGGAAATCACACTTTAGAAATACATGAAATGACATGCAATCATCAGAATCCACAAGAGCACAATTATTTACAAGGGAACCCAACTAAGAAACCCTCCCCCACGCTACATTTCATTAATCAGATGAGAATGAAAAACTATTACAATGTCTTGCTTCAACTCTGAAGCACAACTACATTGCAATCCTATTCTCCGAATTCTTGACATGCTCTAGCCAACACTTAGCCAATTCAAGGCCTAATCTTCCTCCCATTTCCTTGCACAATCCTTGAGGAAATTAACTCCTAAAAGATAAGAATTTCCTCCTATTTTCTTGCACAATTAACAATGAATAATTCACCTGCTTAACTGCCAAGCCTATACACTCAACTACTGTACAATTGATAATTACAATGTGCCTTTTCCTCTACTCCAGCTAGGAAATTTGAATTCCATGCATGTATAGGCTATTTTTAACTGATTGACTAGTTCAACTGAGAGATCATCGAGTTAGAAAAAATTCTACTACTCAACTGACCTCTAACTGACTCAAATAATGATTAGAGCTCATTTAAATAAGTCAAACTGAAAAATAACTGAACTAGATTGCTAAATTTTAGCAATCACTACATGCACAAATCTACTTCTATCCTATAACTAGGATTTACTGCGGAAATCAGTAGATAAAGCCATGTCACACAAGATAACTATAATCCAAGTCATCTGGTTGATGTGGAAAATAAAATTAGTCAATTTGACTAAGGTAAAAGTCAAATTGAGCCTTTCTTGCTACAATTTCTAACACTCCCTTTTAGCAAGAAAGGGATTTTGCACAACCCCAATATAAATCTTGTGGAATGTATTGTAGCACTACCCCTATTGTTGTTGTTTCTACTGTAATAACTATAACTGAATTCTCTGAACTGTCTACTGGGAAAATTACAATGTTGTTGATGTTTTAGTGGAAATTGCAAGGAGTTGTTGCTACATGATCTAGTGTCTGATTATATCACCATACAGAGAAAAGAATAAGAAGACACAACATATCCCAATCCCATATGATCATCAAGCAACATGCAATCGAGTTTACACTATGAGGAAGAGAAATGGTACCTTGCCTCCTTGCACTTTGCAGACGGATCTTGAGTTCGTAGTAGAATCCTCGTGCTCCACTCAATCGATCTGCTTCATCCACTCTTGATATCAACACCTACACACAATCACAACCGCTCATGGACGACAAGAGATATTCCTCGGAATATTGTTAGATAAACAATGATATAAACAAATCACATGATTTGCTGAAACATAATTATGTAAGGGAGAGAACATATATCTTCATTAATCACATAAATAATGATACATTGCTTTATACATTATCTTCCACAAATCCTCTCCACGATCCGAAATATTTTCCCCATTAGATTCAAGGAATGAGAATGAAGAGCACTCACATAAGACTAAGACCTCACAAGCTCTCAATACGGCAACAAAATGGCAGCATGGGATCAAGATCTTAGCTCATCAAAAGTCTAGCTCTCCAAAAATAGACTGACCCTCTCAAACGATCTAGTATAAATAAGTAGAAGATAGGTCTCAGGACGATGAATATGGATGCTCAGGATGGTGAAAAGTTACAAAAGCTTCTAATTGATGAGTCTTAGCTAGCTCAAATAGGTGAGGAATAGAACTGATCTCCTAGGTACTACGTCATTTTGGAACATTCCATTGGTCGTAGGCACATAAAGGGAAAAATAGAGCCTTAGTCGTGGGCACAAGAGGGCCTAGTAGCGGCTATAGGCCTTTGGCCAGAGGCACAAGCATGCCGGTTACGGGCTGTTGTCGCCAGAGATATTGTCACTCCCATAGAGATAGCCTAGAGTTGCCATAGACCAGTGCCTAGGACATCTTATCATAGCAAGGAGCACATAATATAACTTGGGTGTCAATCCAAAAGGCTCTCCTGCTATCTCTTGTAAAACAAGGAAATGGATTTAAATGGGACCAGAACTTACAGAAACTGCCACAGGGAAAGTAATGCTGCAGAGACAAGATGAAAAGCTCTAACACAAAAGCATCAGACAGTTAAGAGACAATTTACTGTAGAGAGGGCCGATTCAAGTAATATGCCACAGAAATCAAATATCAGAAGGTGTATGCAGTGAAAGAAATATAAGAAGATATTAGTTAACTTTGGTCTGATACCCAGATACACAACAAAACCATATATGGGCTTATCATTCTAAGAATCCATACATGACAATGGCGTTTTAAAAGCACCCTCCCAAAGCAACTAATATAGCAGAAAGATGGATGAAATGAACATGAAACAGTATATCATGCCTGAGCCATATTTAAAGCGCTTGACTTATCCAAGTATGGGTATCAACTAGGATAAATCCTTACCTAAAATCAGTGAGCCACTCGCATTCCAGTACATGATACTAGAAGAAGGATAAAATGAAATATTGTATTAAACACAGTAGAGAAGATTACATACTGTGGAATACCAAAGACCAGAATCCTCTAATACAGATAGAACTCCTCCTCACTGAGACCCTACGGGCTCTGAGCCTTCATACAAGAGCCTCTACAAAATGTTTACAAAAATGCCTTTCGCTGCACAATTCTCTGATAAAAATCTGGAACCCTTACAATGTCATTCTTCCCGGTTTTTATAGAGGAAGAAGATGAGAAACTCATAAAAGAAGTAGGTGAAAACAATTAATTATTTCATTTAAACAAAATGGCGAAAACATTCGCGCCCATATTGCTGAGTAACCATGCTGTACTGTATGTACTCTATGGCCTGCCTTCAGAAATAAATGCATTGAGTAGAAAAATCCCCTCAGGGATGCAGCATAGAGATGAAATCACTTAAATAATCTATCCTTTTCTGAGAGGCAATCTTGCTGAAATTGATCTTGGAGGGCGTAACTTTCTTCTGCCTTGTAACTCTAGATTGGAATTTGAAATCTTTCATTCCGGACGCCGAAGTTATTTATCTTCAACTGACACTCTTTGTCGCGTCATTAAAATTTCTATCTGTGAAAACTGCCTTTTAAATTACTCTGGAGGGTTTGATAGCTTTCAATCTCTGCTCTTTAAATGGCAGTCATATCTCTGCAACTACCCGGGATCTTCTTCATAAATTCTCCTTCTGCAAGCCGATCTTTAGATGTGTCTTCAATTTTTGTAATGGAGGCAGAGATTAATGACGATTTCTTGTCGCTGCAACCTGCAAAACCCACAAACACGTTAAAGAAAACCAGACACAAGGGTGGTGGACGCGGGTGTGACCACGGAATGATGATGTGGACTGGGAAAAATGGCGAGGAGATGTAGGGTGGCGGAAAACACGGATAAATGGCGGAGAAACGAAGGGTGGCAATGAAATATACAGTGGAATGACAATGAATGAACAAGGCGGAGATACGTAACATAAACACTGTAATATGACATGTAAATGGAGAATATGAATGGTGGAGGGGGACGCAAATGACACGTGGGCGTACGAAAGACTATACGGAAAGGGGTGACGTGGAGGTGGACTCGGGCGGTCAGCGGGTGTAAACGTTTCCGGGCCATCCGATCTTGAAACCAGATCAACGTTTAACAATGCTTTGGGGACCGATGAAAAGGCGGGCCCCGAGACACTGTATACTAGGTTTAACACATGCGAATCTTCACAGCGTGACGGCCGTCGGATGATGGCTCACAAATCAAATGGCTCACGTTGATTTCGCTGCGCGCCCGGGATCGAAAGTTAACGCGCGAAATGGGGCGGTATTGGAACAGTGGCCTGGGACGCATGGCGCATAATGTATGGAATCGCTGCGATTTGTGGAATACCGCCTGCCCAGAAAAGGTGGTGTGAAATAAACAGGTCGGTTTTGAGCAATGAACGTGGGCGCGGGGACCACCATGGCAAGCTGTTTGCGGACCGTTGATTTACTTTTGATCGGACAACTAGGGATGTGCCCGATAGCCTCTTATGCTAAGCGCCTGTTAGTCTGGCACTTGGTCTAGCACCCGAATCGTATGGGGAATAAAATAAAGGGGCTGAGACTGAAGGGGCTAGGCCCGATATATCTTTAAGTGCAGATTTTAGCCTTTGTCTAATGTACTTCGTGGGCGGGAAGGGTAACGATAGGTAGGATATGAAGATCTTAGGCTACAAAAGGGGTTTTAAACAGATTCAAACGGGACTGCAAGCCAGAAACTCGAATGGGGGGGGCTAATATAGTCAACAGCAGTAAAGGTCAAGGCGGCGCAAAAAGTCACCCCATGTTAGGAAAATTTCATTTGACCATGAGGGCTAAGGG
Source organism: Pinus albicaulis (assembly GCA_034641835.2). Lineage (NCBI taxonomy): Eukaryota > Viridiplantae > Streptophyta > Pinopsida > Pinales > Pinaceae > Pinus > Pinus albicaulis. The sequence continues at coordinate 310,323 of JAXQQM020088832.1, read as the reverse complement.
TCAATGATGAAAGGGTAGAAAAATAGGCTGATAACATATGCCCCCTAATGTATGAGGTCAAAATGAGAAGTTGATGGCTGAAATACATTATGATTAAAATAAGTGGCCAAAGCAACAATGGGGAAATAAAGCCATGGATGCGGATTGGAAAAAATCGAAGCTGAATTCTCAACTATGCTAATAACATCCCTGAGGCGGGCATACCCATGTTCGGTCATAAGAAAATATTGAACATGGTTGCCAAACATACACTGCAGATCCATGCCATGAAGTGTTGTAACATGGCCATGACAAACATACATAGTGGATGGATGTCACTCAATGAAAATAGCATAGCCACTAAGAAATATAATCGTGGATCTATGTCACAGTATACATCCATATGACTATGGACACATGACAGACATAGAAGTGTCGCAGATAGCCTTCAAAGTACCTAAATGATACATAACTCTAATGCACCCTGGGAAGGGTGTCATATAAGAGTGAGGTGTCCCTAACCTAGGTTATGTAGAATTATGATCTACGGATAAATAAAATTCCCTAAGTGTGGTGCTAGGCACTTAGAACAACAGATTAAAGAATTTTCTATCACTTTCTCTAAGAATAAATAGACATACAGAAAGATATAAGAACCTACTTGTGATCCAAGTGCTTCCTATTCTCCTTCTGTCGCTTTTTCTGTAGCCTCCAATCCAACTTAGATCGCCAGATTGATTCCTGCAAGTATAAACAAAGAACAACAAAGAGATTGCAATATGCATATGCCTATTTATATTAACCAGTTAAATCGATTAAACATGAAACATATATATCATTCAAGAGTCCATTGCACGAGAAATAGAAACATAAACATATACATATATGGGAAAATGAACATCAATATTTATTAAAGAGTAGAAGGGGGAGGTTTCAACCAATGATCCATTTGATGTCACCAGCTCCAGCTTCATCCCAGCCTCATCACAATCAACATCTCACCAACAACATATCACTTCTATAACTCTCTCAATTGAGAATCCAACAACATTTCTTTACCAAAATTCTTCCTTCCCTAGCACTAGGAACTATGCTCAATTTATAGGGCAATTGAAGGTTTTTTCTCAATCAATGAATTTCTAATAATTGGCAAGACATGTTTCCAAGTTCAGAGGTGTTAGATGGACAATTGGATTTAAATTTTGACACATATGGACTCTTTAAGAAGGCACTGGCCATGTGGAGATTCCAGAACAATGTGAATTTCGCTCTCATTCAACCAACACACCCTTGAATGTTGGGAAGTGCATTGCAATGCACCCTTGAATGGAGGGAGCTTCATATGCAACATAGTTAGTCCCTTGAGAGGCAACGTTGGTGAGCTCGTAAGTGATATAATATATACTTCAAACCTTGGAAATATCACAATATAAGTCATAAATGATTTGTTCTTCTCTTAGGGCATGTAGCAACTGAAATGATAGGGGATGATAGAACCTATTTCATTGGTCCTAAGGATTATGTCCAGTTTGATCAAGTCACGGAGGATGATGCTCAAATTGACCTATAACAACTGCCCCCTAAAGCATGAAGTCAGAATAATAAAAATATTTTTGAATGAGATGCTTTACGATGCGATGGGCTAAAAATGAAGTGGAGTGGCGACCTGCAACAATCTTACAATACATTACATCATGATATTTTCATCTTGATCACTAATTGCTGAGGGAGGCATTCCCATGCTCAGCACATAAACTATATAATAACATGTACATAGTGCAGAAAGTCGTCTATATTGGAATGTTTCCCAATATAGACATGCCTACAAATATAGGCCCATGTTCAGATAATGATATGTATGTAAATTCAGCATACATATGATGTGTACAACAATCCTGAAATCGTAGCCTAGATGGTTGAAATTAGATCCAGGGTCTTCTTATCTCATTCACTCGATCGTTTGGGTACAAGTCTAGCCATGCAAATATATGATTTGTAGTCGAACATGGTAAGACATCGTTTGATTACCAGCGAATGATGTGAGTTGTTAACAAACGCGAGAGGACCACCATTGAGGTTAATGGCTCTCAAGGTACTACAGTACATTTCGTAAGGTGTGAATAGATGATTTTGGTCAAAGGTTCGGAAGCGAGGATCTTGTCGATGCTGTAACAAGCCTCATGGTACTGGAAGATGATGTTTCTAAGTAAACTTCCTAGATGATGATTTGATGTTGAAAAGAAGCCACTTTATCGTGAAATGAGAGTTATTGATTTCATATACAAAATGTGACTTGACATAGCAATGTTCAGGGATGACTATCATGAAAATGAAGGTTTATGAGTATTGTACAAGGATGAGTATTCACTGGATGACTTCTCTTGAACATATCAGCGACACTGAGATGAGTTGGCAGCATTGATCCAAAACCGAAGTGAAGGTATGATGAACCATAGTATGAATGAACCATCAAGAAGATTACCCAACCCAAAAAATCACGATGATGGAGTGAAGTGTCATGTTCAAAAGGGACCTGCTACCGTCAAAGTTCTGTTCACTTTCCCAAATTTTCCCAGGTCATTTTTCGACCAATACCTCTTTTTTTTTTTAACAAGCTTGAGGAGGATTACATATGCTTGATCTATAATTCAACCCTTCGGGTGAATAATGTATCACTATTTAATAATTGAACAAGTCTAGCGATGAATGAAACTCAATTCTTGACATGATCGACAAGCTCGTCTCTATTTTATGTTTTAGCGAGCCTAACGACAGTGACAACCCGGTCCTTCTTCATATTTAGAGAGTTTGAAAAAGAGGACAAAAGAAAACTCCATAATTATTTTTTCGTAAAGTTGTCGCTCATATCCAAAAAAGTGTAAAATGATATCTGAGAGAACCTCCTAGCCATGTTCGACTAAGGTTTTCCTTTTTCGTAAATAATCTATATCAATCCGGAAGAGGGTTAAAATTATACTGAGTAGATATCAATTCATTTACTTTTACAAGCTCGAAAAGACAAGTTCTCTACAATCTTTTCACATTATCGGAGTCTGAAATGAGCTAAAAGAAGACTCCAAGGGTTCCTTTTTTGTTGTTATCGAAGCTCAAAAAAGAGATAAAAGTGTGCTTCAAGTCCTTTTTCATTTTTATCAAAGCTCGAAAAATAAGGATAAAAGAATGTTTTGTGGTCAAATCATTCTTGAAATAAATGTGCACTACTAATATGCTATGTCAGTTGCAAACCTATACATAATAACATCAAATTGATTAAAAATACCTATTTCATGATAAAAAATGAATAGAACCATAGTCACAACAACAAATATGATTTTCAAATAATCAAATGACTAATTAAAAGATTTTTTACTATTCATTTTTACCATTTGAAAGTTACCATTTTCATTTTGGAGCTATGAACCTGTTTTTGCCCCTGAAATTTAGCTGTTGATTGCAATCGATTCTGTGGACGGTTTTAATAACTGTTTGATCCAGGTTGGTGCCCACTGCCATAAACCTCCTCTTTCGTTTAGTAGTCTTTTTGTTTCATTCCATTGCAATTTTTTATGGATTTGGGCCCCTTAGGGTAAATCTATTATCAAAAGAGGGAAACACACCTTTGGATGTCAAAACCTAAGTTGGAATGCACCTGAAATGAAGGCTAGGTGCATATGCAACACACTGTCTCTTGTTTAAGGCTGCGTTGGCGCAATTCACATTTTTTATTCTTGCAGTGTGCCCAAATTTAACCTAGTTTTTTGCATGAAAAGGGTCTTAATGAATATTATGGTTGTATTTCAAGGATTCATCAAACTAAAATGACAATTAAATGGAGGGAAAGAGAGCATGAAGAACAAAACATGATTTCCCTTAATGATCCGGTACTGTAAGATCCCTTAGAGACTGTGGGTTATTTAAGTGCTTCCATCTATCAAGTATGAGGCAAAAAATGGAACTACCGGAGTTCCTTGTTCGTGCATGGGATCCGACAATTGAGGCATTTCATATTGGGAACAAAGTGGTCCCAATTTTAGTGGAGGATATCTATTTTCTGACAGGATTTTCGAGGAGAGGCCTAGTCATTTCCCTCTCAGGGTCTGCTCTCGGAGGAGAGATGGTGAGAGAATATATATTGTAGTATTTCAATCCAAGGGCAGAGCCTAGCAAGGGTGGGAAAATAAACATCTTCGATGTTCATGATTTTCCATTGAGAAAAATCTTATTCACGATGGCAAAGATTACTAGTACCACTACACTCCATGCAGCAAACAGATCTTATATGCAGTATGCGCTAGAGTGCATGGAACCAACAGTTTTCAATTGGGATGAAGCCGTACTTTCTCAAATGAAATAACAAGTGAGCAAGGAAAAGGGAGGAAGGAAGAAGAATTTCAACTATGGTTTCATCCTCATTTCTTTTGTCTTAGAGCGGATTCCACTGATGCAACCTCAACATGTGACACTGGATATATCTAACCCTAGAGATCCAAGGATGCAAAGATGGGTAGAACTGATGGCTAGACATGCAGGACAATCATCCATTGTGTTCTCGACTGCATTATTTGCCTAGTTCAGGTGATAGATTATTGCCATTGATGAATATGCATATGCAGGCGTCGATTTTCGAGGAGATCAGTGGGGTGCAATCGGTAAGAATGTTTTGACCATGTTTTTTTATTTTCTAAGGTTTATACATTTTTTTGTGTTTTGATGTTCTCCAAATACTAAACTAAAGTTTTAATGTAATGTAGATGTGGGTCAAGTTCAACTAGTGGGAGAGCTAGAGCATGGAGCAGATGAGCCAGTAGAGAGGGCTGTCAGGAGAGCAGTCCTTCAGGATTTAGATATGGATGAGATTCTTGTCGAGCTTCAACAACACATACAGGGGTTGACCTTTGGGATTCTGGATTTCCGGATTGAAGAGTTACCCATGCGACTACAGCGCCACACTATTGTCGCTCCTAACCGCTGGATGTGGTTACTGCATAGGATAGCTAGATCAGTATCATGTTATCATGAGCACCACTAGTTTACTTTTGACATGTTGCATACATTTTGAGGTCAGATGACCAATGTGTCTTGGGCACAAATTTTGTAAAAACCTATAACTATTTATCTATTTGATTTCAGTGTTTTTCTATGTTTATTTCACAATCCTATTCAATTATGTGAATGTATCTTTACATGTGTTGCAAATGTCTGTTTATAACATAATTCGCTAAAGAATCAGTTAATGTGTTCAAGTTTCTGGAAATGTGTTGATATTGAATAAAATCAAAATGTCTTTCCAAAAATTGAAATCTTAGGAACATACGATGTAGTGTTGGATTTCTGACAGTATAAAAACTAGTAAGTTGTAATACCACAAGTTATGAGTCTAACCTTATGATGATGCGGTTAATACCAAATGAAATGGCATCAGAGAGAAGTTAGATCAACACACTATACTCAGCGATACTGTTTGTAGATCGACCAATACAAATACATTGAAAACTCACTAACTCGCCATTCAAAGAGAAAATGGCCCATGATGTAGACGATAGATTCTGCATACTACGACTAGCACCATCAACATACCCAAAAAATGGTTCCAAATATTTAGACATCTGCGATGAAATGTAAAGAGAATTACTAACTTCAAGAAAACTGTAGAAAACAAACTAAGACTGTAAATGCAAATCAACAACATATATATACAATATAATACAAAGAATTACTACGCTCATGATTAAGCGTAGTAACATTTCAAATACAACCCATTTCAGGGCTGTGCCAACGAAATTCCATCGTAATCTACCAACTCGTAGGAACCCTTAGAAATAACTCTTTTGACAATATAGGGGCCATGCCATAATGGCTCAAATTTTCCTGTACATATTAAATCAGATTCCTGATCATAAAGAAGGACCAGGTCACCCTATGAGAAAATGCGAGGCTGGAAATGCTTGTTGTATTGCACCTTTATATGTCTCTTATGCGCTTCGTTGGCCAATTGGGCTTCATGACACGTTTCATCAAGATGGACGAGGTTAAAAAGACGTGCTTCTTCAGCAGAGGTGTTAGGTAACAAGTCGATTACGAGTTTTAACAATGGTATTTCACATTGGATTGGAAAGATAGCTTCCACACCATACACAAATTGAAAGGGGGTAAATCTGGTTGCATTTCTCACCGAGGTTCAGTATGCCCATAGAGCCGAGTACATAATTAAATGCCAATTTTTTTTATGAACTCCTATCATTCATTGAAGCATTCGTTTAATAATCTTGTTAATAGCCTCAAATTTTCCATTTGATTGTGGATAATAAGGAGTAGAACTATCATGTGACAATCCTAATTTGGTAGTCAGCTCATTCATCATATGGTTGCGAAAATGCGAACCATGATCTGTGACTATAGCTTGTGGGACCCCAAATCGTGAAATGACATGATTAAAGAAAAACAATGCATCTGTTTGTCCTATGTTGTTGAATGTAGGTATCGCTTCGACCCACTTGGTAAAGTAGTCTACTACGACAATAATATAACCATGCCCCTTGGACGAACGAGGGTTATAGGTCATGAAGTCAATGCCCCATTTTTAAAATGGTCCCACAGAGACAATAGGATGCATTGGCGTTGGCAGTTTTCGGATTTTACGATCAAATATCTAGCACATATGACAACTTCTGACCGTGACGATGCAGTCGCGAAATATGGTAGGCCAAAAGTAACCAGTGCAGAGTATCCTATGTGCGGTAGCATATCCAGAAAAGTGTCAACCATAAGCCCCAACATGACAATCATTTAAAACCTTTTCGGCCTCCTCATGAGTGAGGCGCCTTATTAAAATTGTATCGACACCATGACGATAAAGTGTATCATCGACGAAGCTCAGCCAAAACTAAAGAATTCTTTAACTTGGATTTGATGAATTCCAAATCAAATTCTTGCAAAATTACAATCCACTTTGAATACTTGCCCACTAGTAATTGACGTGATAATATATAAGTCATGGGGTTACAATCCAAAATGAAAATGGTCTTCCAAAACAGGATATAGTGGCGAAATATTTGGACAACTTGAACAACTGCCAAGGCAAGCTTTTCTACATATGAATACTTCACTTCTGTATCATTGAGATTAAGCTCAAGTAATAGATTGGATGTTCTATCCCATTTTCTACTTGGAACAATACCATAGCAATGGTCGTATCAGCCGTGGTGATATATAAGAAATAATCACTCTGATAATTGGGGGGATATATTAATGACACCCGGACAAGAGTATCCTTGAGAGCATCAAAAGAATATTGTGCAACTTGGTCCCAATGGAAGGGAATCCCATTTTTCAAGAGCCAAGTAAATCCTTTAGCCATTTTTGCGTAGTTGGGTATGGACCTTATTAGGAAGTTAGCCTTTCCCTAAAGTTTCTGCAATTGAAGTAAATTTGATGGTGCAGGAAAATTAATAATGGCCTATACCTTCAATGGGTCTATTCGAATTCCTTCTTTTGAGATGAAGAATCCTATAAAATGACCAGAACCAACAAAAAACACACATTTATGGGGATTGAGGCGTATTTTGTAGTGTCGGTAGCGTAAAAATATAGCTCTCAAATGCATCGGGTGATCAGTCCAGTTTCATGAATGTGTGGGTAAATCTTCTAGATAAGGTTGAACAATGTGATTGATGTCATTGAAAGAATAATCCATTTCTCTCTGAAAATTTGCTCCAACGTTATTTAAACCAAACGAGAGTTTCCGATAAGTGAATGTGCCCCATGGATGATGAAAGTTGTCTTATATTGGTCCTCTGGGAGGATATTGATTTGATTGTAGCTGGAAAATCCATCCATGAACAAAAATATTTCGCATCTAGCACAATCGTCAATAATATGGTTGATAAAGGGAGTAGGATAGTTGTATTTTGGACAAGCAAGATTGACATCCTGATAATCGACACACACTCTGATGGTTCCTTGTTTTTTTATAACATGAACGATGTTGGAAACCCACTCAATTAGCATAATAGGGTAAATGAAACCAACACACAAAATTTTTCCAACTTCTGATTTAATGGCAGCAACCTTCTTCGGATGAACAGGATGAAGGCGTTGACGTACCAATTTGACATCAGGGTACATTTTAATAGTGTGTTCAACGATACTAGTATCTATGCTTGGAATTTCCTCGTAATACCAAGCAAATACATCACGAAATTCACGAAAAAGAGAGTGATATGTTTCTAGTTATGATGGAGAACAAGATACACCGACATGAATGTTTTATACAACATCGGGTTTGGTCGAAATATCAATAGAAATGGTTTCTTCAATATTTGATAAATTTCTCTAGGAATCGATTGCATTAATAGGAAAATAATTTGAAAAGAATTTTTTGATCGATGGGTGATTTAGTTCACTAAGATTATCTTCTTCATAATCCTAAATATGGGAACGATGATGATGATCTTCCCATGTTTCTCTTTCTAACATCATGGTTTCTAGAATATTCTCATCTGTCAAGAAAGTTGAGGAAAAAGGATGAGATGGAGTACCAAAATATAATGAACGATCAACCCAAACGATCGACGAGGATGATTTTGGATTTGTCACCCAAGCCATGTAGATTGATTTCTATGCCAGCTCAATTGGGCTAGACGAAAGAAACTCATCCAATGTAACAACTTTAGAATCACCCGTAATCTTCCTTAAGCTAGATGGAGTGGAATATATCATGTAGTAGGTCTCTATACTTGCAATTTCTTTTGACGTCGCATGCGACAGTAATGCAAAGGTTCCCATGAGAGTGGAATCCTTTAAGAGTCCTACACCAATGTTCTGAATTGCGATTTGGGGTCCATGAACTAACGGAACACTTCCAGTTACTTGGGAACTGGACGAAAAGAAGGATGATTGATTGATGACTATGATAACACCTATATGTGGAAAGGTGATCATTCTAAATTATGTAGAAATGATCGCAGTCATAGCATATACCCATGGCCTTCCGAGTAAAATATTGTAGTCAAGGGGTCCTTCAACGATCTCAACTTCAACATTCACTCTTTTCCCCCCTAGTTCAAGATATAAGTTATTAATAATACTGCAAGGCTTATATTTACGTCCGTCGAAATATTTCAACGTTTTTGGCGATTGAGATAGGCACGAAGAGCCAAGTGACTTCCAACAGTTTAGAGACATAATGCACGTAGATGATCCCTCATCAATAATAGTATGATGAACAAGGTGATTGAGGACATTTACCTAGATGGAGAATGCCAATTCCGCTGGTAATTGCAGCACATAGCCCGTATGATTAAAGACTACGAGATTGGAATCTATCGGATCAATTCCACCAATTTCCGACAACAAAGCCTGTTTCTAGGAGGGAAAATTTTTATGCACCTCAAGCACTGACATAGATGAAGGGATTGAGCCAAATATTTAACTATATTATAATTTTGAGTAGCTCTAGATCTAGGATTAAATGTCGAGTTATGAACGACTCCCTTTGGTGTCTTGATTGTCAATTCAGGAATAACAATTGGTGGTATTGATTCCGTAGACGGATTCATGGTCGAGGTAGTAGGTTGATCAGAAGCCTAAATACCATAATATTTATTACGCGTTTACACCAAAACATCAGTCGATGGCTTCATGATAGACATCATAAGCACTTGGGAACTAGAAGCTAGATCCGTAGCAACCAAATTTGTGTTCGGATTCAGAAATGGATTTGTCAACACAACTGACGCATGTGAGGTCTTAAACATTTTTGAGACTTCAGCGTGGTGATGATGTCCCAAAAAAAGTGTTCCTCATTATATATTATGTAAGGGTAACGAGGTTTCCACTTTCCAGAGGATTGATCAGATGATCTTTCCTACGGGGTAGAAGTTTGCTTTTTCTTTGATTTCCTTTTTTTCTTACTTCTGGAAGGCTTGTCACTTTTTCACTTGTCAGATGGCATGACATGGATTTCGGAAGAAGGCATAGGATCAGATGCAGTAGAGTGATGTGTGCTTGCAGTAAAAATCATACCATCTCCGGCATGGGAGTCCTTAGATGGAGGAGGAATAGTAAAATTAGATCGTGATGCATTAGGAATTTTCTCGTAGTGTGTGAGACTAAGTATAAATCAAGTCTAAATATTGGACACGAGTAATGACCTGATCTTCAGTGACGAAACCACCCTTAGCCACACCCTCAGTTATAGATGGTAACAGGGAATTAATGAACCACTCAGCAAGGAGTTGATCAGGAACAAATGTCTTAACCATTCTACGATGGCGATGCCACTCATGAATATGATAAAAAATGTGAGTAGCATTATTCTGTTTAAAATTAGTCAAGAGTTTTGTTCCAGTCTCATATTGTATGGGTAACTGGAAGTGGGTCAAAAAGACGGTAGTTAGGGCAGTGAAATTATCAAAAGAAGCTCTTAGTGACTCAATGTACCATTTTTCAGCCGGACCATTAAGCATATGTTGGAAAATACGTAGTCGAACATAGTCATCATTTAGGGAGTTAGACGAACACCATAAATGATAAGTCATGACATGAGTTGACGAGTATTACCAAGGGTTTCCATTGAACTTAGGAATATTTGAGGGTAATTTATGGGGTATCACTGGCCACCAAGGAGCATAATGGATTGGGTCATTGGTGAGCCGGTTTAAATACGGTAACTCTAAATTTGCAACAAAGGGAAATTGTCGATTAAGTTTGGGTTGAGAATATCTAGAGTAGGATGGAATTGCTTGGGAAACATGCCTTTGAGCACCAGCATAAGGAATTCGTTGCTGGTAACCCAAATAGGGGTTGTTTTTATTAGAAAACCCTTGAGGATTATGTTGACCAAAACCTGGGTACGCTACTTGTTGAAATGAAGGTTGTGGAATTTTCACTTGTGGCTGCCAAGGGGTCTGTCCACCAATATTATAACCCAAAATAGGATAGCTTGGATTCGGTTGAGGATAGGTATAACCTAGTTGCGGCTATAACATCCCATAATATGGTAATCCAACTCATGAATAAATGATTCTAGATACAGGTGGTTGTTGTAAACCAGCTGAAGGAGTTGGAGTCTGAGGGCCCAATAATTGAGGGTATTGGGTTGAAGGAGCTGCTTGAGATGGTTGAGGTACAACAGTTTGAGTCTGTAAAAAGGGTAAATATGTATTAACAAGTGGATTTGATGTGCGCGCAACAGGTTGAACCGATTGATACGAGTGTACAACCATTTATGGTTGGATAGGCAGAGTGGGATGCCATTGACAAACATTCATTCCGACATTAGGATGACCAAATAATGACAGAGTACTGTCAATATGAGTGACCATATGTTGCCCCCTACCATGAGGAGTATAATAAGATGGAAAATATTGTTCTCCAAATGTAGGGAGTCTAGTTGAAATTTTACTGGATGGAATATACCCAGATGGACCAACTTGATATTTCCTTGATGATGTGTATAAAGGATCAAGTTGTTCAATACTCACTATAGATTTACCAGTTAGAATACCAGACAATGACATTGGTGAAGTCCATGGGTTTGAGGATGCACCAGAGAAGGTTCCAGATAAATACTAGTAACCAGGTGGGATGGAAGAGCCACCATATAAATGTGACTCTGGGGAATTTGTGAACATCGACAGGGTAGCGAGAGAAGGTGCTGTTGCAATTGGAATAGATGGTCCAGCTGAAGATGTTGGCTCAGGCATGATTATTTGACCAAATTTATACCCTATTGGATCTACCGGAACTCTAATAGAAACCAAATCAACAAAAGTAGAGGGAGGTGATTGAGGAAAAGACTCGTACAGGTAAAGCTTCGCCCCAAAATTAGTTGGAGTTAAAGGTGTTTCATCTTGTGGTATTTATTCAATCGAAATTAAACCAGGTGGAAAAATTTCACCATTAGGCCCAAAGTATATTTCATGAGGTTGAATGCACAATATGGGAGACTCAATGGCTACAATAGATTGTGTGGTGACCGATATAGGAACAACTTCCAGTCATTCGACTTCGAGATGCAGATGTTCTGGAAAAAAAGTGACAAGATCTGGATTTAATTCCAGTTGAACAACGTCGGGTTCGAGAGGTATGGTCTCACTGATTGGATGGATCGTGACCACGAGTTGCTGTGAGGACTCCGTCTCAACAACATCAGATGATCCAGGATTTGTAGAAACAACTTTTGCTGACTCTGGTATATGTTAGGATGATGTTGCACCAGAGGTACTAATAGTACTAGTTTCGATAAAGTGATGTCACCTTCGCCGACTAGAAGTGGCTTTCGGTGGTAAAGGTGGCTTCAATGTAATTCTACACGAATGATGGGGAAAGGGATGTTATTCTTCCATGATGAATAATTAATTTTATGACCAAAAAAAATAAACAAAATAAAAGGGTAATTCTAGACAAAAAGGTTTACCAAGAAACTGTTAACTACAAAATACCTCTTGGCGAACCAAGAAGTACAGGCATGCAATCTCCTCGAATGCTGTGTTCAGTGTATCACAATTTACAAGGCGGCCGAATCAATTCACTATGGATGGATAACAACCTAAAGTTATCCTCCCAAATATACCCAGAGGTACGTGGAGGCCCAAGTCCGTATTAGCACTGTCTAATGTGAAAACCCATAGTGAGAGAACCCCTTTATACTTTTCGTATTAGAACACCGTCCGATATACTCGAAGGTACATTGATGAGCTCCGATATAATTACATACGTGGAGTGAGGTATCACACTCAGAATGTATCACAAAAAATTAATGACAACTGCTATGTTTTATGACGTCAGAACACGTCTCTAGCTTAGACCTTCTAAATGTTATCGTTATGGTTCCAATGCCTTTTTAGATAAATTGATGTAAATTTTAAGTTGATATTGTTTATCAATTTTCCTTTTGAGGTTCACCACGATGATGTGATGGAAATTCCTAAAATGCAAACTAAAATGATAAGAAAACTTTTCAATTTTAGCTTTTTCAATGAAAATCCTAGCTACTAAGGGAAAGAGCAATCAGTTTTGAGAGCAAACAACAAAGAGCACAAACTAATATGCAACTTTCTTAACTTGTTCCCATGAAAAACACACAATTCACTATATGAAAATGCAGGTTTTTATTTTTAGTCCCGTTAATGTAAATGAAAAAAGGAAACTATATGCATCAAATCAATAAAAAACAAGTGTTTTCTTCTTTGAGAAACGATGAATTTAACAACAATTTCTCTTTTAGGAAAAACGAAGAATGGAACTACAATTTTTCCCACAGGAAACAAAGAATTTAATGAAAATTTCCATTACGAAAACAAATGGATCTAATTTAGAAATAAAATACGTTGAATTTTATTTGTGAATGATAAAGAAAAACAGTTAAAGAGACATTGAACAAACTTACTTTTCAAAGGAGGAAGAATCAGGAAAATTCACTGGTCCCTAGGAGGTATCAAACAATTGAAAACACAGAAAACAAATGGATGAGAATGATGGAAATGAAAAATTAAAATGGAATTTGGTTGGCTAACGTGGCAACACAGTCTCTAAGGGGAGATAGTGCGTTGAAATGCACCCCTAAGTGGGAGACAATGCATTGCAGTGCATTGTGTCTTGACCAACAATGCGTTGGGCGCAACAGAGATTGAAAATTCAAGCTATAGAACACACTTCTAATGAAATTCTTTGATTCAAAAGTATAATAAATTAAAGTAGATGCTATTGGGTGGATAAGCAGAGGCAAAAAAACCAGGAATGATAGGAAACTCCCCAACGGAGTCACCAATTTTTAATGCGGAATTATGATCTACGGATAAATCAAATTCCCTAAGTGTGGTGCTAGGAATTATAAAAATAGATTAAAGACTTTGCTATCACTTTCTCTAAGAATAAATAGACATAAAAAAATATATAAGAACCTACTTGTGATCCAAGCGCTTCCTATTCTCCTTCCGTCGCTTTTTCTGTAGCCTACAATCCAACTTACATCACCAGGTTGATTCCTGAAAGTATAAACAAAGAACAACAAAGAGATTGAAATATGCAGATGCCTATTTATCTTACTCAGTTAAATCAATTAAACATGAAACATATATATCATTCAAGAGTCCATTGCATGAGAAATAGAAACATAAACATATACATATATGGGAAAATGAACAACAATCTTTATTAAAGAGTAGAAGGGGGAAGTTACAACCAATGATCGATTTGATGTCACCAGCTCCAGCTTCATCCCAACCTCATCACAATCAAAATCTCACCGGTAGCATATCACTTCTATCACTCTCTCAATTGAGAATCCAACAACATTTCTTTACCAAAATTCTTCCTTCCCTAGCACTAGGATTTGTGCTCAATTTATAGGGAAACTCAAGGTTGTTTCTCAATCAATGAATTTATAATAATAGGAAATACATGTTTCCAAGTTTAGAGGTGTTAGATGGACACTTTTATTCAAATTTTGACACATATGGACTCTTCTAGAAGGCACTAGCCATATGGAGATTACGAAACAATGAGAATTTCGCTCCGATTTGACCAATGCACCCTTGAATGTCGGGAAGTGCATTGCAGTGCACCCTTGAATGGAGGGAGCTGCATATGCAACATAGTTAGTCCCTTGAGAGGCAACGTTGGTGAGCTCATAAGTGATATAACATATACTTAAAACCTTAGAAATCTCGCAATAGGAGTCATGAATGATTTGTTCTTCTCTTAGGGCATGTAGCAATTGAAATGATAGGGGATGATAGACCCTATTTCATTGGTCCTGGGGATGATGTTTAGTTTTATCAGGTCATGGGGGTGGATGCCCAAAATGGCCTATAACACCTAGGGTCTTCGACATAACCCCGATGGACGAATCTACACATGCGAATAGATGAGCTGAAGTCAAGTAAGGTAGAAACTGCCTGATTACCAGCCAATGAGGTAACCCAGTAATAGAAGCTAGGGAATCCACCAATGAGGAAAATGGACCCCAAGATACCAAGTAAAACCCAATGAGTTTTAATAAATTATTTTTCATTGAAAATTAGCGAACTTGACCAATCAAGAGACAATGAAGGAAACCCACTGATGATCATGAGGAAGCCCACCACTAAGGTCTGCAAGTTCCAAGGTAATACTAGTTCCTAGATCAAGATCCTGGTTAATGAACTAAAGTCGACAGGGAAAATTTGTCGAAGGAGGGCCTTAATGTATGCCCCATCAATCGACACGGAGCATACCAAGATGATGTGATGTATGGATGAAGTCATGAAGTAATGAAGTACAACTTACACATGGATGACTGACTCAAAAAGGTCAACAAGCTACTGTAGATGGTTGACACAGGTTGAGACTTCCCTTGAACACATTGTGGCATGAAATAAGAGTGACTTGGAAGCATGAATAAATTAGAACCATGTGATATCATGCGATGATGCAAGAGTCATCATGGGATTCTTAGTATGACTGGAAGAGTAACCAGTCTGAGGAGTAAAAAGACTCATATGAATGGTATGACTCCTAGGCAAGCTAAAACCCAACTGTAAGATAATGAAGCATACAGGTGACATGTTCAAGGGTGATGCACTTGACACTTGCAGTAGATGATAAATGAAAATATATTTTCCCTCCCTTCTCTTCTTATAAGTTACTTTTTCGTAAATTTTTTCCCCAAGCCCAAAAAAGAGATAAAAGTATACAAGGGGAAACCTCCTAGCCACACTAGACGAGGGTATTCCTTTTTTATAACTAGTATATATGAGTATTGAAAATGGTTAAAATTATACTGGGTATACGACACTTCAAGTACTTTAACAAGCGTGAAGTAGACAAGTTCACTCGAAAATATTTTCTAAGTTAAGGACTCTCAAAAGAGCTTAAAGAAAAATCCTCCTGGAAGAACGAGTGGTATAAAGGGTAGTAACTAGTTTTGGTCATGGTGGAACTTCTCATGACATAAGGTGGACACGAGGCTAGAAAATAGGACCACTCATTGCAGTGGTTCCTCCTGGAAAGGGTAAAACACTAAGTGAATGCAGACGGTAGGCCAAGCAGGTGATGACGATGGACAAAGAAACCAAGGCTCAATCTGCTAAAATACACTGAGAAAAAGTGGAAATCACAAGGGATAAAATGTGGAATCCTCCTAGGGTATGGCCAGAAAAGAGATGAAGAAGAGGACATGAGGCTCAAATTCGAAGTTATGGTGGGTCAGAAGGAGGAATTCCAAGAGGGATATAAAATGACTGCATGGACACAAATTCAGGAAGAAGGTGCTAACTAGGGTATCCATGATCATGTAAGCTCTACCGCTAGGCTACGACATGCATACAAGAAGTGGAAAAAGTCACAGCTTGATAGGGTTAGACCTAATGCATAAATAGTGCTGATAGTTAGAATCCAAAATCTGCAAAAATGACCTACCCCTATATGCTAATAGAAGCATCATACCTCATGCTCGATGTAGTAAATGGTAGCCTTCCAAGATAGACACAAATTTCGCTCCTAATTCCTCCTGCAAAAGGTAGACTTGAAAAACATATTTTAAATCTCAAAAACCCATTTTTACCCAAAATTTAAAAATGAATATTCTTGAAGATACAAAAAAGGTTATAAAAGAAAATCATACCTCTCTAGTTGGTCATTGTGAATTTTGTGAAGAAATTAGGAGAGACATTCCAAGGGTTTGAGAGCAAGAGAAAGGAGGAGCAAGTGGCCATCTTCAACCAGGTAAGTTAAATTTGCCTCTTTCTTAGTCATTTCCTACACTGGATGTCGAACTACAGTCGTGTCCAAGTCGGGTTTATAGATTTTTTAGGGAAAAACCTTCGATCACGAGCTTTATATGGGACAAATTTGGCTAAGGAGGCCTAGTCACTGGCATGCCACGGGCTTCCTACGGCCAGAGCTTAATTAGCCCGCTGAAAGGGTGCGGTCGGGGAGAAAAATATAATTTTTTGAAGAATCTTTCCCCCAAATTGATTATTTTTTCTTTTTTAGCCCGATATTGGCCATGACTAATGAGTAATGTATGGGTGTAGGAGAAAACATGGTGGAAAAATGGAGAGAGTGGCAACACACTGGGAATGAAATCCAAACTATGGCTCATGGAACAATCATCAATGCTCTGAGGGACTGTGGCTTGATTAAGTTCTTCAAAACACCAAGAATGACTAGTCAAGATCATATCCTATCATACATAATACGATGGTGGGACGTAGACACCCGACGATTCATTGATGGTCCAGAGAGATTCACTATAGATGCCTCATACATATATTTTCTCATTGGTTTATGAAGGTGGGGAGCTCTCATTGTTTTAGCAGGGGTTCGCAGCCATACTGGGGCAACTGTTAGAAGTTTGAGGGCTTCCCATTGCAGGAAGGTGGAAGGGGAAATAAAAAGAATATCCTTAAAGAGGACATAGAGGACTTGACCCTCCAAACACTAGCCTATACTGTGAATCGAGTATAAGGGTCTATAGCACCTCATGCAGTGAAAATTCCAAAGCTGGAGTTGTGTATTCAATGTTTAGAACCCAACTTGTTCAACGGGTGTGATAGGATGGTGACCAATGTGAAGGCTCAAATTACAAAGCTAAAGAGGGGAAGAAGTGACACTTCTAGTTATGGTAGCTTAATTGTAAGCTTCTTCTTTGATAAGATTTTAGTGATGAGACCCTAGACACTAGATTATGTAATCACTCCACCTGCAAGAGAACCCCACATGGCTAGATGGTGTTCCATTTTACCATGGGATGACGGAGTGCACAGTAGTAGCTGGTACCCACACATAGATTGGAAATGGATGAGAGAAACTAAATTGCCAATATATGACTACCCATATTATGTAGTGGACTTCACGGGTCCGACATAGTCTTGTCCCCTAGTGAAGGTTTTGATGGCAGAGGTAAAATTTTTTTTTTTTTATGTTTTGTAATGTTTTGAGAATTTTGGAATATTTAATTTTTTGGTTTTTGACAAGAGTACATAGTTACTAAAGATTATTTTTTTTATATACAGATGTGGCACCTACACATCCCGAAGGATATTCTCCGCTAAGGAGACATGTACCGCATGCCCCGACGCTAGCAACACAGACAGATGAGATAGAAGATGAAGATGAGGAACTACATGAGTTTACTCGAAATGTCGAGGGATTGACATCTGAAATTCCTCTGAGGAGGCTCTATGAAACTCCTCGACACATGCAGAGGTACACCGTAGGAGTGGCCTCATCTCGCCATCGTGGTCTACTCCGCCGCATCATAAATGTGGTTCTATGTTATCATGAGCACCACTGAGTGGGGGCAGTAGCACAAGGTTGTGCATTTTTTGATGTATTATCGTATGTATGGCATAGAAGCCAAGGCCTTAGTTTCCTAATTTTGAACTATGTACTCAGACTCTTGATATAGTAAAATACTGAATTCTATGTGTTTGTTCTATTTTTTATGTATAATAGATGTTTAATTTTTCATGTGAATGGTTTAAAATGTTATAATGTGACAAATTACAATATAACACATAATTAGATAATTAATCAGTCAATCTATTTTGGTCTCGAGGAATATGCACATAATCATTATAATAAAATTAACATTCCAAGAGACGTACCCTCAAAAAGTAACAAAGCAGGGTCAAGTTACTTATAGAGTAGACACGGTTGAGTTGAGACACTATGAGTTGAGAGTCAAGTTGAAAAACAAGGTGGCGTATACCAATATGAATAACCTCGGTCAAGAGCTCGATGACAACAATATACTTGGTTGTGTTGTTTGTCACAGGGTGAAAACAAATACCCCCATAACTCATAAGCTCGTTAGTGGGTGAAAATGGGACTCAAGCGACGGAAGCAATATTCTGAGTGTAACGACTTGCACCATCTGCAAAGCCTCTATAAGGGACTGAGGGTGTTGACATATGTACAAAAAAAGACCAGACACATGAATTACACACAGAAACTGGGTAAACTCTAATGACAAGAAAAAATAAAATGAACACAATCAAACTTATATACAATATATATAAGCATGCTACAATCCAATAGGTCATGCTAAGATTTTCCCACAACCAGGCACATGCCAAGGGTTTCTATACACGAAATTATGGGAGGAAGAGACCATATGGTTCTTTAGTGTAAAGCCATGTCAAATAGAGTCAAACTTCCCAACTTGGAAAAGCTTACCATGCCAAGGGAAAATTAACATAGTCATACTCTCAAAATTATCTTGGGGACATAAGAGAGGATCAAGACATAATGGAGGTACAAGACACTTGTTGATAGGTGGTAAGGGAAATTCGTTAGCAAGTTCAACTGTAGAAGCCCAAGACTTGACTCGGTCCATGGGTGGAATTTCCAAGGAGGGCCGAGGAGGTTCCCCCTGAGTCGATTCAAGATTTAATATTCCGAGCTCTACATGTTCCAAATCAGGGGGATTAGAGGCATGAAGAGGCATAACCTCCCTATTATTATCAATGGATATATACATGAACTCCGATTTGAATAACAAGGGAGGCTCATCATGAAGGGATTCATGTGGAACAAGTGGAGGGGTGACCTATTTGGGCAAAATAACTTGATCATATTCCATATTGGGATGGATTTTCTGACCAGTATGAGGAGGTACTGATGGGACTGCCGGAGAGGAAATCTCTTCCACAAAAAGTGGTATATGGTGATCTATAGGTTGATCATCTTCTATATAACAGGCGAGGCTACCCACAAATCAGGAGGTCTATTGGGTCCTCAAGTGCCAGAAGAGACCATATGCATAGGAGCTTTCAAAGAGGATGAAGGAATTTTGGGTGGTGTTAATTGAGGAAACACCCCAATAAGAGATGAGATTTTAAACAAGCCTGCACCAACATTCTGATATTGACCAGGGTGGTTTCCAACAAGTGGAATTGAGTTACCCGTAGTGGAAATTTGGGTCGATGGCACACAGTAGTCAAGATGATCAATGGTGACAATCTTTCCTTCATGGGGAAATCAAAGGACACAAAATAAAAATGAGACAAAATTGTGATCATGGCATAGAACAAACTATGACCAAGGAGTAGGTTGTATTCCAAGGGAGCGTCGACAACTTTGACATCAACATATACAATTTTTCCAACTAACTCGATAGAAAAATGTGGAAGGACCCCCTTGGGTATAAAATTATGACTGTCAAAGGCTTGGAGAGTGGTGATGGACGTGACGAGTGTCAGAGAGACATGATCCTTCCAACAAGATACTGACATAACACACGTGGAAGAGCCCTCATCCATTAGAGTGTGGTGAATATTATTTTGAAAGATCCACACAATAATTTGGAAAGAAATATGATGGGAAAGACGAGGATACAATTTCTTGGCATTGAAAGTGATGAGACCAAAGTCAGATACATCAACTCCACTGATGGCAGACAACAAGGCTTTGCACTGTTGGGGAAAAATTTGCAAGACCTCAAAGGAAGACATGGCACAAGGAGCCTAGGAGAGATCTTCAACAATGCTGTAATGTTGAGCAACCATGGCAGAAGGGTCATGTGTCGTATTATGGATAACACCCTTTGGGGGGTGATAGACAGGTTCCATAGGCTTATCCAAAGTAAGAGGTCCAGTGGAAGTAGGTGGAGATGGTGAGTCCTTAGAAGGATAACTCGACTCAGGGACATCATATGATTTGTCTTGCATAGTCAAATTGACATATTCCTTGCACATGAAGATGGATGAATTATGAAGGGGATGGGAAGAGGACCCATCTTTTCCCCCTTGCATAAGTCGAGAAGGTTGAGCAACCATCTGTTTCTAAGGTTTTGTAGGTAACGGATGAGTCAAAACAACATGATGTTGAGTAGACAATGGTGAAATAAGCCTTTGGACTTCATTCATTCGAGGAAACTCATGAGTAAGGTGATCACCTTGAAAATTTTTATAGGGAACTTGACTTTCCGACGATGCTCACTAGTGCCCCCTCCTTGACTCTGAGGATTGGTTTGAGACTCCTGGGTATTTTGATTTTGTTGTTTATTTCTCTTGTTATTCTTTTTTTTCTTACCACCAGATTGAGAGTTGTTATTCGGTTGAGTGGACTTCACCGTAAGAACATCGATGGAATTCTCAAGAGGGGGTGCTTTAGCAGATCCAGAAGCACTTGTTGGGGCTTGAGATGTAACAATCAATTGCCCAAGGTGGGCAAAAATTTGGCTCATGAGATTAGAAATTGACCCAAGCACACCATTGGCATGTGGTCCATTAACTAGTTTAGGTGGGTCAATAGAAGGCCGAGGGGCATTAAGAAACACTTCATACAACGTAATCGATTTTGAATATATGAGGTCGAAATATTGGGAAGATAAATATATTTCTCCTCAATAACGACTCGAAGCATAGACACATCCTTGGAAATCTGAGGTCGGAGATATTGAATAAACCATTTATGTAAAATCTCATCGGGTAACTTGGTTCTCACTAACCTCTTATGATGATGGCAATCATGAATGTGGTTATAAATAAGCGTGGCATCATATTTTCTAAAGTTGGAAAAAATTTCAGAGCCTAGGTCATGCTGATTAGGCAACTGGAAATGTGTCAAGAGAGTTTGAGCTAAAGAAACAAAGTCACCATAGGATGCAATATCTAGCTCGATATACCACTTGGCGACATCGTCGGTTAGCATTCATTGGAACAAGCGAAGTTTAACAAAATCATCCACCAAAGAATTATATGAGCACCATAAATGGTAGGTGGTGATGTGGGTGGATGGATTTTCCCCAGGCTTCTCTTTAAAATTTGGAAAATCATATGGTAACTTGGCGGGCATAGGTGGCCACCAGTGATCATGACAAATCAGGTCATTAGTCAATTTAGCCAAAATTCGGTAAATTTAGAGAGGATAGAAATGGGTTGTGAATTTGACTGAATGGGTCATAGGCAGGAGAATCCCCTAACCAAACTTGTGGTTCCCCCATATATGGATTATATGGATGTGCTTGCTGGTGGAGAAAAGGGTTCGACTCGATAAAAGGTTGTTACAGGCCAGTGTAGGTCATAGATGGATGTTTCCCCCAGGTTAAAAACCTCCAAAGAGAAATGGACCCCCAAAATAATCACTGCTAATGGGGTTGTACCAAGGGTGGGAAGAATGACCACTCTGTGCCACAAGACTGAAATAAAGAGAATAACCTAGGTGGGACACAGTACTGGCACCAAGGTTGCCCCCAAGTAAACTAGCCCCTCCAATAAAAGTATCGGTAGGTGGCATCCCTCCAAAGAGTGAAAAATACCAAGTTTGCGACATACTAGAAGCTACATTACCCTTAGGATGACTAGGGAAAATTGGTGATCCCATCCACGTATTCCCAGAAGTAACCATGCCTAACTGAGGAACAAGAATGGTTGGTTGGGTAAAGGTTGGTGAATAGATTCCTGGACCTATGGGCTAACTAGGTTGGGGTACAATAGTCGGCGTAGAGAATAGGGTGGGCACGAAAAAATTCAGGAAAATAGTGCGAGCCATAGACAAGACTGATGGAATGCCCCAGGAATAAGTGAGAGGCGTGGATGGAGGAGTGGGAATAACCACACTAAGTGGTGGCAACACTGACCTGGTAGCCGAGACTACTGATGAAGATGATAATGAAGTCTTAGACTCCACCATGGGGTAAATAGTAGATAAATTCATGTAAGTATAGGCCGGTGTAGAACCATCTGGGTTCTGCTACAATAAGGTAGGCCTTAAAGGATTAATCAAAGGTGGGTTAGCAAGAGCGTCAGATTCATCTGTCAAAGTCTCAATAGAGACGAAATCACTATCAGTGGGACTAGACACAGATCCCAATACTATGTGATGGTCTAAGTCTTGAGCACCGACAGACACTCTCCATGCAAGAGAAATGATTCCACTTCATTCAGGAAGTAAACCTTGAAGATGACGTGACCATTAATGAACAAATTCAATGAGGGTGATAATAATTAAAACAAAATTATTTTAGTGCAAACAACCTAAGGAAAAAACTATGGACTCAGACCAAACAACACACTCTAGAAATGTTCTAAAATATAGTACACACAAACATAATAAAAATAAGTTGGCGATGGAACAATTATACTAGTGACCTACTTCCTAGTCCTTTTAGTTTCAAACTCGGCACAATTTCCCCCACAAAATATGGAACACCACCCGAGAGGACTAAGAGAGTATGGCTAATATTTGTCCTAGTACAGATAAGATGACCCCGACCCTGCACCTGTGTATGAGCCGTAGAAAGAAAGGTCATTATCATCACCATGTACAATAACACGACTTGGGGGGACAATCGCAGGACAAATAAACATGTGAGGGTAGGAAAATTAACCCAAAAAAGGATCCAAGACCGAAACCCCCTTGAGATTTATCTCCCAAGTGGTCCCAAAGTGATAGAATACCGTTTGGATGCATTCCAATTCTGCTATATCACACCACCCGAAACTAAGTGAAATGGGTAATTTCACCCTGCTTAGCGCAAGTGTGATCTCGTTCTTAACCCTTTTTTGAGGAGGGCTTCCCATACCACACAACTGCAAAATGTATTTTACTCTCTACTGCAAGATTTTAAGTTGATTTCATGGTCTTAGAGTCATTAACTCACACTCTTGTCTCGAAGACCCTAGCCTAAGATAGTGTTTGTGTACTACCAGTAAAAATGAAAGATGAATCTAGTTAATTTTATTATTGCATTAATTTTAGCGGCTATCATTTACACAAGTAGGAGGAGCGTGAAACAAAGATCGTGTGTAGGACTCATAGTTAGTCACCCTAATGCAACTATATGCAATTTTTGTTTTCACTTCGATGAATTCTAGTTATGAGAGGGCAAGAGATTATCTAACACACCAATTCCTATGATGATGCACTTGTCACTAAATCTTTCTGGATGCAAAATATCCCAAGAATTCATGAATTAATAACCCAAAAACAAAATAGAAACAAAACCAAAAAAGAGACCAAAGCAAGTCTCCTGAGCAAGAATGCAAAGCAATCCAAAATCGAAACATCTATGGGAACAAATCCCATTAAAACACATGGAAATAAATCAAACTGAAAGCCAAAGTGAGAGAAAAAAGTAGGCAATGTCAATCAAGCTAGGGCTGCAACACAGTGGCTCAACAAGGGCTACAAAGGACTAAACCGAACCCTAGAGGCAAGAAGGCATAAACAAGATCTAATGAAATCAATACAATATGACGTAACACTTTCTAAGGAACTTAATCAGATGATAGTTGAACAACCGGTCGCAACACCACCATTTGTGACACAAATGACCAAAATATCAAAGAGATCACTCATCAACAAGGAATGAAAAAGAGAAAAATACACAAAGTATGAAGGCAAAGCATAAATCAAGTCTAAACAATTGTTGAAGACAACCAACCAAATCTGATAATGAAGTTAAGAGGAAAAACCAAAAACTCAATCCAAGGCACCCAATCAAAACTCAAGAAGAAAATTGAACACAAAATGCCTTGAATAAACCAATAAAAAAAGACTAGATCAGAGACATATGACAATTGATCAGCTACAAGAAATGATAACCCAGACATTTTTTCAATAGATAGACAAGCAAAAAAAAGGTTGATTAATAATGAAAGAGAAGAACTCCTCCAAAGAGGCATTTAACCAATAAAAAAAAACTACTGAACAAGACATATTTGGACCAGATCCAACAAGCACACAAGAAGCACAAACTCGTAAATGCAGATACAGAAGTTGCAGACTGAAAGAAAGAGTTTTTCAAAGGATGAAATACTTAGATGTAGGCATAGGCTTTCCAGCCAGTGGCTAAGGGTCCCTGGCTGCAGGCACATGCCTGTAAGGTAGCGGCTAGGGACAAAACTCACCTAATGAACTTCAATCGGCCATAAAATCCTCATACGGAGTCATTTTTCTGTGATTTTTTGGTTTTTATTTTTGGATGAAATTCTAAGAGGAATCCAGATATAGGATCAATTCAAGCAAGTTATGTACAAAAAATTCCACAATTGGATTTTAAATGCACGATCTATTACTCTATCATATAAAAAACAAAAAACAGAACTCCAGATCTAAGATCAACTCAGATATGAAGAAAATAAAATAAATGGAGATAAAAATGAATCCAAAAAACTATAGAGAACTCAATGGGAGAGCAATAAAGAGAGAAATATATCAAAATCAGAGGCAAAACAGACACAAAGCAAGTATGCTCTCATTGAAAGCACTGGTTCTGTTGCATTAGAAATTGGAAAGAGTTGTTGCATCATGATCTAGCATCCAATTATATCTCCAGAAAAAAAGATACAAGACTAAGAAGAGAAAATAAATCCCAATCCCATATGATCATCAAGAAACATGCAATCGATTTTACACTATGAGGAAGAGAAATGGAACCTTGCCTCCTCGCATATTGGGGACAAATCTTGAGTTTGTAGCAGAATACTGACACTCCACTCAAGATATCTGCTTCATCCGCTCTCGATCTAAACACCTGCACACAATAAAAAATTCTCATGAACGACAAGAGATCTTCCTCGAAATATTTTTAGATAAACAACGATATTAACCAGTCACAATATCTGCTGAAACATAATTATGTAAGGGAGAGAACATAGATCTTCATTAATCACATAAAAAATGATACATCACTTTATACCTTCGCTTTTGCATCTCCTCTTCACAATTCGACATATTTTCCCCAGTAGATCCAAGGAATCAGTATGAAGAGCACTCACATAATAATAAGACCTCACAAGCTCTCAATATGGTAGCAAAATGGCAGCATGGGACCAAGATCTTAGTTCGTCAAAAGTCTAGCTCTCCAAAACTAGCTTGACCCTATCAAACGATCCAGTATAAATAGGTAGAAGATAGGTCTTAGGAGGATGAATATGGATGCTCAGGATGATGCGAAGTTATAGAAGCTTCTAATTGATGTGTCCTAAATAGCTCGAATAAGTGAGGAATCAAACTGATCTCCTAGGGACTAAGTAATTTTGGATCATTCCCTTGGTCACAGGCACATAAAGTGAAAAATAAGGCCTTAGCCGTGGGCACAAGAGGGCTTGGTAGTGGCTATAGGCCTTTGGTCGTAGGAACAAGCCTGCCTGCCTGCAGCTAAGGGTTAGTGATGCAAGGGTAGCAAAATAAGTTGATAACAATTGATTCTGCACTATTCCTCTTACACTACTATCAATAATTCTTTGTGCTCCTCAGCATCTGATTGTACTAGTTTGCAATTGTCGCTTAATATATGACTGCATAAACTGAAAATAATTGTTCTACTACTGAATACTGAGGGCCCTTGTAGCAAGGGAAATGATCCATGAGAAGAGTACATTGTGGCTGCTACTGCTATCCTATGGACCCTGCCCAAATATTTACAACTCTAGGCCGAAGGATCTACATCGCCCCACCTCACTCTGTAGAAATTAATGTGTAAATTATAAACTACTCATGAATTTACTAAATCAGAAGGCTAGAAGCTACTCTACTGATCTGCAGAAGAAAATTCATGATCAAGAACACAAATCATTAACGTGTAAAAGGAAACATCACAGATGAAAATATATTTATCTAGGGTAAAAAAACTACTCAAAACCTATTACTATCTATATTACATTAATCAAAGAATTTGGACGAATAAAATATGCTTGCTCAAGCTTGAGCACAACCTGAACCTATATATTCTATCACATGCCTGACTGACTAAACCTAGCCAACACTTAGCCAAATTTTCAAGCCTCAAAGATCTCATTTCCTTGCGTTGTTCATTGAAGAATTAACCCCTATTTTTTAGGGAAATAACTTAATTCAATTTTTCAATTCCTGTAGGCCCATTATTTGACTACATGCACCACCTGTACAACTTGGATTAGTTTACAATTGATAGTACACTACCCTTGAACTCCAATCTCAACTGGGTAACTCGAATTATCTACATGCATAAATTATTTTGGGCTAATTGATCAGTTAACTGGATGGCCACTGAGTGTGTTGAAGTTACACTGCACAACTTGACCTTCCACTAGTTTCTCCAATAGTTGGAACTAGTTTAACTAGCAATAACTCAACTTAACTGAAATATATTGCCACAAATTAGAAATCAATCATATTAAACTGAACTCAAGTGTCTCCAACTCGAATTAAATAAGTTAACTGAGGGACAAGAGCCATGTCACCTCAGTTAACTACCTCCAATTATTCTACTGAAATTGATATTCGAATTTTAATCTAGTTTTACCAACACAAAGTCAAAACTAGATTTTCTTGACGGATTTTCAACACTCCCTCTCAACAAGAAGTGGATTATTTTCTACCCTGATCCTACCTCTATGGAACTCAAATTTACCTCTTGACAAAGCTTTTTTCAAAATTTTTGCATCATGTTCCTCTATAGGAATGTACCGTCTGCTCAACCTAGTGTTCCTAAGTTGATGTCATAAATTGTCAACCAGGGCTAGTAAACTGTTGAAGTGAACTGCACTATATGTGCCTAGGTATTTGCTTCCTACTTCATTGTGTTTAGTGTTTTTCTGGTGTTTTTGGGTTTTGTGTTTTTATGCTAAAAGGAAAGTAAGTTGTTTGGCAAAGAGGAGTTATTAGTCACTCTAGAAACAGAGTAAAATCTAGACTATGTATGACACCTAAGAACAAAGAATGCTAACTTACAAATTGCAAAACTTGACAAGAAAAATAACTCATAACATAGACTCAATCCAATTCATTTCATTAGAAGTATGTTGGAATAGCTTGAGAAAAGGATAAGCTTAATTCAATGAGGTTCTTCTCAGTAAACAACAACTTACAATATCACAAAAATCTCATCCATGGTTAGAAATTTGTTGGAACACAATTGGAAAAGATTATCTGTAGCATAGTAAGGAACCCTACTCTAAATTAACTTATGACACTGAAATTAATCCATTCTGCAACTCGAATTGTCACTACTAAGCCTCATTCGAGAGTTAGAAATCTTTTGGAATAGTTTTGGAAAAAGGCTATTTGTAAAATTATAAGAAATTGCAGAACAGTCAAGGCCTCGAACTGATATCACTAATTCCTGTCCATATGATGATGTGTTGGAAGATATTAATAACAAGAGTAGTTTGTAAATAATGAAGGCCTTGAAGTCTAATGGAACAGAACTAGAATACAACTAACTAATAAAACTTAAAATACATTAAACAGAACTGAACTAGAATGCAATTAATCAAACTTAAAATACAGTGAACAGAACTTAACTAGAGTGCAATTAACCTCTAGAGTATTACAGCTGAACTAAAATGCAACTAATCTCTAAAATATTACAACTATCTCTCATTTAGTGTTAGTGATATTTTGGAATAATTCATAAGAATAAGACTGGCTGTAACATTCGATGTAAGTTAGCATAAAACATGGAGTTAAAAAAAAACGGCTTGAATTAGGAATGAAACAGAGCTAAAGTTACTTATCTAAACAATATGCACAGAGCTTCTCGGGTAGTAGGGGCCCTCTACCACCGGATTAGCATACAAATCTCCTCAATATTGCCTTAGATCATGCAATGAAGTTGAATGTCTTTCATTAAAGGGAAAATACTTCAGAAAAAAAGTATTACGGACTTTTGAGATCTAACAACAAAACATCAATCTAGCTAACTGTCTCTCGGTATCCTGAGTCATTCTTATAAAAGAAATACATAACTACCCTTGAGAGGAAATAGGGATAAGTGTCTTTCCCAATTAAAATCAAATTAGAACTCTTGTGGAAGCCTCGTACTCTTGCTGAAGACATCTGTAGAGTTCTTGTCCCGGTAGAAGTCTACCTCTTAGTCTTGATTTCTTCCACGTGCATAACCACTTGGAGATTTTTACTCAGACTTCGTAGAGGACAAGTAACGATGTAGATGAAGTCTGGATTTCAACCATATGCATTTTTCCTCTAAGTGACACCTGTAACCTGTGTAAACATGAAGATAGCTGCAGAATAGGCGACTGGCTACAGAATGGCTGCATTCTGTAGCTGAGTCTAGTCAAAAATTACTACAACAACAAAACCACGAAAATATAGCAAGTCAGTCATTATATGCATTCCTAAAGTGACTTTAATTAATCCTATTGATCTTTTAAGCCTGCAACTGATAAAGGACAAAGGAATTGAAGTGAAATTTGGTGAAAGAGAAGGACATCTTTGGGGCTCAACATGTACTGCAACAACATGATCCGCCTCTACACACAATCTCGTATATGCTTATACCAGAAATCTATATGCTTGGATCGATTGAAAAACAATATTTTCAGAGAGCTTGATGCAACTTTGATTATCATAGTAAATCACAATAGGATCCATCATCTGACCAAATAACCCAAAAAGAATCTTTATCATCCAGATAGTGTCACATTTTTCTTGATTGGAAGCCATGTACTCTTCTTCTACTGAGATGAGTGCCATAGATATTTGCTTCCTATTATACAAAGAAATCGCTGCGAACCCAACAATAAAAATTCCTCGTGATGTGCTCTTCCGGTCTAATGGAATCCCCACCCAATCTACATATGTGAAGCTACATAGCTTCACTCCCATAGTCCATATGTACCATATTCCAAACTGAGTGGTGCCTCCGAGGTACCATATAATATGTTTAGTATCCCTCCCAAACAATTTGGTTAGTTGAACCATGGCTTGGCTCAAATAGTTGACTGTCTAACACATGTATGGTCGTGTGTTCACAAGTTACATGAGTGAACCCACAAAATTCTGTATAAAGTAGCATCCACTTCCTCACCTAAAGTGGCATCCTCCTTCCTCCAGTTGGTCTCTAGAGGAGTATCCATAGGTTTGCATTTGTCCAGGAAAAACTTCTAAAGGATCTCGTTGAAATAGTTTCCCTGAGAGATAAACAACTCCCCTTTTCCTTGCCATACTTCCAAACTGAGGAAATAGTGCATGAGACCCATGTCCTTCATTTCAAAGTCTATTGCAAGGTACTCCTTGCAAGATCCGATAAGTTGTTCATCACAAGTAAAATCCA
This sequence comes from Pinus albicaulis, assembly GCA_034641835.2. Lineage (NCBI taxonomy): Eukaryota > Viridiplantae > Streptophyta > Pinopsida > Pinales > Pinaceae > Pinus > Pinus albicaulis. Next base: position 280,352 of record JAXQQM020088832.1, on the reverse strand, counting down.
AGTCATCAACATATAAGACAATAATCAACAATTTACCTTCTACCAAAATGTGATAAAGGTTTGCATCCACTTCAATTTTGATGAAGCCCAAACTAGTGAGGTAGTTATCGATCCTGGTGTACCAAGCACATGGTGCTTGCTTCAACCAATACAATGCACTCTTGAGTCTAAACACATGAAAATCTCTGTAAAAGGTCTCAAAACATTCAGGTTGTTCATTCGACACCTCCCCCTTAATAACTCCATTTAGGAATGTTGTCTTCGTATCCATCTAGTGGATATTCCACCCCATTTGTGTATCCAGAGCAATAATTTATCTAATGGAAAGAGTAACTTGCTACCGAAGTAAAGGTATCCTCATATTCAATCCATTCAACTCGAGAGTACCCCTTGGCCACAAATATAGCCTTTTGATTCTCTATGCTTCCATTTGCTGCATGCTTTACCTTTTAAATCCATCTTGAACCTACCAATGATTTGACTGCTAGTCTTGGGACTACTTCCCAAACACTATTTTTGACAATGGAATCATATTCCTCTACCATAGCATCAACCCATACATGCTTCTCTACTGCTTCCTCAAATGAGGATGGTTAATCTTTACAAGAATCTGTCAACTTCCCTGGTAAATTTCCTTCCTTCTCTCGATGTCTTTTCTTGAGTGGCTGTATCCACTATCTGCTCCTCTGCTTGCGGCTACTCCACAAATTGATGAGGTTTTTCCTTTGGAGTCAAAAGCTCTTGATTTTCATGCAACTGAAGCTCCCTCTTAAGAGAACACCTTATTTCCTTTTCCTCATCAAAATTCACATCACTTCAAACAACTGTCATTCTGATGGATGGAAGGTACACATGATAATTGTGAGGTGTATCATTGTACCCCACAAATATCCCCAAATCTGCTATTAGCTTTAGCTTTTTCCTTTGTTCATTGGAGACATGGAAATATACAGATGCTCCAAAGATTCTGAAGTGTGACACATTTGGTTTCTTCCCCAAAAACTATTCTTCTTATGAATCAACTGAGAAATATTGTTCTACAAATAGACCATTTAATTGCATGCTTCAGCCCACAAGTGCAGAGGTAGGCCTTGGTCATGGAACATCACCCTTTCTGATCCCAAAATAATTCTATTCTTCCCCTCAACCACCCCATTCTGTTGTGGGTTGTGGGGTGTTGTCAACTCCCTTCGAATGCCTTCTTTTTGACACAAAAAATTTAAACTCATTCTACACTTACTCACCTTCATTATTGCTCTTGAGAGCCTTCACTTTCTTTCCAGTTTCTTTCTCAACAAGTGATTTAAATTCAAAAAACTTGGAGAATGTCTGGTATTTCTTCTGCATGAATAAAATCCAACACTTCTGTGATAGATCAAATACAAATATAATGTAATACCTATGTTTTGTAGTGGAGTCTGTCGAGAAAGGTCCACGAGCATCAGAGTGGATCCTTTCAAGGACTGCACGTGCCTTGCTATCCCGATCATTGAAGGTGTATTTTGTGTCATTCACTAAGGTACACCCTCTTCATGTATCATGCTGCTCTAGTGCTACTCTAGGGAGGACTGTGGTGATCTATTACATGATCTTAAAAGCTCCATGATGCAAATGGCCAAGTCTTCTATGCCATAATTCATTGACATATCGACTCTTCACCTTCACTGCCTTTGTTCTCAAAGAAGGAAAGTTTTCCACATCCCTCTTGTAGAGCTTCTTCACTCGAAACCTGATCTGCATCACTTATCCCATGGTGATGTGTCTTAAGAACACCTTTCCTTTGCTGAATATCACATCATAGCCATGGTCTTCCAACACCACGACGAAAACCAAATTCTTCTAGACCTAGTACTAACATCACATCCTTGAGCCTAAGAGGGGAGCCCGAATCCCTTTGAAAGGTCACTTTGTTGATTCCTATCTTTTCGTACTTTCCATAATCTCCCATATCAATGTTCATATGGATACATTTCTCCTCCAAGTCACTAAAAATTTCTTTGTTCCCCATCATGTTGAACAAGGCACAATTATCAAGATACCACACTATTCCCATCATTGTGATTTCCATGCATGTAATGAGGGTGAAGTCAAGTTCTAATTGTGAAGCCAAAGCTTCACCTGTAACACCCTCCTCCCACATATACCCAAGTAATCGACCAACCAGGGTAAACATGCAATGATAGGATACTAATATGAGATTCAACCTCGTAGATGACCTTGAGGAAGTGGAATTGATGGAAACATGACAAACAAACCTTACACAACATCAACAACATCCCTAGGAGATATCCCAACCATCCAGGCCTCTTACCCCTGGTTTAGACTGACTTTTTGACCACTTTTAGACCATAGCTGCAGGCATGCCAAAGCAAGGTAGCGGCTGGGAGCCTATAGTTGCAGGCACAACACAACAAGCATGTGATTGGGAACAAAATTTCTCAGTTCTGTGTCTACAAATCCAGGATTTGAGCCACCTTTTTACTCCCAGAGCCCAGGTCATTACCGATAACTTCATGAAAAGTTAGGGGATGGTAGATAACATTGAAAAAATGACACTGAAGCAATCACATCAATAAGAACTCATATGGACCCCTCCTAACCATGACAAAAATTTCACCATACATATCATAAACATTGAATCTCAACTGTAAACAAAATATTTAAGATTAGGGGTCTCATAATTATCAAAGAATGTCTAAGAAGCATTAACCCCTTACATCATTATCTGCAATACAATCTATTTGACCATAGATAGAATGTGCATTCATTTACAAGCAAAAACATGGAGATATCCATACATCATTACTGATAAATTACAAACTTATAACCAACATAATAAAAATATAAATACAATAAATATAACAACAATAGACTCCACATAATAACTAGTACAATTATACATCAAATACCAAAGGAAAACATTTCTCATTAATGAATATAGAAACTAATCAGGGATGGGACTACCACGTTCCACTCGACCATAGATTGGCTGTGCCAAATCTCTCTTCAGCCAATCAGCCCCGTGTCATATTCCAAGCATGAATTTGGGACTCATAACCAAACAAAAAGAACAAAAAAGCATGAATGCTACCAGGGTTCTCCACCTACAACATGAGTAATTTGACTAATTCCTAGTCTCTCAGGCTTCACCATAATCCACAGTCTGAATCAAGGATAACTAGGCCCTAAACTGATGCCTAGTCTATAGGATTTACCGTACATCCCATCCTGGGACTACTAGGCCCAACGGAGAGCATTCCACCTCTTGGATTTACTATATATCCTATCATTCACTAACAAGGATTCGTAGGCCCACCAAGGCACACAATCTGGCTTTACCACAACCCACATTCTAGCTCAGGGGTTACTAGGCCAATGGCTTTACCATGATCCATAGTCCAGTTCAGGGACCACTAGGTCATGTATTTGTCATTTTTGAGGTCCACCCCACTCAAATTCGAATCCAATCCGACCATCCAGCTCAACCGAAGTATGAGAAACCCATATCATCAAAGCTATACATAAATGGAAAGGCCAAGCTGAAAACACTGTCACACCTGAAAAAAACCATGCCAAGGTAGAAAAGAAGCACATGCAATACCATGCATGCTAGATATAGAAAGGAAATCACATATGAAAATCAATACTTGCAAAGAATCCTATTGAAGTTTCTTGATCCTGCTCTTCCTTGCTTTATTTTTCTTTCTTTCTCCAATGCCCAAGTGATCTAAGAAAACTCTGAGTGTCCAAGAGTGTGTGTGAGAGAATAATGAGAGAGCTCCAAAAATAAACTGAAAAAAGGTACCAACTGATCCTCATAATCCTTTTTATAGAAGAGACCTCTATTTTCTTCATTTTCCATTATTTTCCTTCAATTTCCTCCTCACATCGAACATGTGACCTTTCATCTCCCTTTTCTCCTATTTTACCTAATTTTTCATAAATAAATGTGCCAAAATTATTTTTTCCTCTCCACATTCCTTTGCCTTTGCCAATTTCCCTAGCCATAATAAACCAAATGAACACCCACTAGGATGTTTTCCCTAACATTCAGCTTGGAATAAGTGTCCCATCAACCGTGGTTATTATTTTTATCTTTTATTATATGGAATTTTCATCAGGACTTTAACAGAACCCTCCCCCTTGGGGGAACACCATCCTCGATGGTTCAATGACACCTACAACAAGGAAACCAATGAAAAAAAATACTTCCTATGGATATTTGTAACACAGATCATTGCAGTATTTACAATGAATAACCTTCTCAAAAGTAAAAACCATCATGACAATCATACTGTCTACTAGAGCTTTATATCACAACTCATTACAATAATATACACATATACAAATATGCATATTTTCTCAACCATCAAAATAGAAGGATAGGATGCCCGTATCAGCAATAAGGGAATCCAGAGGCTAACACCTCCACCCTCAAATTAATACCAGGATTCACCTCCTTCCCAGGAAATCCATAATTTACTACCAAATTCAAAGTCTGCATCCAATATCCAGCGATACAATCGTGCGCTAGTGCATCCTCAGTGAAAATTTACTGACTCATTGTTTTAGGGAACACTCCCAATGTGCATCTGATTCCATCTGGAAATGCTAATGACAAAAAAAAATCCATCCTCGGCCTTCCCTTCTCTGATACAAAGTCCCTCAAGAAATCCAGTCATCCCCTTTCGTGTAGTCACTTACCTTCCAATTTCTCTAACATCACCTATATCGGGCGATCCATCCCTTAGCAAGGCTTCCTCACATCAAAAGATACAAAAACCAAGGCATATACCTACCCCAAAACCATCATACTCATGGAAATCAATGGACAATATTGGGTACCACTTGTTGGGTTGTATTAATCACTATTGAATGACTAAACAATACACATAAATTATTAATATAGGGACGTATTTTAATGATAGTTGCACTGTCTGTGCCGATACACCCAACTAGAAGAAATTCCAAAGAAAAGAAATCATTACTGAAGTAAATGCTGGAAGTAAATCACTCATGCAAAAATAAAATGATCTACAAGATTGGAATCACACTTCATTTAATCTGTTCTAGTGCACCACACAACAAGTATCCAACTGGTATTTCTAATATCATATGTGTAACAACATACAAAGTATTGAAATTGAAGCGGATATATTCACAACTGAACAACAACACCAACACCTCTAATGATACATAAACTGAAACATAAACACATATACACAACTACCTTAATCACTACAATCCCTGCTAAGAAGGAGAGCCCTTCCTCCTTAGCAGGGCGCAGGTAGAGAAAATAATTTAATGGAAACTACACTGAATAACGCATGTAACATAAAATAACAGGATAATCTATATTAAACTTAGCACAATTACAGAGCCAAAATAATGTTGTTCTTCACTAAATTTTTGACCTCTAGGGCCGAGAACTATATAGTGGTTACATCTCAGAAAGTCAAGGGATATATCGGTCATGAGAATCGTATGATTCTCATGCTAATCGAAATAAAATACATATAGTTATAACCACTTCTTAATAAAATCTTGTCTAGAAAATTATAGATTACAATCAAAACCACCCATAGGGTGTTATCCAAAAATACAATGCTAAAAAACTTCTACAACTATCGCAATAATACCACAGCTGTAGTGTAGCAGCTAAAGGACAGATCAGCAACAGGTGTTGACGGGATCCAGTCAATGGTACAACTGTATCAGCAGTTCACCAGCGGGTCTGTAACAACAAGGTGTAATAGCAGTTTTCTGGCGGATCTGTAACAGCAAGGTGTAATAGCATCGCTTGCTATAACAACACACCCTTAACTGCTCCTATGTATCTCGTGCTCAGGATCTTTGGTGCTACAAATGACATCTGTAAAGACAACACAAATACCATAGATATTCTCCAAACACTCATCCTCAATTAGTCATAAAAAGGCACGATATATCATAATAATTGATGAAATGGCAGATTAATGAAAACAAGGCAAAACAACACAAGTTAGGATAGAAAGGTAGGAAAAAGAGGCAAATATAGTCCCATTGGTTATAGTCATGAGGCAAAATAGGGAAAAAAAATGTAGGAAAAGTGTGCAAAACTGGCACCCAACATCTCCCCCCAACTGAAATACTTACATGTCCTCATGTAAACTCATCTCTCATGGGAATATCTCCGGTGCATGTTAGTGAGATCACAAGCGCCAGCTGTATCTTTGTCTGCAGACCTGTACCCCTGATTGTCCATCAGCTGTTGTACCCAGGACCCTGACTCATACTTACTCAATTCATAATCACTCTGATAATCCTCAATTGACAGATAGATCAAAGGAAATTTGAATCTCAATCCGAGCCACAAAGCACCAAGGGATTGTACGAGCTGTGCATATGCTAGTACATGTGTAGCAGCCACCAAAAAATTTTGGAATGAGAATGGGTCCCCCTTTAGTAGCTCAACACTGCTAGCTTTCGTGCATTTCAAGCACCCAGTCAAGGCTCGATTCTTCATCATTGAGAACTGATTGAGGAAAAATTTCACAATCCTTCTTCTATAAGTGGTAGCCGGTTCCTTTAATCCAGGAGTACTTAGCATCCTCCTGAATTCTCACCTTTACTCGACAGCTCGTCCTGGTTTTGCCCGGACCCATAATTCCATCTTCTCCTCATTAACATCCATAGGTTTTATGGCCAAATGACACTCAATCTAATTCTTCATGAAGAACACAAAATCTCACAATTGAAGATCCCCCATGTTTGGTCTCAATCTGGTCTCCTAAATTGAGCTCATTTAATTGTCAACCAGGGTTGGTAAACTGCTGAAGTGAAGTGTACTGTATGTACCTAGGTGTTTGTTTCTTAATGCGTTGTGTGTAGTGTTTTGTGATGTTTTTGGTCTTTTGTGATGATTTATGATGTTTTTGATCTTTTGGTGGTTTTATGTTCACAAGAAAGATGACTAGAAAGCTAATGGAAGGAAGCTAATGATTAAAAACAGAGTGAAACCTAATTGGTTGATGTCAAATGGTAAATGCAAATGCAATATTAAAAACAGAATCAAATCTAAACTATGACTAAGCAGAAATAAAGCTTGATAATGACTTCTAAGGAAATGATTCAAAACATAAACTCAACTTGAGAAATGATCAACTAAACATGAAAATCCTCCTAACTAAACAGTTTGAACAACTAACTTATAATGATGCAACATTTCATCCTTGATTAGAGATTTGTTGAAGCAAATTTGGAATAAAACATTTATACCATCATAAGATCTTCTACTCTAAAGCTAGTTCCTAACTCTATTCTGCAACTTAGTTTAATGACACTACACTTCACTCAAAGGTTATGGATTTTTGAAATAGTCTTTTGAGGAAATGTTTGTTTGTGAGATGATAAAGAAGTTTCCAATGATATTGTCTTCTGTTCATGTGGTTATGAAGCAATTATAGATTTTAGAACAAGAAGAGGTTTGTAAATAATGAAGGTTGTTTTGTTAATCTTAACAACTGAAGTAATCTAATGTGCAGTGAATGACAACTGAATGTGGAGTGCAAATGCAATGAAAAACTGAACTTAAAATGTCACTAATCTAAAACAATGCGGAACTACAAGTCATTATCAAACTTAAAACAGAACAACTGAGCATGAAGTAAGTGCAATTAAACTCCGGAGCATCCTAACTAAGCTATCATGCATTATTCTATGGAATTATACAGTCTGTTTTTCCATCATGATTGGTATTTTGGAAGAGTTCCTTCTTGTGGAAGAGTTTTTAGAACAATCCTGACTGTGTAATTGAGTGCAAATGCAAATGTAAAGACTGAAAGCAATGAAAAACTAAGATATCATAGCCATCTCCTACCCATCATTATGATATTTTTGACAAGCGTTTAAGAGCAAGAACAGCTATGGTACTTAGTGAAAACACACAACTAAAACGTTCAAGATCACAATCATGCTTAAGACAGTATAAAGATTTTTTGGAAGAGTTTCTTCTTTTGGAAGAGTGCTGAGCAGAAGTATAACTGTGATGGTGAATAAAAGAGATTACAATTAATTCCTACAATACTATAACCATTTCCCATTCATCATTATAATCTTTTGGAAGAGCTTCTTCTTTTGGAAGAGTTTTTAGAATGAGTATAACTACAGTAGCTAATGAAAACAACTACGAATTCAACTTCAAATCCTACAATACTATAGCCATTTCCCATTCATCATTATAATCTTTTGGAAAAGCTTCTTCTTTTGGAAGAGTTTTTAGAATGAGTATAACCACAGTAGCTAATGAAAACAACTACTAATTCAAATTCAAAAACGTAAAGGCGGCTAGAATACTTATCTAAATTACGCAAATAAATCCGTGCAAGAGGCAGGGGCCCTCTACCACCTGACGGAATCTAACTCCAAATCAAATCAACGCTTTCAAAACAACACTGTCTGCTTCATTAAAAGTGAAATAACTTGAACAGAGCACTCTGCGTCTTCAGAAATGTAGCACGGAATCTAAGCAAAATCTAGAACAAAATCTAGCATAAAATCTAGCCTAGCTCTCGGTTTCCCAAGTGTTTATATAACAAATGTAAATAACAAGACTTGCAACAATTTCAGGAACATTGTCTTTCCTTATCGAAATTACATTAGGACTCTTGGAGTGGCTACGTAAAAAAGAAAAAGACATCTGGACTAAGACAGTCCTATTAGAAGTCTGTCTTCTTAAATGTGTTCCCACGTATCAAAACCATACCCAGAATTCGTTTCTTCCTTCATGGTGAGCAACGAACCATGTAGACATGACGTGGAATATGCCCATATGCGGTTTTTCTTGAGAGGCCACCTGGAACATACTCAAACATGAAGACAGCTGCAGAATCGCCAGTTAGCTACGGAATGTCTGCATTCTGCAGCTAGTTCCGGTCAAAATGCATTACAATGAAAAAAATCATAAAACTTAGCAAGTCAGTCATGTTAATCATTCTAAAAGTAATTTTAACTAAATTCATTGATCAATTGGGTCTAGGATAGCAATGGAAAAAGGAAAATGAGGTAAATTAAGATGAAAGAAAGCACAATTTTGAGGCTCAACATACCCCCACTGCTGTCTCCTTGCATGTCCTCATGCAAATTATCCTATGAACTCAGAGGCTTCTGCAAGAACATCTAATCCTCTCCTTCTCCTTTGTCTGGAAGCTAAAGATCTTCTGGGTTTTCTAATAACAAGTTTGAACCTTGGGTTGGTAAGTGCCCTGATTAGCTTCTTGTTCCTTTGCTTCAACTTTTCATTGGTCTTTTCCACTTTGTCTATATGTAGGGATAAGGTTGAGTTCATATCAGTTTTGAGCTTGACTTGATCTTTGAGAATTTCATTCTCATTTTTGATGTGTCTATTAAGTATTTCCAACTCATACCTATCCCTTCTTAATACATCTATTTCAGACAATGGAGGACTAGGGGTTCTCTCCTTACTTTCTAAAGCTCTCCTTTCCAAAGTTTCCACATAGTCATAAATTTCTTGTTGAGCGGGGTCAATTTCAGGGGTTCCTTCATTAAAATCCTCTTCAACATCTTCTTCAATGGATGTTTCCTCATCTTCTATATTAATCACCCCTGTTTGTTTGATTTGAGTTTTCCTTAGTTTCCCCTTTAGTCTGTGGCTTCTTCTTGGCTGAGAAGATCCCTCTCCTTTCTCCATGGCAGATTTCCTGATTACCTTTTCTTTCTTAAGTTGTCTCTTGATTTGAGTCAACTTCTCTGAGATGATTTCCTCACTACTTTCTTGGATTGTTTTGTCGATTTCAACTTTTGAGGCTCTCCATTTTCTACTTCTCCTTATAGGCTGTGGTTCCGGTGAGGGTTCTTTTGGCTCTTCAAAATGATTTCTTATCAAGAAATTGTCCCATGTATCATTTGTTTTGGCTAAATGATGTTCAATCAAAATTTTAACCAAACCATGATGATATAGAGTTGTCTCTAAAAATTGAACCCTTCTTTGAACACAGGAAGCCATCTTTTTCAAAATTTGAAGCAAGAAATAAGGTAGGTTTAAGTCTTCCCCCAGAAAATGCATTATCAGTCTAATGTGGTAGACATAAAATGTGCCATATCTACCCTCACATGTAATAAATTTTTGCAGAAGAAGTAGTATGTTTCTCCATTTATTTTTCAATGTAGAACTTGGAATTCCTTTCTTAAATATAGTGACATCCATACCTGGTGATTTTAGAATTTGCTTCCAGGATTCATTGTGGAATTCTCTGTTTTTGAACCATCTCTCTCCATTTCTGAGCAACCCTGTAGCTTCTGCAATGAAAACTTCAGTGACAGTAAATTTGACATCTCCCACTTCAACTTCGATTCCTTGAAATGATCTTGCAAATGTTTTAGTGACTTCTTTGTGGAAGCCATTAAATTTCTCCAAAAATTGAAGCCATCCTATCTGTTGCAACATTTCTTTACATTGAGGGTAGCCTTCTAAGTATTTTGAACCCACTGGTTCAGTTCTTACAATGAAACCCATAATTGCTTCTTCAATGTTCAGATTAACACTCTTCTACCCACAGAAACAATAACTTTCACCTTCAAATTGAAATGGCTTCAAGTTCTTAATGACAATGGCTTCAAACTTCGGAATGACATACCTCTGATTGACAGTGACAACAGCTTCAAATTTCGGACTGATATGCCTCTGGTTGACAATGAAAACAACTTCAAACTTCGAGCTGATATGCCTCTGTTTCTCAATGAAACTTTGGACTGATATGCCTCTGCTTGACAGTGACCAATGGCTTCAAATTCCCACACTGCTATACCTCTATCTCTCGGTGGCAAATAGCTTCAAATTCCCACACTGCTATATCTCTGTCTTTTGGTAACAAATGGCTTCAAATTCTTCACTGCTATACCTCTGTCTCCCGGTAACAAATGGTTTCAAATTCTTTACTGCTATACCTCTGCGTTTACAGTGATAATGCTCAATGCTATACCTCTGCGTTTACAGTGATAATGCTCAATCTCTGTCCACGGTGATAGTGCTTTGATATTCAAACTGATATACCCTTTTGCTCTGCTCTCGGTGATAAGGATATTTTTGTTTGCGGAATGAAGTGCCGGCTACAGAATGGAGTGATGGAAGTGGTCACGGAATGAGGTAATGGAGTGAGGTGGAGGAAACGAATTAATGATTGAAGAGACGGCGGAGAATTTTACAACGGAAAAGAGAATCATCATTGAATGATTTGGTTGGGTTACGTGAAGAATTCAAACACTTCGACCATTTGAACCGCTTAAATGATGTCGGGCATGGAATTTGAAATGAGAGATTTTAATCCAAAGTTTGTGGAGGGTTTATTGGTCATGATCAATAAAAATAATTAAAACAACCTTTTTGAACAATTCATAACTAAAACTATGCTAAACTTTATGAAATGCCATTATAATCTAAACTTATTACCTCTGCTTTTCATTTGATTTTTGTAGTCTTTGTCTTATTTTTTCTCCTTTGGAAGAGTCTTCATAATTCTTCTTGATGCTTCTTATTCATGGATACAATGGATCATTTTGTTGCAATTCTAATGTCTGCTGATCAATGCCTTCAGGATTTGTAGCTGCAGAATGTCTGGCTAGCTGTGGAAAGGCTGATCAGCTGCAGAATGTCTGTTAAGCTGCAGAATGTACCTGTAGAGCATTTTGATCATGGAATGGAGTGTTTTTGGAATATAGGTGAAATGTTATATGGTATGAATGAAGATGGATGATGAGACATGATATGTATGAAGTGGATGATGAAATGGAATGGATTCAATTTATGAAATGGAGTGAAAGAACATAAGAACTGCCCTGCAATCCTTGACATGTTTTATTCATTTACAGCAAGACATCAAACTTTAAATTTTAACATGGAAATGAGATGGATGGAGTATGGAATGAGATGAATGAAACATGGAATGAAGTAGAGTATGAATGAAATGAATGAAATGGAATATGGATGGATAAATGAATGGAGTGAAATGAAATGAGATGGATCATAATTTTCACCCTATCTTTTCTGTATAAACATGCCAATCAATGATTGGTTTTCATGTTTATACCTTTTTATTTTTTTTATTTTTTTCAAAGAAATACTTTAGAAAATTTAATCAAGTTGATGAAGAAGAAGAATTATTCTTCATTAAATTCACATCACTGCATTCTTGGAACTTCTTGACAAATTCTTCTCTTGAGAGTGGTTTGTGATACAGCTTCAATCTATGACCATTCACAAGAAAAGTGACCTCTTCTTCATCTATAGTTCTGATTTTTACTGGCCCATTATCAAAAATTTCAACAATTTCATATGGCCCAAATGATGTTGTCCAGAAATTGTGACATCCTTGAATTTTGAATCAAACAAGAGAGCCCAGTCACCCTCTTTGAATTTCTTCTCTTTGATGTACTTGTATGCCATCCCAGCCCTTTCTTTCATTGGACTGAACTTGTTTCAAACAGACTGCATCTTATGCAGTCTCATCCCGGTCCCATTCGTTGCTCCCGATCACCTTTTGTGCCTCCGTCAAATCAAGTCCTAGCTGAACTGCCATTTTGAAAGTTTGAATCTGGAACTCTATGGGAAACAAAACTTGCTTTCCATAAACAAGCTCATAAGGAGTGTGGCATGTTGTGTTTCTCCATGTAGTTCTATAGGCCCACAAGGCTTCAGGAAGCCTATCTACCCAATCTCTTCTATGTAAATGAACAGTCTTTGTTAGGATTCCTTCAATGACCTTGTTAGTAGATTCCACTTGACCATTTGCTTGTGGATGATAAGGAGTAGATTTTCTATGCCTGATTTTGTACCTCTCCATCATTTGCTCCACTAGCCTTGATGTAAATTAAGCTCCTTGATCTGTAACAATTTCCCTTGGGACACCAAAACGAGTAAAAATATCCTCAAAAAGAAAAGTAACTACAGATGATTCATTAGCAACAAGTAATGGTTTAGCTTCTACCCACTTAGTAACATAATCAGTGCAAACTAATATGTATTTCTTTTGTCTTGATGGAGGACTAATAGGTCCTACAAAATCCAAAACCCATTTTTCAAAAGGTTCAATGTGTACCTGAGGTTGTAATGGCATCTCACCTGAAGGAGAAGGTTTCCCTACCCTTTGGCAACTGTCACACCTTTTGACATATTCTTTAGCATATTTAAACAAGGATGGCCAATAATATCCTAAATTAAGGATCTTATAGGCTGTCCTCTTATCTGCAAAGTGTCCGCCACAAGGTTCATCATGACATACCTTGAGAATCTCAGGCATCTCATCTTCACGAACACACCTTCTAATGATCAAATATGGACCTGTCTTGTACAGCTCATTAGCAACCCATGAATATTTTGCACTATCACAAATGATTTTTCTTTTATCCCTTGCATTCATAATTGAAGGAAATTTTCCTGAAACTAAATAATTAGTAATATCAGCAAACCATGGAGTTTGAGTAGAAATTGCAAAAAGATATTCATCAGGAAATTGATCTTCAACTGGAGTGTCATCTTTGATATTTTGGAGTCTAGATAGGAAATCAGCTACTGTGTTTTGTTTTCCAGACCTATCTAGAATAGTAATGTTGAATTCTTGTAAGAGCAACAACCATCTTATAACTCTGCCATTAGTGATTGATTTGTTCATTAAATATCTAATTGCAGAATGATCAGTGTGAACAAAAGTTTCATAGCCTGTTATATAGTGTCTAAATTTTTTTATGGCATGAACAATAGCTAAAAACTCTTTTTCAGTTACAGTATAGTTTAACTCTGCAGGAGTCAAATTTTTACTGGTATAATAGATGGCATAGGGAATCAAGTCTTTTTGCCCCAATACTGCTCCTAGAGCTGTATCGGAGGCATCTGTGGAGATATGAAAAGGTAACTTCCAGTTAGGTCCCCTTAATATAGGTGCTTCAGAAATTTTGGTTTTCAGGGTTTCAAAAGCTAACTGGCAATCAGAAATCCACTTGAATTCACAATCTTTGGTCAGTAATTTGAAGAGTGGAGATGCTATTTTGGTAAAGTTTTCTATAAATCTCCGATAATACCCTGTAAATCCTAGAAAACTTCTAACATCTCTTTGACAACTTGGAATGGATAGGTTAGAAATGACTTCAACTTTTACCTCATCAACTCTAATCCCATCCCCTGAAATGTGGTGCCCTAAAACAATACCTTCAGTAAACATCATAAAACATTTTTCATGACTAAGTGAAAGGTTTGCTTCTTGACATCTTTTTAAGACTTTTTCCAAGTTTTCTAAAGCCTCTTCAAATGTATTCCCATAAATTGTGAAATCATCCATGTACACCTCTACACAGTCATGTATTAGATCCGAAAAAATTCCTAATACTACCCTTTGGAATGTTGCAGGTGCATTGCATAATCCAAATGGCAATACTCGGTAAGCATAGGTACCCCAAGGACAGGTAAATGTGGTTTTATCTTGGTCTTCAAGTGCTACTTGGATTTTATTGTAACCACTAAACCCATCTAAGAATGAAAAGTACTTTTTTCCAGCTAATGTATCTAATACTTGGTCTATGAAAGGTAAGGGAAAATGGTCTTTAAGAGTAGCTTTATTCAGTTCTCGGTAGTCAACACACACCCTCCATTTTCCATTTTTCTTTGGCACAATTACCAAAGGAGAAACCCACTGACTATCTGAAATAGGATAGATGAAATTAAAATTTAACAATTTTTGTAATTCTTCCTTGACAATTTCCCTAAGATTTGGATTCATCCGTCTTTGAGGCTGTCTGATTGGTTTGCAATTTGCCTCTATATAGATGTGATGAGTACAAGTCTTGGGACTTATCCCTTTCATGTCAGTGTATTCCCATGCATATGCAGAAGAATGTCTCTGTAATACTTTGACTAACTCTTTTTGTTGAGATTTTTCTAGGTTCTTGTTTATGTTCAAAGTTTTGCCTGGAAAAATCTCACTTGTAGAGCTGCCAAATTTGTCCATAGAATGAAGAGACATCTGCCTAGATGACAAAAATTCAATATTGGATCCCTCCTGAAATGATTCGTGTTTGTGTTCTGGAGAGGATTCAAAGTTTTCTAGAGTATTCAGAATTTGATTATCTTCACTAATTTCTAAAATTGTGAAGAGTGGTTGTAAATATTCTTCATCCTCTATCCATTGAGTGTCATCTAGATCTGTAATTGTCCTAGCTGGAGGATATAAAGTGAATTTATTTTTTGAACTACCATCAGAAATATACATATCACCGGACCTACAACTAATAAAAGCATCAGCTGTAGCCAACCAAGGTCTTCCTAGTATAACAAGATGGCCTCCTAGATTATTCTTGGGTGTTAGGATCATGAAATCCACAGGGTACTCCCAAGAGTCTAGGGACACTGGAATGTCTTCTATTACCCCATCTGGTCTGATCACAAATCTATCTGCTAATTGTAATAGTGTGGGTGTAAAGAGAAGATTAGGAAGTTTCAGCTTGTCCATGATTTGTCTACTCATGATATTTATTGCTGCTCCTAAATCAATGAGTGTGGTTTGAATTTCAATTCCATTGATGTGAATTTTGACAACTGGATTTCCTGGGTCAAGATACTTTGGAATAGCAATCTTGCCCATCATAATGTCTGCTATTTGTCCAACCAGTTGAATTTTCTTGGTTTCTCTTATTCTTTTTCTTGTTGTTTTCATACTCAACTCCTTTATTGTTTTGGCTAAAATTGGGATTTTCTTGATGGCTTGCAATAATGGAATTTTAATGCAAACATTTCTCAATTCATCTAAGAAATCATAATTAGGCACCATGATTTGTTTTTCTACACCTCTATCAATTTGTAGTCTTTCCGGAAAGGGAGGTATAGAAGTAGATGTGGATGGTTGCTCTAATACAGGAGTTGGATTTATTGGATCTTTTTGTTTTAGTTTTTCAATGTGTGGGTCTTGAAAGGATGTGTCTTCCTCAAGACTTTTATTCACCCGTAGGGAGTCTTCCTCAAAATTATCTTGTTCTTGTATTATCACAGAAGGTTTCCTCTTTTCAAGTATCCTGCCAGACCTAAGTTGAACATCACTAAGGTCTAGAGGAGTAATTAAATAAGTTGGAAACTGTTGGCCTTCTATCATGTATGTATTCTGAGGGTTCTTATTATTGGGGTTTGGTATGGGTTGAGCCGGAAATTGATTTTATTTTTGAGGGAATGGTAATGGAAGTGGTTGATTTTGATGTGGTTGGTTCTGATGATGTTGTTGAGGATTTTGTTGAAAATTTTGTTGAAAATTTTGAGGAAAATTTTGTTGAGAATTTTGAGGATAAAAATGTGGATATGGTGAATAGGATGGTGGATACTGATAGTATGGAGAGTATCTTCCATAGGGACTTTGTGTTCCTTGTGCCCAAGATTGAGATTGATTTTGAAATTGGGGCCAAGGTTGCTGCCAAGAATTCCAAGGTGGAGGTTGATTACACATTTGATCATGGAATCCTTGTGTTCAGTCCTGCTGGGCCTTCTTGACACAAAATTGAGAGACTTCCAGAATCAGAGAGTCTCAAAGATGATTTTTTGAGACCTAAGAATTTGGATGCAATTCTTTATCTGTGTTTTTCTGGAACAAATGACATGTGCTCATGCATTTTTTTACATCTAGAGGACACTCTCTCAAGGCATGTTTCTTCCTACATTTGGGACAAAAGATTGCCAAGGCATCAGATTCAGCCTTTTGCTTGTTTTGTATCTTGAGGGTATCTATTTGTTCACTAAGACTCCCTAAGATGTCAGATTTAAAATCATCAAGCATATGTCCTATTTCTGATCTACTTACTGTCCCAGAAGCAGATTTACTTGCCCTTGCAAGAGCGGGATCTCTTGGACCTTTGACAGTTTTAGATTTCCCTCTGGAAAGGCTGATACATAACTCAGATATTTCAGGTAATGTAAGTTGTGATATATCCCCTTTTCCCATCATGTTAAGAATATCCAACCATTCATCCCTAATTGTTTTCAACAAAAGAGCTTTTAAAGTGTCTTGATCTAGGTTTTCCATTTGTGCCCTTTTTATGTTGTATTTAAATCTTTCCAACAAATCTTCTAAGTTTTCATCTTCTTTTGTAACATCTTGAACACTTCTTCCTTATGATTAACCGGCATACAATAATCCAAGTATCTCTCTAGAAATGCTTGTTTCATGTCTTCCCATGTTCTAATAGAATTACTGTTTAAACTCATAAACCACTTCAATGCTGCTCCCTTCAGAGTTGAAGGAAATAATTTTAGTTTTTGAGCATCTTGTAGGTAGTCATAAGTCCTACACAACACTTCAAATTCGAATAAGAAAGTTTCAGGATCTTCAGTTTTAAGTCCATAGAAGTTTGGAAGGACAGAGGGTGAAATATTTTTCATGGTTGTATTGGTTTCTTCATCAAGTATAGGGAACCCAAAAGAGCTTCCTATTCTACCTCTTCCTCCATCTGCACCTCTACCTCCTTCTCCTCTACCTCTACCTCTACCTCCAAATAGTGTGTGTTCTCCATTAAAAACTCCTCCTCCTCCTTCTTCTGCCATGGTTGACTCTCCTGTGGAAGTGGAAAGGTTTGTGTCCCTAACATGAGTTTTTAGATCTTCTTCTATGGCAGGTTCAGTGGATGAAGTGGAAGGTTTTTCTAATGGGATATCTGATTTCAGGTCTTCTAGAAGTCCAGGATCAGTAAAGGATGGAAGATGGGTTTGAGTTGAAGGTGTACTAGCTCTGGATCTAGATGAAACAAGTGATGTTCTAGAAATCAAACTTCTGCTTCTGCTGCTTATAAATCTTCCCCTTGAATCTCTCTCCCTACGCATATAATTATTTTTGGATGCTAAGAAACAAAGGTTACCTAGTTTTCACTTCCCCGGCAACGGCGCCAAAATGCTTGGTCTCAACCTAGTCTCCTAAATTGAGTTCATTTAATTGTCAACCAGGGTTGGTAAACTGCTGAAGTGAAGTGTACTGTATGTACCTAGGTGCTTGTTTCTTAATGCGTTGTGTGTAGTGCTTTGTAATGTTTTTGGTATTTTATGATGATTTATGATTTTTTTGGTCTTTTTGGCAATTTTATGTTCACAAGGCAAATGACTAGAAAGCTAATGGAAAGGAGATAATGATTAAAAACAGAGTGAAGCCTAATTGGTTGAGGGAAAATGACAAACACAAATGCAACACTGAAACAGAATCAAATCTAAACTATGATTAAGCAAAAGCAAAGCTTGATAATGACTTTTAAACAAATGATTCAAAACATAAACTCAACTTGAGAAATGATCAACTAGATATGCAAATTCTCCTAACTAAACAGTTTGAACAACTAACTTATAATGATGCAACATTTCATCCTTGATTAGAGATTTATTGAAGCAAATTTGGAATAAAACATTTATACCATCATAAGCTCTTCTACTCTAAAGCTAGTTCCTAACTCTATTCTGCAACTCAGTTAAGTGTCACAAAACATTACTCAAGAGTTATTGATTTCTTTTCAAAGTAGTCTTTTGAGGAAGGGCTCTGTTTATGAAATGATAAGGAAATTGCAGAAGTACTTCAAGCCTTAAAATGATATTGTCTTCTGTTCATATGGTTATGAATCAATTATGGATTTTAGAACAAGAAGAGGGTTGTGAATAATGAAGGCTGTTTTGTTAAGTTTAACAACTGAAGTAATCTAATGTGCAGTGAATGACAGTCTGAATGTGAAGTGCAAATGCAATGAGTTGAATTGAAAATGAACTTAAAATGTCACTAGCCTAAAACAGTGTTAAACTACAAGTCATTATCAAACTTTAAAGCAAAACAACTGAACATGAGTTAAGTGCAATTAAACTCTGGAGTATCCTAACTTATGTTGTGCAAACAGAAAGACTGAAAGAAATTAAAAACTAAGCTATCATGGCTATCTCTCATTCGTCATTATGATATTTTGGGCAAGCGTTTAAGAGCAAGGACAACTATGGTACTTAGTAAAAACACACAACTAAAGCGTTCAAGATCACAATCATACTTAAGACAGTATAAAGATTTCTTGGAAGAGTTTCTTCTTGTTGAAGAGTATTGAGCATAAGTATAACTGTGATGGTGAATAAAAGAGATTACAATTAAATCCTACAATACTATAGCCATTTCCCATTCATCATTATAATATTTTGGAAGATCTTCTTCTTGTGGAAGAGTTAGAATGAGTATAACTAGAGTAGCTAATGAAAACATCTACAAATTCAACTTCAAATCCTACAATACTATAGCCATTTCCCATTCATCATTATAATCTTTTGGAAGAGCTTCTTCTTTTGGAAGAGTTAGAATGAGTATAACTATAGTAGCTAATAAAAACAACTACAAATTCAACTTCAAAAACGTAAAGGCAGCTAGAATACTTATCTAAATTACGCTAATAAATCCGTGCAAGAGGCAGGGGCCCTCTACCACCTGACGGAATCGAACTCCAAATCAAATCAACGCTTTCAAAACAACACTGTCTGCTTCATTAAAAGTGAAATAACTTGAACAGAGCACTCTGCGTCTTCAGAAATGTAGCACAGAATCTAAGCAAAATCTAGAACGAAATCTAGCCTAGCTCTCGGTTTCCCAAGTGTTTATATAACAAATGTAAATAACAAGACTTGCAACAATTTCAGGAACATTGTCTTTCCTTATCGGAATCACATTAGGACTCTTGAAGTGGCAACGTAAAAAGGAAATGGACATCTGGACTAAGACAGTCCTAATAGAAGTCACTTCAGTCAAATGACGGATTACAAAACCTATATCGAATTCGTTTCCTCCTTCATGGTGAGCAACGAACCATGTAGACATGACGTGGAATATGCCCATATGCGGTTTTTCTCGAGAGGCCACCTGGAACATACCCAAACGTGAAGACAGCTGCAGAATCGCCGGTTAGCTACGGAATGTCTGCATTCTGCAGCTAGTTCCGGTCAAAATGCATTACAATGACAAAAATCATAAAACTTAGCAAGTCAGTCATGTTAATCATTCTAAAAGTAATTTTAACTAAATTCATTGATCAATTGGGTCTATGATAGCAATGGAAAAAGGAAAATGAGGTAAAGTAAGATGAAAGAAAGCACAATTTTGAGGCTCAACACTGGCTATGGTTTGGACGCAACCGAGAAAGAAAAGCGTGGTTTCTCTTCTAATCTAATAAGGCATTTTCCCTCCAAATACATTCATTTGCTTGTGTAGCTATGGTTAATGTGGAGAGGAGAGAAGGCCCTAAATCTTGCGGTGAGCGTAGCGGAAAAAACGACCGTTGGAATCGAGATTCGTCAGTTGCGAGTAAGAGCCCTAATCCTACTCCTTGTTTTTGATGGATTAAAAGTTCAGATTAGGGTCCCAAATCTCAGGAGCAACCCCTACCTCATCTTTACGATTGGATCAAACTTTTTGGGGCAAAAAATATGACCTGGGAAGCAGGTTTGGGCTTGAAAAGTGTAACCTATCCCAGGTTTTGGCCAAAATGTGTGACCTATCAGAGGGAGGTGATTTTAGTGCTATTGTGGGCTGAGATTCAGGTTTTGTGTAATTAAATGCATTTTTTCCTATTTGTAAAGATGATGGTTTTGTGCAGATATGGCAGATATATGGATTAAGTGGAGAGAGAGAGACCTGGGTACATTATGGTTAGAAATCCAAGCAGATGAGGGTGTCTGTCATGCATTGGCTAGGTTTGGGGTTCTGAAATTTGTGGAGAACCCTCTAATGAGAGCTCGGGATCCCTTTTTGGCCTACATTATCAGTTATTGGGATCCATATCATGAGGTCTTTATAGTGCATAGGCACAGGATTGAGCTAACAGTCCAAGATCTGTATTTCCGAACTGGTCTCCCACCATTAGGATGGTTGGAAATACACAGACAGTGTTACCGCAGGGGCGTAACATCATGGAGTTCGTAGAGTGACATTGTCGACCAGGTGTCCAGGTCAAAGGGACTCGGATATCGATTGGGGATCTAGAGAGGTTAGAGACCCATGCAGTGGCGGCAGCAGTGTTGCGGATCCTGGGTAGTCAGGCACTCCATCACATCACTGGACGGAAAATGATGATTGTAGAAAGTGTGTTTAGTGGGACCTACTATGGGTGGGCCTAGATGATTTTGGTGTCGTTGAAACGACAGTTGTCGCTTTGTAAGTAGCAAGTGAACCATGATTGTGCTTATGGGACTGTATTGTGCTCCTTATTTTTTGAGAATATCTCGACCTTGCGACCTCGTGTATAGCTACCTGATGGGGGTTCGAGAGAACCCAGGATGCATCAGTGGGGATGACTACTATGTAGAGGAAGAGGAGGGGTGGTTGGACGGGTGTTCCGACTAGATTTATTCGCCCATTGGGATCAGATGTTGTTGTACATGGAAGACTATCCCTATAGTGGGATGAGTTATTGGGGAGATCCAGACTTGCCGCTTCTACCTGGTCGAGTATGGGGTCCTGATGGTAAGTGAAAAGTAACTAATTTGTTATGTGCATGTTAAAGTTTGAGAATAGTATTTATGGTACTGATCCTCATACTTTTGGTATGCAGATATAGCTCCGGTAAAACCGGCCGGATATATGGAACTGCAGTAGGAGGAACTACAGGTGCTAGTGAATCGAGAACGACACAGAATGAGGATATGACCGTAATTTTGGAGGAAATTCATCGTAGATGTGAGGGGCTGCTGACCGGTGTTTTGGAGCGGGGTTGGCAGGACTTAGACGAATAGTACATAGAGATATGTATTGGGCTACCCTCAGAATGGCGAGGTATCATACGGTGCATGGTGATGGCTGGTCAGACTGTGTGTGATCTACGAGCTGTGGGAGTAGAGCCATTGGCTCGGGATCCTCGAGAGAGTGATTAAATGTAGGATAGGTGGTGCCCCCCAGTGTGTATGTAGGGGCAAGTGGTGCCCCCGAGTTTTGAGTTTTGTTTTTTGTAACATGCTATGGGCATGTCATATGTATCAAAGTAGATGGACTCTAAAAACATATTATATGATATATATTATGCATATGCATTGTGTTGATGATTTG
Organism: Pinus albicaulis; assembly: GCA_034641835.2. NCBI lineage: Eukaryota > Viridiplantae > Streptophyta > Pinopsida > Pinales > Pinaceae > Pinus > Pinus albicaulis. The sequence continues at coordinate 258,285 of JAXQQM020088832.1, read as the reverse complement.
AAATGCTATTTTCTTGTGTGTGATAAATGCTAGTCTAGAACATGGTTTGCAATTCTATCTACGTAGTGATTTTGACTTCTAGGTACATGGTTGAAAGCAATGAATCTAAATTCACGTATCAAAAATTTCACTCGTAAATATCGTCTAAATAGGATAGGGTTATGCACACGATAGAAAACATTGAGTTTTAAGACAAGAAGCAGAGAATCTAAACGAACGTGCAAATGGAGGATGCGATGAGAGAGGGCATCGGCTAAGAGGCCATGTACGGCATCATACTCAGCCTGATTATTGGTGGCATTACCAATGCAGACCCCATTAGAAAGAACGAGGGTATGCAAGGGGGTAAAGATGGCCCAAGCTGCCGAGGCTAGATTCTGGGAATAACGACTTGCCCCATCAGCATAGCTAATATAATGTGTGGAGGAGAGGTCTGGCGAAATAGTGTCACAAGACAAGAAATGGGAGGAGGAAAAATAATGATGCCAGCGTGAGTGTAGGGTAGAAATAAAATGACAACTATGGGAGTTAGTAGTCTAGGTATGATGGCTATGACTCATAGACCGACTAAAGGGTGATGTATGAGGGCTATGGGAGGAATAGCTGGAGCTCAAGATGTAGAGAACATCATAGATATAGATGTTATCATCCTAGGTATGGGTGGGAAGGACAAGGTTGAGGAAACCACATGATGTTGCAAAGCTACCTAAATCATCCACATGGGAAGAAAGGCTCACATACGGATCGCCATGGGGGATGACAGAAGAACAAGTAAAAATATGGTCAAAGGATGTGGAGCCCAAGAATGTTGCTGAAGGGGAATCAAGTAAAACAGACAGAGTGGATTCAGGGGGAATGTACTGCAAGGGTCGCATGGATGATGATAGGTATAGGTGGGGGGTAGTAGGTTCTGACATCTCAACATCAGGGGGAGGAATGTCCATGGTAGCAGGGGGATCCTCGAGTTTTCCAGACGTATATTGCACGAGGATGGGAGAGGCGGATTGATTTTGTTCAACCTCGTACTCGTAAATAACCTCTAGAGAGTCTCAGTAATGCGTGAGGTGAGGAAAATGGTGAGAATAATGGCCATGGACACCACACAGAGCACAGGGCTTGTTGGTGCAAAGAGTCTCTGGGTTCTTGGCTGTGGACGAGGAAGAAGCAGAGGATTCAGGGACTGTAGATTCAGGGAATGCGACTTTAACCATGGGTTTGATACGGGGCAACTCGGGACAAGTATGGGTGGCATGACCAACGCCATCACACAAGGCACAAGGCTTGGCAAGTGGAGGAGGGGTAGGTTCGGGTGGGGTGGCCTTTTCTTTGGATGCCTTCTTGCGAGATTTTCCTTGCTTTCTGGTAGCTGTCATAGTAGGAAGATGGTCTTGTTGAGGTGCTGGTGGCACTGTAGCGATGGAAGAAGCTAAGGGAATCAGTTGAACTGGTGTTAAAGCAAGGTATGGTTTGGGGTGACCTGGTGGGGTGGTGGCTAGAGGGTCAAGGTACCAAACGGGAATTCTTAGGGTCAGGTTGGGGAGGGAAAGTGTGGCCATGATGGGGACCGAATAGAATCTGGGAGGGGGAGAAAGAAAGGGTATCTAACCAGTGGGGTAATGTCCAGGAGGGATGGCGCCAAGATGATTGAGACTTGGGGGAACTAACCTAGGAGGATATAGAGGCTCATGGGTATCAGCTGTAGGGGTTGGGCCAGAATGAAGAGGTCCAGTTGGCAGGGGCGAAGGGCTAGGATCAAGTTGTAGCGGGCGAGGTTGAGGTTGCTGACTAGTCGAAGCGGGCTGCTTGAGGTCAGCCTGAGACGATTGCATCATGCAAACATTCTCCAGGCTGGGATCAGAGAAAAGAGGAGGAGGAAGACCAAGGAAGGTGCCAAGCAAGGAGGAGTCTTTGTAAACAGTGGGGGAGACACTGGTCAAGGAATCGACGGTGTTCTTATTGACGACCGAGGAGATGATCAACTCAGTGGAGGTCTGAGATTTTGGCTCATGATATGTCAAATGGTCAATAGTGATTATCTTTCCATTATGAGGGAAAAACATCTTGCGATGGACCGTGGAAGGGACAACATACATGGCATAGGTGTAGCTATGCCCCAAAAGAATGTTATAATAAAGAGGGGCATCGATGAATTCAACATTAATGCAAACTCTCTTTCCTGCAAGGGTGATAGGGAAATTACGTAAGAGGCCAATGGGCTGGGAGTCATGGCCATCCCATGCACAAAGGGTGATGGTGGAAGGGGCTAGCTCAGAAGATCTAAGTTGTTTCCAACCCAAAGATCAAATTACACAGGTAGATTCCCCCTCGTCAATAATACACCAAGCTACGTTAGCGTTTCGAATTTTGACTGGGATTTGGAAAGCGACGGAAGAAGGAACGGGAGGATGATTTGACTGACAAGCGTCGAAAACAGTCAATTGGCCATCAGCAAGATATATAGTGCCCATGGTGGATAGTAGAGCCTTCCTTTGGGAAGGACATGACTGGAAGAGTTCCAGTGTTGAAATGGCGGCAGAAGACTGCGCCAAATCATCTACTATGCTATACAAATGAGCAGCTCGACCAGAAGCAACATTTTGGCATAATGGGCCCTTAGGAACCTTTATAGGGACCTCAACTTTGGGTTGAGGAATCTGCAAAGGACCATTTGGTGTCGAAAGAGGCTCTGTAGGACCTGAAGAAGGTGACTCAGGGATAGATGGAGCGAGAGGCGTGGGGTACTAACAAGACGGAGTTTGAAGGTTAAGGTCGACGGTAAGAGGTTGGTCAAAAGTCATCATGATAATCTGGTAATTGGAAGAAGTAGAAGGGGAATGTTGAGTGGTTACCGGGGCATGAGGTGGTTGAGTAGCCACGAATCCTTGTTGAGGGAAAGGATCAGTAAACACAGCGGATTGAGAAGTAGTCACGTTGGGAGGAACAGTAGGGAAGGAGTGTTGTCCCTGCACTGTAGCTTGAGCCGCCCACATCTATTGCATCTGTGGTAATAGGGGACAATCGTGAGTGTAATGACCATAAACACCGCAACACGAATAGGGCTTATTGGTGCGAAGAGGCCTATCCAACCTGGGCTGAGAGCCCTGTGGCTGGGTAGCAGTGTTAGAATCGATACTTGGAGGATTGGATCCACGATTGCCGGGGGTAGATTGAGTTTGATTTCCTTTCCTCTTTCATTGAGAAGAAGGAGGATTAGTCGTGCCCTGTTGTACAAATACTTGCCGTAGAGGGGGTAGTAGTTGCTGGTGTGGGGGTTGAGAAGGAAAGGGAGTTGGAGGTCCAAATGCTGGAGGAGCAGGGACACCAAGTTGTGGATAAGGATAAGGGTTAGGATGGGCAACATTGAGGTAAGTAGGAGGGTTGGCAAAAGGAGGAGGCATGCCATATCCTAGATAAATGCTACCTAGAGGGGGGAAAGTGCTGGAGGTGCTGGCCCCTCCCAGAGGGAAACCATAGCCCATAGGAGGTTGAGCATAGGTATGTGAAAGAGCTCAAACGATACCATCGGCAGAGGGAGACGACCCCTGGGTGTTAGTGCCACTAGGTTTGGGGAGGTCAGGAAGGATGGTATAAAAATAACCAGATTGAGCATAGATAAGGTCATATTTCAAGGCTATTTGGAGGGCGACTTCTTTGATTTGAGGGAACTGGGATGTGACATATTTTCCAATGGGAGGTAAGAGAGAGCGAAGGAATGAGTCCATATAAACCTGATCTTCAAAGGTGGGAGCACAACATAAGCTCCTTCTTCACCGCCATTCCTGGACATGAGCAGAAAGGTGGGTCGAAGAGGATTGACAGAAAGATGTCAAAATTTCTGTACCAGTGTTGTATCGGAGAGGGAGCTGGAAATAAGATCAAAAGGCTTGGGCAATGTTCGTAAAGGTGGTATGGGAAGAGGTGGCCTGATCAACATACCATTTAGAAGCTTCGCTGGTAAGCGTGCATTGCAACAATCTAAGACGAATGGAATCATCTATAATGGAATTAGATGAACACGACATGTGGAAATATCGGATATGGTAGGAGGGATCTTCACTAGCAAGGCCTTCGAACTTGGGAATGTTGGAGGGGAGCTTGGTTGGCATAGAAGGCCAACTCACATCATGGCGGATAAGATCGTTGATAAACTAATTGAAATCGGGGAGACTGAGCCCAGCCATATAAGGGAGCAAAGGGGCAGTCGAGGTAGTTCTTGTGATGGTTCTGCTAGAAACAGACCCAGCAGTAGGACTTGGGTTGCTAGAATTAGGTCCTGAACTAGACATGGTGAAGGTAACAGGAGGAGAACCAGAAGAAGGGGGAGAACCCGAAGAATCAGAAGAAGAGGCGGAGTGCAAACTCGGGGGAGGACTAACTCAATGACGATGGGAAGGAGTAAGTCGACCAACCGGAAATTAATGTTAAAGGCTAAGATGTCTCCAGGGACAAACTCCTTGGAGGCACAATGATGATGGGAAGAAGAAAAACCGACAAGGGCAGGGAGGTGCAAAATCAAGTGAGTTCAATGTCGAAAGAAGGGCAAAGAGGTGCAGTGTCAATTGAATTTAAAGTCTTTGCCAGATGGTGTTAACCAGGCTCTTCCTCACTTAGGGTCAGTGTGTGGCATGTGTTAATTTTAATTTTTAAACCCAGACGTTTTGAGAGTAAAAGAAAAAGTGTGCTACATAAATGAAAATAAATCTGCAGAGAATAGTAAATACGACTGAAATAACAGAAAATTAACAGCTAACAATGTACTGATCTAACCCAAGAACGAGAGTCTCTCAAAACTAGTCTAATAAGGGGAAAAAATCTAATCATAACACACTAAAAAGAGGCTAATAGATCTAAGGTCGGGAGGGACATGGATCTAAAGGAGAAATCTGCTGAAAGGAGGTGCAGAAAATAGCAAAGAGGCAGAGGCAAGGTTGCTGCAACAAGAGGGGGAAATCAGCTGAAGGTAGAAGGGACAAGGAGGTGACCCTATAGGTAAACCCAAATAAAACTATATGAGGTTATTTGAAAGGGAGAAGAGCTGATCTAGAGGGATCCGAAAATGAGGTATCAGATCTGAAAAGGGAAAGGCTGAAACTCTAAAAATTTAGACATCTAAAACAACTAAAACTCTTCCAAAAAATGTGGAGGGTACTAAGTCCCTAAGGGGCGAGAGTCCCACTTAGTTGAGTAGAACAGATCAGAAACAGGTTAAACGGGCGGAGACAGAGGCTGGAAAACCCTGACAGAAGCTTCAGAAAAACCTAGAAAAAGTGCTGGAAAAGTGCAGAAAAAAGTGCAAGTCGCAAGTTCTGACCTGTTTTCAGTCCAGGTCACAATTTTTAGGTTCAAAAGTGTTTTCTCCAGTCTAGGTCATAGGTTTTAGGCCGATAAGTGCGACCTACAGATCTAGGTCTCTCAGCGGAAGATTTCAGAAAAAGTTGTTGTCCGAACTGCGACTGATGTCTGTCAGCTGCGCAACAGGGCCAGAAACACACGTAAGTTAAAAATATGAGTGTTTAAGGGTTTTAGAGGTGAAAAGCACCATAAAAATAGGAAAAACAAAAAAATGAAGAGAAACCCTAGAATCTGAAAGAGCTGGATATGCAAGAATAGATAAAACGACAGTGGTCGCAAAAGAAAACCCGTGTGGAGTCGCCAATTGTTAGTATGAATCTTTCGTCAAAAAAAGACCACTTTAGCTATGCATAAAAAATAGCCCTAACATCAATTATGGCTACCAATATATTTAAATCTGCAGTTAGTTGATCCAAATAAAGTTGCACAAATCTGCATAAAAGACATTAAGCAGTGAAAATAAAATGTTGCTCCATGCATCCAATAGATAAGACAAGAACAATATATTTGAAAGAATTTTTATATTAAAGGGGCACCTAAGAGGAAAAAAATAAGGGTGTTTCCAATTCTCCTCAATGGGATGGGTTCTTGAAAGTCCTCAGCATTTCAAATCTAAAAATTCTCTCTCTTGTTGGTGTAGAAAACCTAGAAAAACATAGAACTCAAAGGGAGATCACAAAGTAAATGATGGAAAATGTGACAATGATGATGGCTCAAAGTCAGACCAAGCGTATAGATCCAGAGTGATCTAATGCAATGAAAGGTGGCCAATGAATGGGAAAACCCTTCTATTTATAACAAAATATTAGGGCAGTCTAGAACTTGGTGCATCGATAAAATATTATTAATCAAATTCTAGAACCACCTTTTAGGAATATTTTATTATATTTGTTGGAGGGGAAATGATTTTTGACTTGGGCCAATTCCTTTATTTATAAATAATAAATAAATAAATGATTTATTTATTATTTTAAAGAAATGGTGGAAATATAATTAAATAAATATGATTTATTTAATTATTTATAAATGATTTAGTCAAATTTAACTAGGAATATTATTTAAATAAGGACTAAATAACTTATTCCTAGGAAATAATTGAATAAATAAGGATTTATTTAATTGATTTCTTCGTTTTGGGTTAAATATGACCAGGAATAATAATTAAATTGATGTTTAACTAATTATTCCTTGAGAAAATATAAACAAATATAGATTTGTTTATTATTTCCTTTTGGGGTTTCCTATTTAGACCATAAACAACTTAATAAAGGTGTTTTACTAAGTTACTTCACATAGTGAAAGCAATTTTACTTAGGGTAAGTAAAATTGGTCTTACATGGTGTACTTGGGTCCATCTAATGATAATAGGTTAGATGACCAAAAAATGGTGTAACAAATTATTGCCCTCAAGTGGAAAGATGAAGACTAGACCTCCAAGGATCTCTTGTCCAATGCTATGAAGCTTGCTGGCCCAAATCACCTCATATGTGATGAGTTTGAAGTTACCATCGTATGGAATCCAATCAATCCCATGGATCACCTCATAAAAGAACAAAAGTTTGGATCTGGTGGCCATATTACCTCTCATGCCCCCATTAGAACATGAAATGAAAACAATGCGGGAAATCTCTCCCCGAAGGGACACATCCAACCAATGTGCCATTCCCCCAATCATGCTCCCAATAAAAACAAGAACAAAAACAACATAAGGAACCATAATTAGAACCATACTTGCTGCCATTTGTAGCAAGGGAGAAGGAAAATGGTCCCTCAAATGTAACCAACGTAGTTTGACCTGCAATTGCAAAAGAGAGTGACAAAAAGTGTGGTTTCTCAACCACTTTCTTGCAATCCCACTCTCCTCATATGTTTGGAGAAAGTGAATGATGTATGGTACAAAGTGAGAATGTTCTCCATAATACATCTCCTCCCTAATTCCTCCTAGGGAGTGGTCATCAATAATGCTCATGGCCTCAAGTAGACCACGAGGTCTAGAAGGAATAATGTTCCTTCATTGAGCAATATCATACACATATATGGTTAAGGGATGCATATATACATTATACAAATAATTATGCAAACAAACAATACCCTCACCATATATTTTGCTCATAAAAATGAAGTGGCTCATAGATGAGTCTCCTCTCATCCTCAAAGAGGAAAGAGTTATTTGTGCTAACTCTTCCAAAGAGTTATGTGTCTCCTCCATCTCTACATGGTCCATGCATCTCCTCAAATGATGATACATCTCCTCCTCAAAACCTTCCCAAAAATACCCCTCCATAATGGTGTGGTATGTCCTCATAGAATAAGTGTGGCTGGAAAGGAAATCTCCATTAGCTACTTGTAGCAACTTCTCCTTGAGCTTGGAGGCTATAGATAATAATATCCTACCATGGTAGTAGATGACCCCATCTCTAACCAGATATCCCTCCTCATGTAGCTAGTCATCCCATATCATACAAGTGAAGAGAATCTCCTTGGAATACTCCACCAACAGCTGGGAGTTCCAATATGGATCTATCCTCCATAGTGACAGCACTGATGATCTTTCATGAAGAACATCTGTCATATGTTTATCCTCCTCTTTGACATATCCCATGCCAAAGATGCAAGTTGGAAGGTTGTTATCCTTCCCCTGTTGCTTCTGCCACAGTGCAGAATCTGAAATGAGAGTGGGTAAACATGATGTTGAGAGAATGCTTATCTCCTCCTTGAGTCTACCCAAGACTCTTAGCACTGTACAATGACCTCCCAAGGTCTCCAGTCCTCTGAAATCACTGAATGGTGCCTCAAAATGTGAAGCATCTCTCATCATCTGCTGATCTGGTGGACTCCTCGGTGAAATTTATCCATGTAAGGAGACATCATCATCAAGAGTAGACTGCATATATGAATGGACTGACTTGTCCTTGCTCTCACTGCACAATCCAGTCTCCCTCTTAGGTGCATCAACCTCATGAAATAGAGAGGGGTGTGTGCTCCTCATCACATGATGTTGTTCATCCTCCCTATCTCCTCCTTGTATCTCCATAGGTTCACACCCTATCATCAATGGCATAGGTAAATAATGAGTTCTGCCTTGATCTCCACATGTGATATCCTGGGGAATTTCTTGCAATGATACAAGAATCCATCGATTTGGAGTAAGAAATCCCTCTTCCTCTACATGAGGTGATATATAAACTCTATACATGACAACTTTGTTGCCCTCCTCCTCATCAATAGGTATGGGAAACCTCCCAAGAATTGGATCCTCTTCTGAAAAAGAGATCTCCATGACCTCTTATTTAGAAATATGAGATAGAGGTCTTCCCTCTAATAAGGTATGATGCAAGATTTCAGCCTCCTCCATGGTTTTTTGAAGTGGATCTGAATTTATAGTTTCTTCCATTAGATGCAAGGGTTTGGTTTGTTTAGATTTTCTTAGCTTCACCTTAATCTTGAAAAATTCTAGAAAAGTGACATGATCTCTAAAATTTTGAGTTTGAGACTCATACTCTTGCAGAAAATCACTAAGAGTTTCCCTCCTAGTCATTCCTTCTTCTTCCATCTCTCTCATGGAAAATCTGGGCATGTGATTGCGCTGTGCATCAATGTGTGTGGCTGCATGCTCACACTCATGATGTGAAATTATAGATTTTAATTCATATTCAAACCCTCTGGGAGATTCTATGCTCATCTCCCTTCTGATCTTCTTCAGATCTTCTTGAATGCTCTGTACATATTTAGGAAGAAGCTTTGAAAGCTTGTCCTCCTTCTTTCCCCTAAATAATGGAACCTTCATCTTCTCTTTTCTTGATAACATCATGGTTGAGTTCCACAGGCTGAGCCAAGATTATTCTTTGATACCACTGTAATATCCCACAATAGGGTAATTCTACAACAATGAGAATATCTTAAGATATTCTAAAGTTGGAGATCCAGCAATACATAAACATAAACTAGAAATAGCAGTGAAAAACATCATACAAAAATGTATGGAAACCATGGAGCCATTTTATTATGTAAATCAACAGCAAACATGTACAATAAAACTCAAATGATCAAGGCAAACCAGACTCTCATGAATACATGTGAAAAATATGGAATGCTGCTCTAATGAAGAATGATCACGAACATGTACTGCGCAGTCATAGAAGGTACACTACTACATGGGAGTACGAAATATGATACATCTGCATATATATGGCTCATACAACATTTGGAGTGAAGATCTATCCTCCCAAACACTATCTCAAGGAAATCCTGGAAGGATTGGCTGAGATATGAAAAATTGAAAAATGTTGGAGTTGCAGGGTAGCAGCTACAACTCAAGAACTGGAAATGGATGGATATGGCTGAATATTTTTCATCAGATAAATATATCTCCTCCAATGGATCTTCCAAATGAAATTTTGATCTTAACACTGAAGATCTCACCCTCCGACAATCACTGCAATCCCTCACTGCAAATACCAACTGAAAATAATGCAGTCACTGAGGGATACTACATTGTAGGTGCAATAAAAAATATTGGCCAAGTACCAAGACATTCAATATGATCCAAGGGCTTCCCCAATGATATTTCAAAGGAAAGAGAGCCTCCTCCTTTGAAAAAAATTGTTGGAAGTGGTGTTGTGGACCCTCACTGTAATGCCCTACAACACAATGTTATACTGATATAGAAATAATTTTGTAGTTGAAGGAGGATGCTTGGCCTCAAGCCTGGATGTGAGGAAAATCAGTACACTCCTTCAAGTGGCCTCTCAGGAAATGAGAAGGATTCCTAAACAAGAAATCCTTATGCTAAGAAGCACTACAAATCTGCTAAACAACAGGAGAATGCACAAAGTCTGAATAGACAATGAAATCAATAATCCAAATCGTGAATCACAATGGCTGCCTTGCCCTCCTTTTAAACAAGTGAAATCCCTATCTCCATGGGTCCCACTCATTAGGGTTTCCTTCACCCAATAACCCTCTTCCCATTCATACTACGTTGTCTTTCAAAGTGTTCTCCACCACCTATCCCAGTGCTGTTGACTTGGTCAAACTTGACCTTGTCTTCATTCAAATTTCTTCTTTCACACATAAGGGTGTGAAATCCAACTCTTATGACTATCCCCTTTCACATTATGAGGGACTTTATTCATGTTTTTAATATGCACAAGCTTCCTTACCCATTTATTTAGCTTCTAGGTGATAAAAACAAACTTTAATACTCCATTTAGCTGTGAGCTAAAGTGGGAATATTACAAAGATATTCAATGTGGTCCCTTTTAGATACCAGAAAATGTGGGGAATAACAAATATAGTATCATTGTAACCCTATACATGTGATTTTACTTAGAGGTGAATGTAGACAATTTGAAATTTTATCATATTTTTATGCTAGATCAACAAGAGGAAAAAGTCCTACCTTTTGTGGACGATTTTGTAATAGATGTTAAAGAAGAACTAAAAGAGGATACAATTTTTCATAAGAGGTTCAAAATTACAATATAAGGGTAGCATGAAATTTTGTAGATTGGGTTGAAAGGATATATTCTAGGAAAGGCTAAATGGTAGATATTAGAAAGGGTGGCGAGGAAATTTCCTCGCCTCGTTTTGTGGAAGTTTTTGGTGATAAAAATACTCCCAAAAGGGGAATGTGTGAATAATATTGGATAATTATATTGCTATAATCCATATTTAATCTATTAAAGTGGAAAAAAGGGAGAAATTAAGTCATATGAACTCTTCCACATACAAGTTCAATTTTGATAAAGTGGAGTCCAAAATATTTTGGGAGAAATTTAAGGCATCAAATGAAACTTTTTATCATGTAAAATTGTGATGCTTACGTACCACAAAACAATATTATGTTACACATAAATTCCTCTCCAATGAATCAAGAATTACCTCAATCAAAGTTTGTGTACAAAATTTATGTCATTGAAAAGTTGACCTTCCATTTTTTACAACCATAATTTGAGAGGATGCCATGTCAGCTCCATCATCTGTATAATATTTGGTATGCATGTGAAGATGATGAATAAGAATATAATATTCCATATTTTAGTTCTATTAAGGAGCTGAAGGAGTCAAACTTAACCACAAGTATGCTATCAAGTTATTTCATAACTGAGTTACCCGGAGGAAAATTGTTCCATACAGAAGAAGAGTAGCTATGAATGGACTGGGAGAGAGAAAATTGATAGAATTCAAGATTTATAGCTTATGCATGCCATAGGCCTCAAATTTTTTTACTTGTATCCATTTTTTTATTTGAAGAAACAAAGTGAAGCACACTCACCTTCTTGATTATATCTTGTGTTAATTTGTGGTTTGTGAGTTTTATTATGTTTTTATATATTTTCCACATAGTTATAGTTTTCACACATATTCAATAAAGATTAATTAACACATCCATAAATGAAATGAAAAATAAACCCTCGTAGTGTATGTTTCATATTTTATAATGTATTTTAGTAGATTTGTTGTGACTATTTGTTGAGTGGAATAACCACCATAATTTACAATCATTCCAAGGCATAGTTCTTTTGTTTTGAGGAATTACAAAGTATTTCGAATGAAAATTTAAATATTTAGACATAAGGTCATAGTGAAACCCTTTTGAGACAACAATTGAGTAGCATAAAAGGCGGTGAGCTATCTACAGTACATTTTATTGTATTGTGAAATATATATAAATTGAGAATTAGCTTTCTTTAACTTTTAGTTTACTAAAATTGGCATATTCTTAGTTTTGTCCTTAGAGTTCCTAATACAAACTTGTGATAACAATAATGTATAGAAGAGGAGAAACGTCTTATGATAAGTCATTACTAGTGGTTTTTCCATAAGATATAAGTTAATTACATATATTATGGACACACATATTTTTAAATATTTATGAATGTTCATCCCAGAGTCCTTTCTTACCATCTCAGGAGATGAATAAGATATAAGTTAATTACATATATTATGGACACACATATTTTTAAATATTTATGAATGTTCATCCCAGAGTCCTTTCTTACCATCTCAGGAGATGAATCTTCTGAGTAGATGGACTTAGCACATGTGTGATGTCTAGATTTAGTATTAAGTGGAAAAGTACAATGTATTAATGTCATAATATTGAATCCTTCACAAAATATCTAGTTGATATTATGTATGTGTGAATCCAATCCATTCTATTATTTTTTTGTGCATTACAAAAGAAATTAATATTAGTCATGACTTATAGAATTGAAAATAAGGCTAGAAAATGGCATTGGAGTAATTTTTATGAAAATTTAATCTAAAATATGCAATAAGATGTTAGCTTCTATTCATATAAAATTTTCATGATGCTAGTAGGCCTTTTCCACAAGTGTTTCATGCCATTGTTAAGAAAAACGTTTTTGCATTCCTTTGGGTTTGTTAGACGGCCCACATCCAATAGATTAAGGTATTTAATGCACTCAAAAAAATTTAGGTGGGCATGGGGTAAGAACTATTTATTAAAATGGAATTTACTTTGTGTCAAATGCACTATTCACTATTTATAAAGGTAGAGAACTTCAAAGCTTTCCCTATTAAAACATATATTTTTTAGTACACATGATGTGAATAAATGGTGAAACATATGTTTCTTATGTAAAAGAATTAGTAGAATGGAATAAATGTTTCATCCTTTCTCCTTAGATAATTCCTAATAAAATGAATGAGTGTTTTTGTTTCTAAAGAAAAAATTGAAATATTTGGAAATTGATGTCTTCACAAGTAGGAAACGAATAAGAGGGAGCTATAATAATCCATGTAATGAGCATGAAAAGTCCCATCACCAATTTCTTAAGGTAAAGGTGTCATGTATTACTTTTTTCATTTCTTAATAGCTTGAGAGGAGGATAATTTGGACTCAAACCACTTATACTAACCAAACAGTTTGATTCTTAGGATTGAATATGGTTAATATGGAAAAACAATGAAATAATTGAGTAATATAAGTTAATGACATAAAACACAATTTTCCAAAAATATAGTATCCCTCCACTAAATAATAGAAATTGAAAATAGAGTAGATGATGAGGAAAAGACTCACCTTCTCCTCATGAAATGAGTTAGGATTCTTTTTTCTTTCTTGTGTTTTGGAAAAAAATTAGATAAAGAAAGAAAATAAATATTTCCCGTTTAAATACTTATCTTGAATGACCTGAAGGTGAAATAAATAGAATTGGACAACAATATGCTTAATCTCTCATCGCTTTTCTTAAAAACCATTGAGAATGTATCAATATTTTAATGGATATTGAAGAGAACATGGGGTCATGACTCATATTTGTTCCGAAGACACCACTTACAAATGTGGATATGGTCTTATGCCTTGCATAGGTGGTGCAATCTAGGTCTTAGAGGTTGTAGTTTAGGCATCGAGGAAGCCGAATGATTACGAAAATATATTATTTCCTTAGTGATCATGTAGGGTGTGGTCTCATTGGAGCTTTCAAAGCCATCATGTTTTCTTGACCTACCATGAAGAAGTTTGCAAGGTCATAGAAGTTGACTAAATTTGTTAAAATCATGAAGAGTAACCAATCAAAAATGAAATAAATAATAATTGGCTCCATATGCATGCCATTTTAATCTATGATGTATCCTAGATAGTAAATTCACTTCATTTTAAATGAGTATTTATCTATATTGGCACATAACTTCAGCCCCACATGATACGTAGATGCTCTAGACCCAGCAAGGAACCTAAATTCTTGAACATATATGCATTCCTTAGTGATCAAGTAGGGGTGTGGTACCATTGGAGCCTTCGTCATATGTTTTCTTGACCTACCTTGAAGATATGTGAGTGATTCGTCGATCGAACTTTGGAAAGTGATTTTTTTTTTACATTTAATCCTTAGGTTGAATGAGATTTTTTAGAACAGGAGGAGTCCAATCGAGAAGGTTATGTGGTGTAGCCGAGAGCCACCACGGCCCTATGGTGTGGATACATCAGCCTTGGATGTCTCTGAACTCATTCATTTATATAGTTATGTTGAGACATATTTTATTGGGTTGAAATATTGCTATTTTCTAAAGGTCTAAACCATACATTATGGTAGCCCATACATTATGGTAGACATATTTTCTGGTGGATACATTTATATGTGGCGGAGGCTTTATTTTGTCGAGCGAATCTAAAATAAGTGGGTGGGTAGGTTAACTGTGTCGCATATATATATATATATATATATATATATATATATATATATATATATATATATATATATATATAGATATAGATATAGCGGATAAGCTTATGCTATCTAGCATAGGTATTAACATAGCAGAGGAGGCTTCTACATATGGCGAGAGCCACTACTTATAACAGAAAAGATCTAACCTTGGCGAGAAGATATATTAATGTTATGATCAAAGTTTCGACTATGGTTAAGAATTTCATGGTGTATCAAAAATAATTGTGCAGGGGTTAGGGTCGAACGCATGACCACCCCCATGCTAAACCATCACCTTACTGTACTTCCATCCAATGGGTCTTAACCCATATGGCTTGTGAATTCTATTTGAATTCCATCAATACCAACAACAGGGATCCGAAGGGGGCCAGCCCCATGAACTATCCCACTCCCATGTGATTTCAATGATAAAAAAATAGCGCAAGGGCTCAAAAACTGACAGGAATTATGAACCATAAGCCTGCATAATTAATTGCTAAACTATGTTTGACGATAATCTAATCTGCATTTAACATGTTTGGATAATGCATAGTTAATGATGCGCTTATCCAAACAAGTTGTCATTAACTTTGTGTTAAGCTGTAATTAAAGTGGCGGAGGTGCATTTTTAGGAGGGTTTCCTAAATTTAGCAAGGTTAGCTCCATATTGTCTAGATTTTGAGGAGAAATAGTAGGAAAATTGGTTTTTTCCATAATTGAGCCAATTTTCGACCAATTTTGGCTCAATAAGAGTCATTCTTGGTATATTTTGATGTTTTTCAGCCATTCGAGCAGGTGACTGAGGCAACAAGAGATTGTAAACAACATATTTGCAAAATTGAAGTTAATACAAAGGTCGATGCCATGGAATTTAGACCAAGGAGATGTAGCCTAGGAGGGGTGAACTCCTTCATCAAAAAAATGTGTTATTGATTCAGTTGTCATGGTTTTCTATGTTTTTATATGTTTTCATTTAGCATTTAGTGTCCATGTTTTTATGTTCATGAAATCAACTTAATCCACGCAATTTTTTTTGTTTATCAATCATAAGCACTTCCATACACCCTTGTACAAGAAGAAAACATAAGAACTTTAATTATAAATTTGAAATTGATATTAGCACAACCATAAATAAAAATCAAATTTAGATGAATAGGGTATCATAACAAAGGTTATTTGCATGTTTTTCTTGAGATTGTGCAAGAAGGGTTTTAATAGTTTCAATTTTGTGATGCTTACAAGGTTGACGTTGTAGACAGGAGAAGGGAAGCTATTGGTTGCTAGTACTGAGGTTAGGACCCCATAGTTCCAGTTGTATATGTAATTGAGATGCCTCAAATTCTATCTCCAAAATTTGGGATTGAAGAATTACAAATTGCACAAGAAGGTTATTTGATTGAAAAGGTACAAGCATCAGAAGTTGAACTTAAATCGTTAGGCATCATGTTAGGTGTTGGAGAGACTCAAGGACATTTAGAAGAATAATATGCCAAGAGAGAATTCAATGACATTAAGAGGATGTTTAAAATCATATTGGATGCATTCACTGTAGAAAGGGAAGGAGAAGGTTCTAAGCCTCCACATGGAAAAGGAACTTTAGATAATAAGAAGGATGAAGAGGAGAGTTCGAAGGGCAGTGGAGGAAATCCACCTCCATCTCCACCATCCTCATCCTCATCATCTTCATGAGCATCATCTTCCATTTCAACAACAAAAGCCACCCATACTCATTCAAAAACCCCAAATGGAAAAACTCCATTACTCAAATTTGACATTAAGTCTGAACTTCCCATGTACAATGGTGAGCTAAATACAAAGAAGTTGGAAAATTGGATCTGTCAATTAGAATTACACTACAAAATTCATAATTTACAAGAGGATGACATAAATATCTAGTTCGCTTCATTGAGGCTAGAAGGAGAAGCACTAGTTTTGTGGGAAGAAAATACTCGAGAGGAAATGAAAATCCATGGTAAGAAATCCATTTTTTGGGTTGAATTTATTTCTTCCATTAAAATTTAATTTTATCCATTAGCCTATATGAAAAAAATCAATAATGAGTAGGAAAAACTTTAGGCAACTCAAGGGAAAAACAGTTCAAGAATATACCCAGGAGTTTAGAAAGAGGGCTTTGTTATTAGGAATAAACTTAAATTCACAAGACACACTCTTGAAATAAAATGGGGTTTTAGATTCCAATTTGAAACATACTATCCTTATTTAACCGAATAAATTTAGATGAAGTATGTGTGCAAGACACAGATCTTGAAGTAAGGGGAAAGAACATTCAGGAAGAGGGTAGCAAGAAGAAGTGATTCAAGGGTAAGGGAAAAGAGAAGGGAGGCAAATGGAAGGGAAAGAAGGGGATAAAACTACATGCAAACATTGTTCCAAAGAAGATAATGATAAATCCAATTGTTGGAAACTACATCCCGAACTAAGGCCTAAGCAACCAAACAACAAGGGGAAACAAAAGATGAATCTCACCACACAACATGATCTCGGATATGATTCTGGTGATGATACCAAGATCATAGCCATGGTAAAAAAGGAAAAAGAAGCCATAGAAAGTACTAGTTCCTCAAATAGTCACAAAAACAATCCGAATGGACATAGGGATAGAATTGCTCCATGTAAGAGAGATTTCAAATCATACAGAGATTGATGCATTGTTTGATAGTGGGTCACAAGAAAACCTAATTTCGGAAGACTTGGTCAAAAATATTAACCTTGAAACCGTATCACATCATAAACCATACCCTTTTGGTTGGACAGTTAAGACTTCCAATTTACATGTTACAAGGAAATTCATATTTCGATTTTCCATTACAACAAACTTTGTTGATGAAGTCAAGTTAGATGTGGTTCCACTTCACATTTCTTGTAGTATCTTGGGAAGTCCATATTTGTATGACACGAAAGCGTTATTTTATCACCATGAGAACACATATCATTTGACTAAGGATGGGGTGGAGTATATTTGAGAGCTCATTGCAAAAAGTTGAATATTTCTTTAGTTAATGCAGGGAAGATGAAGAGACTAGTTAATGAAAGTAAATTTTTTGTGATTCTCATGTTCAAGAAAAAGGATGATGTTGGCTATGAATCTTTTCAAGAATGTGATGAACAGTTAATTTTTTTTTTGTTTGATGTGGTAAGCTAGCATGGCGAGATGTTTCAAGAACCAAATGGGTTACCTCCCAAGAGGGGAATTCAGCATGAGATTTAGCTGCAACAGGATGTTCCACTTCCAAACATTGGAATGTATTGCATATGAATAATGGAGAGTTTTGAAATCAAGAAAAAAATCTAAGAATTTCTGAACAAAGGTATCATATGCCCATCTACTTCGCCATGTGGGTCACCGATTGTTTTGGTACAAGAGAAGGACGAAACTTGGCACATGTGCATAGATTTACGTGCAGTAAATAAAATTATGGTAAATAATCGTTATTCAATCCCACACATTGATGATTTTATTTATCAGTTTATTTAACTAAGCTATGCCTACGAAGTGGTTATCATCAAGTTAGAATAGTTGAGGAGGAATTTTGGAAAACTGCATTTAAAATTAGACAATGATTATTTGAGTGGCTAGTTATGCTATTGAGTGTAACAAACTATTTGGCTACTTTCATGTGAGTTATGAATGATTTTCTAAGAAAATTTCTAGATGAATTCATCATTGTTTACTTAGATTATATTTTTATATTCAACAAATCAAGATATGAACATTTCATGCATGTGAACAAGGTACTTGATGTCTTGAAAAAAGAGTAGTTATTTTTAAAGATGTCGAAGTCTGAGTTTGGAAAGAATTATTTAGTGTATGTGGGACACATTGGTCAAGGAGGTGAGTTGACGATAGACCCTTCCAAAGTAGAAGTCATTATGAATTATCCCAAGCCCAATACAGTTACGGAGGTAAGAAGCTTTCTTGGGGCAGCACAATATTGGAGGAAATTTGTTTCTAATTTTTCTTCCATTGCATCTATGTTACGTGCATTGACAAGTGTCAATAAAGTCTTCCATTGGGGAGATATGTAGAAAAAAGAATTTGATTCTTTAAAACAAATGATCAGTTCAACATCGGTATTGGCTCTTCCATATCTTATATATCTATTTGAGATCCAAAGAGATGCAAGTGATTACGCCATGGGAGCAATTCACATGCAGCATGGTAAGCCTATTTCGTTTCATTATGAAATTTTTAATGGATTTGTGACTAAATACCCCACCTATGACAAAGAGTTATATGCATTGGTATAAAGTGTAAATAAATGGAATCACTATTGGATGGGGAAAGAGACCATTATACATACTAACCATCACCCATTGCAGTACTTACAATCACACTCAAAGTGGTAGCAATCAAGACATTTTAGATGGATGGGATTTCTACACAAATTTCATTTGTTTATCAGGTGTAAAAACGGCTTCCACAATAGGGTAGCTAATATGCTCTCTTGGCCTAGTAAGCTCATCTATTATACTCAAGAACAATTCAGTTATGCATGAAAGTTACATTGAACAATATGCATATGATAGTAATTTTCAGGATGTGGATGAAATCTTGAGTCAAGGACACAATAATGAAGAGTCAGATTATCATTTGCATAATAGTTTGGTGTATCATGTGGGCAAGCTATGTATATCATAGGGAGAAAGAAACAGTATCATAAGGGAGGCACATACTTCATTGATTGCTGTAAATTTCGGTGTAGGGAAGATGACAACAAATCTCCAAAGGTATTGTTATTGGCCACACATGATTGATAGTGTATATTTTTTTATTAGAGGATGTTATTTCTGTGCAATATGTAATCCTAGTAATAGGAAACGTGGATTGTACACTCCATTTCTGGTTCCTTCACATCATTGGGAGAGTATCTCAATGGATTTTGTAGGAGGTCTTCCAATGTCAAGGAATGGTCATGATTACCTATATGTTGTTGTAGATAGGTTCAAAGAAATGTGTCTTTTGATGCCATGTAAAAAAAAATTATAGCTGAACAAACAAATCGTCTTTCCTTTCAAAATTTATGGGTTCATTTTGGTCTTCCTACTTCTATTCTAAGTGATCGAGATTCCCGGTTTGTTGGGTTTTTTGGTCAAAATTATGGGACATGATGGACACAAATTTGAAGAAGAGTACAACCTGTCATCCACAAACATATGGGTAGACCAAAGTGGTTAACATGAAAATTATTCATCTTCTTAGAGGTTATTGCAGCAAACGTCCCAAGTTGTGGGATGAGACGTTGCATTACATTCACCATGCATACAACAGGGAAAATAATTCTTCCACAAACACATCGCCATTTGAGGCATGTCTTGGGTACTTTATAAGATCCCCTTTGGAATTCATATTTAAGAAATATGTCACTATATATGGTCATAGTGTCATAGATAAGGCAAGGAAGTTCATTGAGAAAATTCAGTTAGTACCTCATATAGTGCAAGAACATCTTGAAAAGAGTCAAAGAAACTACAAGGCAAGGCATAATAAACACTGTGTTGATCACAAATTCAAGGTTGGATATGAAGTTTGGTTATATATCAGCAAAGAAGTATTTCAAGGGGAAGGTAAAAATCTTAAGCGAATCCATTATGGTCCATTTAAAATTATAGAAAAGATTGGTAGAAATGAATTTAAGCTAGACTTGCCTCCTTATATGAAAATATATTTTGTCGTTCATGCTGAGAATTTGAAATTTTTTGAGCCTCATTTGATTGATTATCAAGGAGAGCATGTTCAAATTCCATCAATAGATGATTTCTTGCTAGAATATCTTGATGAAATTCAGCAAGACCTCATACGTGACAGATGTAATATTCCTAAATTAGCATACAGCTAATAGGAATATTGATTTTTTCTCTTAGCAACTAGTAGATGAATAAATGGGGAAAGAGACCCATAAATATCTTGAATAAGTATAAAATCCCTCTTGATATGAAAAGGCATCATAATAATAACTAGATCTAGCTTTCTCATGTGTGAACAAGGCATAATGGATGTGGACAAAGTCAAGTATGACCAAGTCAACAACATTAATGTGGGAGGAGTGGATCATCTATAAAAACAATTCAATATGAATAAGGATTAGTTTAGACAACTATATTAGGGCTAGATTGAAGATGCTTGGTTGTGAAAAGGATTGAAACAGGTTGAAAAGGTCAACCTTGAGCAAATCAAACAACGCTATTATGGAGGAGTGGCATTGATGAAGGTATAGCACAGTTTTTCAGGGAGATTGATTGTGTGATGGTGGAAACCCTAATGAGTGGGACCCAAGGTGAGAAGGCTCACATATTTTATAAGGAATAGGATTGCAGCCATCTCGGGTTAGCTTATGAATGATATTTTGATATGTCTATTTAGAATTTTTTTCTCTTTAGATGTTTAGCTAAGATTGTTGGTGTTGTTTAGCACTGAGGTATTCCTATTTAGGAATTCCATATATTCCATTTGAGTAGCTCTTAGGAGACGCCTGATCTATCATTCCACACATTCAACATTGGGGCAAAGATTTAGTCTTTATTTACAGCATAGTTTCTGCAGAATACTGTGTTGTGTTGCAGGGTGTTGCAGTGGAGGGTTGAGAAACCCACTTTCTGAGTTGCTTTTGCATAGGAGGAAGGACTCCTTCTATTGGGAGATAAATTTGGAGAGTTCTTGAGCTCATTTCAGATCTTTGGCAACAGGCCAACATATTTCCATCACCTACAACATAATTCCAGTCTAGAATTGCGTTATTTTTGGAGGACAGTTTCAGCAGGGGATCTTGTGGTTCTTTTTGGGAGTTTTCCTGTGATTGAAGAGTGCATCCTTTCATGGGGGAAGACCTTTGATCAGATATGCATCAGATCTACATAATTTAAGCCTTATATACTCATGTTCTTCAGTTTCTAGTGATTATTCAGTCTTAGTGTTGACGATCACCATTTGTATTTGGGTGTATTCCCATAAACCCGTCCCCGGTTCTCTAGAATTTGTATAAAGGAGACTAGATCTCAGTTCTTGAGCCATATTTTTTAATATAACATAATATCTATTAGTATCTACTATTTTTGTGTATGAACCTTCATTAGACCGTGCTATCTCTTTATGCAGTAATTTCATGTTGCAGTAGTTTTGGGGTTTTAGCAATTTTGAGCTACACTAGGTGTGGGAGTCATGTTTACCTCACCTAATTTGATTTGTTTCTGATCTACTCTTGGATTTAAATGGTATATTATAATATCTAAGGGATCCAAGTGTTAATTTTTATTTTTATAGCACATATTTTTTAAAATGTTTTTTTCATGCATGCATTCCTGAGCATTCCCAAATTGGGATATTATAGTGGTATCAGAGCATGATCTTTGGCTTAGCCTGTGAAATTCAAGACAACATGCTATAATAAGAAGGAAATATCAGAATGATGGAGAAAATGAGCTTTGTCTCATAATTTTTTAGATCTATGGAGAACCTCTCCAAGGAGGTTAAATGGAAAGAAAAGAAGAGAAGAAGTGAAACTTCTAGAGGGTTTCAAGAGGAGGAAGCGCCAAGTACTTCCTATTCTCAAAGGAAAGAACCAATTTTGTAGAAAGCTCCAAAGCATTACACCTTTCCTTTCCCTTTTCAGGAAGAAGATAAGAGGCATGGAGATGGAGGTCACTTGGCACATGAGATCCTAAGTGGATACCTTGCAGAATAAAAGTCTCAACCTAAATATTTCAAGGAGTCTCTAGCTCTTCCTTAGTTTATTCAGCCCGAAGAAGAAAGGAGGCCCTGCAACAATAGGAGGATGAGAGGTAATAGATTTCTATTTTCTACTTTTGATGGATCATCCACATGTACAGAAAAGGCTTGGGTGATGAAGCTAGATGCATTCTTCCTACTACATCCAGTGATGATGAAGCTAGAAAAGGCTTGGGTGATGAAGCTAGATGCATGAAGAGAGGTTGTTGAGATCTCAGTGTTGCACCTTGAGGGTAAGGAAAGAATTTGGTGGTTTAGACATGTGAGTCATGCAAGAGTGTCTACGTTTTCAGATTTCACTCAAAGGGTGATCAAAATATTTTATAATAATAAATCAGAAGGGAAGGGGCCTTCACAACCACTTGAGGAAATTTGTACTAGTGATGATACAAATTTGGAGGAGCAGCCATCATCATCAGCATTTGGGGAAGCCAAAACATTTGAAGGAGGAACCCTTGCAGCCATACAAGATGTTCCGAAGCTTCACCAAGGTATGCATGAATTTCCACTTCTTTTTTTTTTATTTCAGCAAATCTTATGGAGGGTTGTGGAAATCTGCCTTTGCATGATCTAGGATCAACACATGCTATTGATTTGGAGCAGCAAGATTGCACTGAGCCGTGCAACCTTGACTTGTTCAAGGAAGGGGTGAATCATCATCCTAATGTGTCATTGTTGAGCTGCACACAACACTTGGGGTTGGAGTCTGGGATTTTGAAGAATAGGATGAACTTTATCCTAAACAATCTTATACAAAATCATATGTTCATCCTTGAGCTAGAGTATGAGACATCAAATACACCATTGAAAAGATTAACAACACTATCATTAAGCAGCAGTGAGGAGGTTTTTCCTCCAACACATTTGGATCCTTATGGATTCAAGATGGTCATTGGAATGATATCTTCTCTAGGAGGTCTCCAAGGAATTTCATTTCAGCATCCCATGAAATGAAAAAGCAGAAATATGATTTGGGAGGATGGTAGTCTTCATTGGAGGGGTACCAAGGTGGAACATGGTAGGAGACATCCACATATGGATGAATGGGAGTGGATAGAGAGCAAGAGGTTGGTGATCCACTTGCATATTTATGACACCAGGAAGCAAGAGGCATGGTTGTGTTGGCTAGTCTTGAAAGAGTTTGGACATCATGAGATATATCCTTCTCCAAAGGGTATGATGGTGGAGGAAACTTGGAAAACACTTGCATCATATCGTAGCAAATATTTTGGGTGCGTTATGTTGATATGATATCTTTCATGAAAATCAACATATTTTCACTTCATGATTTGCATGATGGAGGTGTGAGGGGGAAGCAAGATTCATTTTTTCTATGGTTACTCTTGGGAGAGTATGGGCCAAATTTTTCCCATACTTGTAATGATATTTCCGGAGAAAGAGATGGTACATTCAAAGTGAAAAAAGGCTGCCTTTTAGCATTGGAGGATAAGGAGAATATTACTCCACATAGCATCATGATGGTGGATAGCTTTGGCATGTGGAATGTCAAAGGAAGAAGTCATGGAGTGACAAAAGCCTTATCACTAAGGCCAATAGTGTTGTCACTTGGGACTATAGTTCTATTGATGGAGTGTTCCAAGGGGAGTATGTATCCTTTCATTTTGCAGGCTTTCATGAGGATATTTTCATGGGAGGACTCATCCATGGACCTCACTTTAAGCCTACTCACTATGCATGGTAATAAATACATTTCTCTACTTACTAATCATTTCACTAAGTATTTGCATCTTCTCACCATCTATGAACAATGCATTGCTCCACAAGAGGGCAACATTATTTCTGGGTTACATAGTCATTCAAGGACCAAAAATTATGGTGATAACCCTTATATACATGATTTTGGGCAAGTATGTTGTTATTTTTACTATTCTCAACTAATATATATTGATGCTTACTACCACATAGTAGATGAGAAAGCATGCCCAGCTAGTAACTTGTTGGGGGACTACTTGCCACATGATGTTCTAAAACATCAGTTGGAACGACTGCACTGTATTCGCTTGAGACACCATTGGTATCATCCAAAATTTCACATAACCTTCAACATTTTTCTGATTTGGATGCCATATGGTGATGATGTGCCATTCATTTTGTATGGAATGATTTGGGCCATCATGATCCATGACTTTAGAGAGAGGACCTTTGAAGATCCAATCTTCTTCTTGCCACTTGAGGGAAAAATTATTTCAGCCCAATATCAAAAAATACTCTACACTTATCATAAGTGGAGAGAAGGACAGCATGGGGTAGGCTATTTTCTCTACCATGTTTAGTTATTCAGCCCACCTACATTGCAAGAGCCAAAAGTGGATGAGATTCTTCATGAGTTACCATTCTGGAGGGTGGATCATTTTGTGTGGATGATAGCTTAGGGATGGGAATTCATATAGGGATGGTAGATCCCAATATATATCAGATATCATGCCTCAAGAAGGCCTTTAGATAGCCCATTGTTTCCTCCATGGATGTTTTAATTTTACATGATGATAGCTATTAGAGATGCTCACCAAAAGCTAGCTTACATACTTAGGAGGGGAAACTTGGAGATGTATTGATGAGACAACATCTTGATCCTTGGAGGATGTTATCATATGAGGATGCTATAGGGGGAGAAGAGGAGGATATTTAGTTCTATCCTTACAGTTTCTTGAGGAAAAACAACATTTGGGGCGGGAAGGACTGTAATATTCCTAAATTAGCATGCAGCTAATAGGAATATTGATTTTTGCTCTTAACATCTAGTAGATGAATAAATTGGGAAAGAGACCCATAATATCTTCAATAAGCATAAAATCCCTCTTGATATGAAAAGGGATCACAATAATAACTAGATCTAGCCCTCTCATGTGTGAACATGGCATAATGGATGTGGATAAAGTCAAGTTTGACCAAGTCAACAACATTAATGTGGGAGGAGTGGATCATCTATAAAAACAGCTCAATATGAATAAGGATCATTTTAGAAAACTATATGAGAGATGGATTGAAGACCCTTAGGTGTGAAAAGGACTGAAGTAGGTTGAAGAGGTCAACCTTGAACATATCAAACAATGCTATTATGGAGGAGTGGCATTGATGACAGTACAACGTAGTTTTGGAGGGAGATTGATTGTGTGATGGTGGAAACCCTAATGAGTGGGACCCAAGGTGAGAAGGCTTATATATTTTATAAGGTAGAGGATGACAGCCATATGGGGTTAGCTTATGAATGATATTTTGATATGTCTGTTCATACTTTTTCTCTCTTCAGCTGTTTAGCTAAGATTGCTGGTGCTCTTTAGCACTGAGGTATTCCTGTTTAGGAATTCCATATATTCCCTTTCAGTGGCTCTTGGAAGAGGCCTGATCTATCATTCGACACATCCAGCATTGGGGCCAAGCTTCAGTCTTCAATTACAACACAGTTTCTGTAGAATACTGTGTTGTGTTGTAGGGTGTTGCAGTGGAGGGTTGAGAAACCCACCTTTTGAGTTGTTTTTCCATGGGAGGAACGGTTCCTTATATTGGGAGATCACTTTGGAGAGTTATTGAGATGATTTCAAATCTTTGGCAGTATTCCAACATATTTCCATCACCTACGATGTAATTCTAGTGTGGAATTTTGATATTTTTGGAGGAAAGATTTAGTAGGGGTTCTTGTGTTCCTTTTTGGGAGTTTTCCTATTTTTTAAGGGTGCATCCTTTCATGGGGGAAGACCTTTGATCAAATCTACATCAGATCTACATAATTTCATCCTTCTATACTCATGTGCTTCATTTTTCAGTGATTATTGAGTCTTAGTGCTGAATATCAATTAGGGGAATTTTGAGGTCTAAGATGGGTCTCCTAAGGAAATTATAAAATAATAGTGGAAAAAATCAAATAAGATTTGATGACATCATCAAATTTTAGAGGGAAAAATGGAAAAACTACTTTTTCAACTCATATTTTCAACTTATCTCCCAAATTTTTTACTCAAATTTCGAGCGGGAGTACTCATTTGATGCGAAATTTAATTCCCCATCCAAGGAGTACCCATGTTGCATACTTTCGATGGGTCCTACTACATGAAAAATGAGAAATACATAAAAAAACGTGATTACAATCACGTTTTTTTATGTATTTCTCATTTTTCGTGTAGTAGAGTTCATCGAAAGTATGCAACATGGGTACTCCTTGGATGAGGAATTAAATTTTGCATCCAACGAGTACTCCCACTCGAAATTTGAGTAAAATTTTTGGGAGATAAGTTGAAAATACGAGTTGAAAAAGTAGTTTTATTATTTTATTATTTTTTAATATTTTTACCTTTTTATTTAAAAAATGGTGAATCATCCCCCATGGTTGACATCATCATATTGAATCCTATTTGTTTTTATAAAGTTTATTTTTGTTGTACATTTTTCCTAGGAGGCCCATTTTAGACCTCAAAATTCCCCTAATGCACCAATTTTATTTGGGTGTATTCCTAGTAACGCTTCCTGGGTTCTCTAGAATTTGTATAAAGGAGACTAGATCTCACTTCTTGAGCCATATTTTTTAATATAATATCAGATCTATTGGTCTCTACTATTTTTTTGTATGAAACTTCATTAGACTGTGTTGTCTCTTTATGCAGTAATTTTATGTTGTAGTAGTTTTGGGGTTTTAGTGATTTTGAGCTACACTAGGTGTGGGAAGCTTGTTTGCCTCACCTAATTCGATTTGTTTCTAATATAATCTTGGATTTAGATGGTATATTATCAGATCTAAGGGATCCAAGTTTAATTTTGATTTTTATAGCACATATTTCTGAAAATGCATTTTTCATGCATAGATTGCTGAGCATTTCCAATTTGGGATATTACAATAGAAGAAAAAAAAATTCAAGGAGAGGGAATGTTGAATACATTAGAGTGGAACTCAAGGGACAAAATCCTTCCAAGGATAAATGGATGGAGATTGAAAGGGAGAGGGAGTTTTACCCTCACCTACTGAACAATTGATAGTATATTTTGGGGTCCAAAAGGCTTCTAGTGGGGAGCAATGATTAGAGGCTTAGTATTTAGCTAAAAAATGTAAGTGATAAGAAATTCTCCAAACTAGAATGACCACGTAGATCTCATCGCCAGGATTTCGTCGCAATTCCTTTCATCAAAATATGACTCTAAATGAAGAAGTTAGGACTTGCTTTCCATTTTCCTAAACATGTAAAAATTGTGCAGAATAGTGACAAACTGATGACATGGTAGTCCATTAAAAACTCTAGCTATATCTAGGGAATATTCTCCAATTTCAGCCCAATTCCCTAGTGACAAGTGTCACAGTCAACTTTGGAAGTGAATTTTTTTTAAATCTAATCCTAAGTTTGAATGAGAACTTTTTTTTATGTTCGAGTAGTCCAACTAGATTTGGACATGTGGTGTAGCTATAGTTCGCCAAGTGCCCCCTCTGGTGTGGACCCATCCAACCTTGGATATCTTTGAATTCATTCATTAATATAGTTATGGTCAAACACATTTTATGGGATTGAAATAATGTTATTTCCCTAAGGTATAATCCATAAATTATGGCGTACATATTTTATTATCATGGATACGTTTATATGTGGAAGAGACTTTATTATGTTGACAGACTCTAAACTAAGCGGATGGACAGGTTAACTACATGTGGTGGAGATATATATATATATATATCGAATATGCTTATGCTATTTGGAGGAGGTATTAACATATTAGAGGTATTAACATAACAAAGGTATTAACATAGCGGAGGAGGCTTCTACATATGGCGGGAGCCACTGTTTATAGCGGAAAATATCTAACCTTGGCGGGAGAATATATTAATGTTATGATTAAAGTTTCGAATATGGTTAATAATTGCATGTTGTATCAAAAATAATGGTGCGGGGGTCAGGGTCGAACCCACGACCACCACCGTGCTGAACCACTGCCTTATCGTTCTTCCATCCGATGGGTTTTAACCCATATGGTTTGCGAATTTTATTTGAATTTCATCAATGCCAACGACGAGGGTCCAGAGGGGGTGATCACCTTGGGCTAGCCCCCTCCCTTGTGATCTCAATGCTAAACCCATGGAACAAGGGATCAACAAATGGAGAGAATTATGAAACATAAGCCTGCTTAATTAATTCCTAAACCATGTTTACAGTAATCTAATCCGCGCTTAACACGTTTGGATAACATGTGGTTAATGATGCACTTATCCAACTAAACTGTCATTAATTGTCTTAATGTGTAATTAAAGTGATGGTAAGCTTCGTGGACGTGCCTTTTTAGGTGGGTTTTCTAAATTTGGTAGGGTTAGGTAGATATTTTCTAGATTTTGAGAGAAATAGTAGGAAAATTTGTTTTTTCCATAACTAAGCCAAATTTTGACCAATTTTGGCTTAGGAAGAGTCATTCTTGGTATATTTTGATGTTTTGGAGCCATTGGAGTAGGTTTCATAAGCAAGATGAGACTATAAACATAAATTTTGCATAATTTAAGGTAATACAAAGGCCCATGCCATGGAAGTTAGACCAAGAAGATGTAGCCCAACAGGGGTGAACTCCTTCATCAAAACAATGTGTTATTGATTCAGTTTTCATGGTTTCTTGTGTGTTTATATGTTTTTGTTCAAAATTTCGTTTCCATGCTTTTATGTTCATGAAATCAACTTAATATCCACCATTTTTTTTGTTTATCAATCATAAGCACTTCCATAAACCCTTGTACAAGAAGAAAACTTAAGAATTTTTATTATAAATCTGAAAGTGATATTAGCACAACAACAAATAGCAATTAAATTCATATCATAAGAGGAGGGGTGAATCAGTAATTAGCACTAATTTCAACTTTTATATCTAATTATTTTTACTCTTTATATTTAGAAACCATTCAGGTGAGAATGATCAACTAAATACATGGGAAGTAGAGTAAATCATTTACATACACACACACCATCAATATGGGAAAAACATGAACATGGACATAAGGATTTAACGTGGAAACCCAAAAGTGAAAATACACCAATCTATTTGTTAATATTTTGTAATCTAAGCTCCTATTGAGTTACATCATTTTTTTTGTAAGAACCCGCTCATAGGATGCACCAAACCCCTTCAAATTAGAAAGCCACAAAATTCCAAGAGGCACTGACCTCTTATGAATGTAGGCCACAACCTGCTTAAGCCAATTGTCTTATTTTTCATACAATTTTCAGATAAGTAATAGTGATAGAACCCTATTACATAAAAAATAAAAACAACCCACTCGTTTGTCTCTTACTTCTCCTTCCTCTCTTCTGGGAAACCTCACTCTCCAGTGGTCTCCTCACTACATCATATTCTCTACTCTAGGAACTTAACTAGTTTATCCAATTAGTAGCTCTCAAAACTAAATTCTTCATATGTGCATATAGATGCTCAAAACAACACGAACTCACACCCAATGAACCCACAAAAAATATACTTACCTTCCAAACTTTTCACATTCCAATGCATAGTTTTGTTCCTCTTTAGGACATGGAACAATGATGCAACCTCTATGAACTACTCAACTTCATTATACTCCTACAATGATGTAGCCTCTGTGAATTTTAAGAATGTCCACAATATATTTTTCGATTTTTAGATTTAATTCTCAATCCACTTGTATACTTAAATCGTTCCTCCATTAATTTGTGTCTATAAAAATAGAATGGATCTCCAACATTTCAGAATGTTATTTTTATCACTGGAAAATCGGATCAGAAAAGGACATCATGAAATTTTAAGGAGAAGGATTTATAGGGCTGAGAAACATTAGAGAACTTGGAAAATTTAAAAATCTCTAAGGTGAAGAGGAAAAATTATCAAATTGTGCACAAAAGACACAGGAAAAGTACAATCCATGTGCATTTTTCTTCGATAGCAGAGCAAGTCCGCATGAATTTCCATCAAAAATCCATGCAGTCCTGGGTATACTGAAAGGTCACTATCCAATACCACTTTTCACACTTCAAGAAAACGATTCTCCACTTGAGGCTGCCCAAGGGCAGCCAGCTAGAGCCACCTTGAAACCTCAAGTGAGCACACAATTGAATCAATCACCATTGTTGGGTCACTATCCACAATTGTACCAATAGAGGGAAGCAGAGAAAATTTTAGGGGCTAATATTCGTAGGTCGGCTAATTTTCCATGCTTTTCCCAAAAAAAGATTTACCAATTTCCATTTTTTTTAAGATTTCTTTGCCCAATTTTTATAGTAAAAAAATATTTTACCCTAAAAATCGCCAAAATTTTATATATACTAATATAAAATAATTAGAAACCTAATTTTTTTAACAAAAATATCATCAAAATTTTTACAGTTTACATATTGCTAACTAGTAAGATTCACCAAGGTTTCTAAACTTTATGATAAACTTCCATCCTTAAAATTTTCCTTGGAGGGAAGAATATTTAAATTTTTCCTATAGAATGGCACCATGAGTAGAACAATTGTAGAACACATTAATAAAAAAAACTAAAATTCAATTCATTAATAACAAATATTGAAAAGAAATTACACATTGAATGAAAATGAACTATCTTGAGCAATGATAACTTATCTCTAATAACAGCTGTGAAAACTAGGATATGAAGCACCAAACGTTCGTGAATCCCCTTGGGATTACTTTGAACACCAAATTCTGGTTGTCATAATTCATTCATATTATCTTCTTTTATTGTGCATGATACCTCATTAGAAATATCTATCTAAGGGAAAAAAAAATTGCCAACAAGTCCCCGTCAATGGGTTATGGGATTGGTGCATTTTCAAAAGAATTATTGTGATCCTGGAACTAAGGAAACTAAAAGGTACCAATGTTGGGGATCCATTGTAGCAAACAAAAACCTCCCATTTTTATTCTAAGACATAATAAATAATGAGGACCCTTTTATTTTGTCTTAATTTTCGAAAACCAATTTAAATTTCCATAATAATAAGAAAAAAGGAAATACGTTCAAAATAAGTCTTGAAATATATTAAAATAAAACTAAATAAATGAACCATCATGACAATTAGTTATTCTAAGCTTAAAATTCCACATTTTTGCTACAACCCATCCATAAAATATATGAATTAAATACTTGTTAGGTTATATCCACATATGTTTCCTTTCATAGGATCAACCAATGTCCATAGACACCAATATTATTTCTAGGATCACACTAATACCTATAATAAATGAAGACCCAAAATCATCTTTCACAAACAAGAACAACGAAAAATCCCTAGTGGAGGAGGTGAAGAACAAATATGAAACACTGAAGAGTTTGAACAATTTTGACATATCCAACATCAATGAATATGTTGTGAGGTTTACATTACAACATGCATGCTAATTGAAAAATGTTACAAGTACCAAGTAACAATAGGAATGATAAAAATGACAACAAAGTGCATAGTATGGGTCTAAATGAATTGCGCCACATTTATTTAAAATCAAATTTTGATAAATTTTGAAGAAACATAATATATAAACATAGTACCATAATATGTGGCTGAAAATCCGAATTACATTAGTCACATGGAGGATAGAGAAAAGATGTGGTCTAAAAACATGGCGGAAAAACATTTCTTAGAACCATTGTATCCCTCATTATAGCATAACATGAATAAAAAAAGATAGTTTGATCATAAATTAACCTTTTATGTGTATAAGGGGTTGTTCACGAAGACCATAAAGAACATATCATGCATACCACCACATATTTTAGAAGATTACAAGGGGATTACACGATTCAATTCCACCCATCTATATTTAGTTAGATAGGAATCCTACGCAGTAGTCACCTCAAAGTAACTACACCCTAGAAAACATAGAATTAAAAAACATTATCAAGAACTAGGAAGTAGAGTGGTGCATCCTAGTGGAAGAAACAAAGGAGGAAGACAAAATCAAAAGCAACAAATATCAATATTCTCATGATTTTATGTGGGAGAAAAAAAAGGAATGACATAGGGTAGTACTTGGAATAAGACACTGCATAAAATTTGGATAAGAGGAAGTAGTAAAAAATAAGTCAATAAAGACTTCTTGTGCAATACTAAAGAGAAAAGTGACCAACCAAGTAGTGCCTCAAGTCCATTCATTATCTGATGATGATTTTGGGAAAATGGTGTTCGGGTTAAATATAAAATGTAAAAGGGGTTGGAGAGGGTTATGCAGTAGGAGTAATATACATAGATATGGTCATGGGAAATTTTGTATCGATCACACAAATTGTTGTTTTCGACAAGATTTCCCATGGTACAATTGACAAGAAAAAAAAATAAAGGTTCAAAGTTCACCCAATGTGATATAGTCAAGAATGACATAGTCCCATTGGTATCCAACATTAAGAGATAATTGTTCAGTAAAAATATTGTTGAAGTGTATGGAGTTTCCAATAATAGTTTTTCAACAATACATATAGATATATATCCATGGGGAATTCAGTCTTCCATAATTACCATTAAACACTTTTCATCAAATACAAAAGTGTTGGAAAAAAATTAACATTTCTTGTAGATGTAGCATTAGTAGAGTTCACATAATTTTCAACATTGCATGAGGTTATACAAGAATGAAATATTCAATTGGTAGTGGAAAAATAGTAGGTGGAGCAAAGATAAGAAATTTAGAGTGAGGGAGTAAAGGAGGTCTACAACAACATCCTAGATGTCACAATAGCAGTGAACACACCAACAAGGGGAGGATGAAAAATATTTGTGAGGCCATTCAAGGTATCAAAGATAAATATAGATATTTGGAGTTGAAAAGCAAGCCAATAACCCCTATCGAAGAGAAAAATTGCAAAATAAATAAATAAGTAACCACAATTATCGTTGAGTAGATAAAATGATTCTATCTAAAGTGTTGCAAATTTTTGAAGAGAGGATGTCAATTTGGACAAGGTTACTAGAGATTAAAGAGATAATAGAAGTATTGTATAAGATCGAAAAAACACCGGAGAAGGTGAAAAATATCAAATATAATTTGAACACATTACCACTAGACTAGCATAGGGTCATAATTGTAGATAATGTCTAGCTAACTAGAAAGATGAACGATATGAGATTTGACTAGTAGAAACTGGTGCAACAAGTTGAAAAATTGCAAGCTGAATCACTGAAGGTCACATATGTGATCAAAATAACACATAAAATCATTAAATAAGTATTGCATGAATAGGAAGAAATGTTGAATAATGCTATATCAATGGAGGTAGTAGAACGTATTTTGGTGCAAGAAAAGGAAGTCAAGGAAAAGGTGGAAAATGTGAAGCAAACATTGTAGAAATTAGTTGTGATAATCGAGGAGACAATTTCCGTTGTAGAAGTAGAGAAAGACTAAGAAGCTTTGGGAGGAGACATAAATGAGCTTTGTGGGATAGATGGAGTAGCATTTTGGGTAACAAGTTTTGGTGATTTGCAAAAATGATAATTGTGTAGAAGGTTACCACACAGGGAGGACAAACAAGGGTCAACAAGTGGAAATGACAAGGATAAGAAAAGCCATTTATCTAATTTGGTATGTAATAACCCATAATAATTCTTTGCAAAACATAGTAATGTTTTTTTTTCCATAGTAAAAAGGGTTTTTCCTCAGCTTGGATTTACATGTACATCTATAAATAGATTAAGGTCAATGGTTTAGGCACATATTTTAACAAAATTTTGATATTATTTTGGACACACCTAAATATATATTAGGAATATAGTTTTTTTTCTATAATGTTGATTTCCTATTCTAGTGATCCAGAATGGATATGATTGGAATGGATATTTCATAGTTATATTAGAAAATATATGTTTTGTCTTGTTTTGTTTAATTTTTTCATGAAGTGATGGCTTCTCTATTTTTCGTTATGTTGTTATTATAAATATGTGGATAATTTGTTTACTATGCAGAATAGTGGCATACTTCATATCTGGTTTTCAAAGGTAATAATTAATAATAGGTCAAATATGAAAATGAAAGTATAAGGTCTCCATCTCCTTCATCGTTATAGAATTATTCAAGTTCCTGCAATCCCCCCTAGATGGCTCAAGTGATACTTCACGTGTTTGTAGGTGTTTTTGAAAGGGTGGATATCTAAAGGGGTTTTTGTTGGATAACTCATTTTAGAATCTAGTCTACCCCTAACTCAATAGAATCTAGTGCATGCTCAAATCTTTGATTTTCATGCTAACACTCATAGATATATGTTTGTGCATGACTTTTTTATAAAGGGTGGAAATATTTTATGATGAATAGTAGTAAATATCATAATAATGAGGTTACAGTCTAAATTTGAGCCTCATTTTCCTTATTATATTACCTTGTTGTTGATATGTACCTTCAAGATCTCCTATAGTATCTCTTTATCCACTAGCTAATATTGCCACATATATGATCCTTGATAATATAATTACCTTATGGAACATTTTTCCTGTGTTGTGTAAGGAACAATGGTGCTCAAGAGATATTTTAACAAGAATAATTAATTCTACTCATAAACAAATGTCTCCACATTCCAATAGTATGTGGATTTCATTATTGTTTGTTAGAAATGTAATACCATTGGAGGCATTTGACCATTCAATTGATTCATTTTTGCACCCATCAAACCCACCTCACTCGATCCCTAAGTATCAATACTACTAATCCACAAGCCTCCTATGCTCTAATTAATTTTGAATCCAAATCATTCACAAATAAATGAAAATACTACCCTATCAATATTCTTTTCGAATTTAAATCCTGGTCAAGGAAGGTTGTGATATACGGTCGCTTCTAGAAAGCAAGGGAAAGAGTAAACGAAATATTCTACTTTTCTTAGACTTCCATGCTAACCAAAAACTATCGAGTTTTACCAAAGCTTAACATTGAATGAGACACTCATTAAATTCCACAATGTAAACTTTTGAGGGTATAGTAGAAAAAACAATCTATAAAGGGTAGTTAGTATCACAATAAAGACATAGCCATAATGTGTTTATGATATTCATTATTGTGCTGACAAATTAAAAGAAAAAAAAAATCGAAGAGTATCTAGGTAGGTATTGGTTATCAATTAGTGTGTCCTAACATTAGATGAATTTCGCATTAATCCTGGATTCGTAAGTCGATGAAGCAAGCATTATAAGACAGGCAAGATAACCTATTTCTAACTTTTGTCGTTTTTTATTTAAGATGAAATGAAATTCTAAAATAAAACAAGTATGGTTATTTTGTTCAAGAAATGATATCCTCTAATGATTTCAATAACTGAAACGTTAAAAGAGAATTTGAAATACAATGACAAACTTGAAGTAGTAGAAATATTACCAAAATGAAAGGTGCCAATCTAATAAATCAAAACAAGAACTATAAACATGAAATCAAACTATTCTTAATGTATTCAAGACAAAATAAATTATGCCGAAAGAAATCCAAAAAGTTGTAATAAAGTAAATCTAGATCACTACACTAACTTGTCTTTGATCTTTCATCATTAACAAATAAGGATTTAGCAACCATAAATGAACTGAGTAACCATATCTAACTTATAAAGTAAAACTAATATCAAATCATATGCATCCATAATCCAATCCCTCACCATCACCCAAATTGGTATTTCTGAGGTAATCACATTACGTCATGCAATACGATATATCTGGCGCTTATAGTTTGTTCAATAAAACTAAGGTTTCATAATAATAACTTCACTATCAAATTCTACCAGGGCTTTGAGGTAACCTAAGATTTCATAATAATTAATATATCTATTTGTAGAAAGAATACCAAAACTACACATTTCTCATGTAATAATACAATCCCTCAATATTAGTCCAAATTAAGTTTCCTCTTCTTATGCTAAACGAGTAATACAGAGTACAATATGTCAAATATGTAAAGGAAACTAATAACCAGATAATTATAATAAATCCTCATCATCAGCTCAAATTTGTATTTTGAGGTAACCTAGTATTGTATAGCTTAATATATCTAATTAACTAATAGAAGCAAATGAACAAACCAACAACAGTACAAGATCAAATTAAATTTAAACTAAGAAAAACACATTAGCAATTTAATAATGTTATTCTATGCTATTTAGTCAAAAGGTTGAGAAATGCCTAAAATGCTTATCTAGACCCTTTTAAATAAGAAATTATCTGGATTTGATTAACAACATAAAACATGAAGATGAGTGAAATGAGGCAGAAAGTTTATAAATGTAAATAGCTTATAGATTATGTAAAAGAAATGCAATGGAGATTGAAATAATGAGCTTTAAAGAAATAGAAATAAGAACTAGTACATTAATGCATAAAACTCATTAAAGGTAATGCTTCATACCCGCTTTGGTGAACATCAAGTACGTATTCATGAAAACGTAGTCTTCTTATATTAAAAATGCAAATTAAGGTCAAAGATGGTAGTATTACGTTCTATATACAGAATTTATATTACAGAAAGTATTCTACAAAATAATAATTAACTGACTAACTCTATATGCGTATGAAACTACAAGTATATAAATAAAGAAATATAAATCATTCTAAAGTTTATGTCATGGAACACTTGACTTCATTACGTCCAATGTGATCTAGGATCATGGCCGTGTTGGAGCATATCAAATTCCAGAGAAGGGATGCTTGAATTCACTAGAGCCATGTACACGATGTCACCCGTCCTCCCTGCTAAGTCTAAACCTGGCCATAAGTGAACTTACGTGGACATTTATTTAACAGAGTCCTATCACCGTAAGACTCTATGGTTGACTTCCATGTGGACGCCTTTGGCCTCATGCTT
The DNA here is from genome assembly GCA_034641835.2 of Pinus albicaulis. Lineage (NCBI taxonomy): Eukaryota > Viridiplantae > Streptophyta > Pinopsida > Pinales > Pinaceae > Pinus > Pinus albicaulis. Next base: position 221,238 of record JAXQQM020088832.1, on the reverse strand, counting down.
TGGGATGATTTTGTTCGAAACCAATAGGACACGAACCATGTCCACAGACCATTCCCGACTTGCCCATGTGGCTCGTTTTCCTCGGTGAGACACCTGCAACATAGAGCGCTCTGGCAAAAATAGTTATGAAAGGAATGCGGAAGGCAAGACTGCAAATTAGATGAAACAAAATCTAAAATCAAATAGCAAACAAAAAATATAATTAAAAACCATGTTAGATGCTCTTTTTCAATTGATAGCAATAACAGGTTTGACAACTTGGAGGTCTGTGAGGAAAAAGGTAGGAGTGTATGGAAAAGATGAATAGACTAAAGATACCCCATCTGGAAGTGTGTTTATGTCCAAGTAACCAAAATTTTGATATTCCTTCCTGAATACATGTGCCTGATACCAGCCAAGACATCCAATCCTCTCCTCTCCTAGCCAATATCTGGGTTTCTTCATTGGGTACACCTGGGTCAACTTGATATTAACCAAGGTCGTCAACTTCCTTCTTGTAGCATTTCCTTTTCACTGATGTTCTTCTTCTCATATTCCTCTGGATGTAGTATGGTATTATCATGATGATTTTGTCTATTTATCTTGTTCCCTTCAGCAGCCCATTTTCACTTTTGATGTGCCTATTTAAAAAGCTCTAGTTTCAAAGACTTCCCTGCTTTAGTGATTTGACTAAATCATCATGTACCGTATGTGAGTCAATTAATTGTATACTAGACCCGTTTAAGCCGCCTTTTCCAAGATTTCCAGGTAGTCATATAAATTTCTTTGGGGTCTAGTTTCTGTAAGAAAGTCATTTCTATTGGGTTGTCCCCAAAATGTCACAGAAGGAGAGTTACTCAAAATCAGCTGAGAAGGGCTCACATCAATATCTTGTCAGAATGGGATATGGAGGTCTGTTACTGATTGGGAATGAAATGAACCAGTTCATCAACTGACCGAGATGGACTTATGGTCACTGGGATCACCAGATAAGCTCTCTCCTAAGTCAATGAAATGAGGGGTCCTCATTTGCGTTTGCCTCTTAAGTTTGTCGTGTTTCTTCTTCAATGTCATAAGTGTAATTCATCTTGAAGGGTTTTCTCTGCCTTTCGTCATAGAGGGATCTGAAGAGAAACTTGGAATTTCTTCTGAGATACTTTGATTATCTTTCTTCACAAGAAGGGGAGTTTTGGTGTACAAGCCTTCAATAATTTTCTCTTTGGTGTTTATTGGTTTTTACCTTGATTTTCTTCTCCTTCGACGCTCTCTTCCTAATGCTTCTTTCAATTGCAAGAGTAGGAGTATTTGGATTATCAATTTGTTTTTTTTCCTACTTCTTCTCTTGTTGGTATACCTTCTGCATTCTTCGAGAGAGTAATTAGTTTCATCAATATTCTTTTCTTCATCTTCTGTATACCTTTCAGAATTTCCCGTATTCTCAAAGAAATTTAAACTTAAATTGTGCTCCCATGTGTCTTTTCTCTTTCTCCTTTAACTCTTTTCTAATCAAAATTTTTACAAGGCCGTGGTGATATAGATGGGGTTCTATATCTCCAAATGCTTCGAAGATCGAGATTTTCTTCAACTGCTTGAATAGAAAATATGGGAGATTGAGAGTTTGATTATCTATAAAATTCATCAATAACTCGGTATGGTACATATACATGGACCCAAAACGAATTCACATGTAATGAATTTCGAACAACTAGCAAGAAAGTAGCCCATTCATCTTTCAATGCATGCACAGAATTTCTCTTTTAAAAATAGTTATGTCCATACTTGATTTCGTAAGATTATTCTCCATATGCTTCATCACTGATGCTTTTATTTTTAAACCAAATTTCACCTTCAAGAAGTTCTGTAATGCTAAGCAGATGTCAGCCATCGCAAACTTAGCAGTCTCACCCTTCGCTTCCAAGCTATCAAACGACCTTGTAGGAATGCCTTTGTGACTTTATGGGATAACCTTCAATTTCGGATAAACCGCAACAATTTGCTTTCTTCTAATATCTCCTTTATCATGATACTTTGTAAATTATCCTTCCCACGGTTTAGTAATTTACCCATTTTTTCTTTCTCTCATTTCTTCACAAATTTGCCCTTGAGGGTCTGTGTTGGAAGGAACGGTGGCCAGGATAACGAGATAAGCGCAATGATCAGTAAATGCACATAGAATAAATGGGAGCAATAATTGAACGCAATGGAGAGTGAGAGACAGAACAGAGTGGGGTTTCGTAAGACCCAGAGAGACACTCCAGACAGAGAGATTAACAAAGTATAACACATTCAAAGGGCAAATATTAATGGTATTTCATTACAATAAATATGAGCACGTTTCAACACCCAGGATTTCTCAAGCACAGAAGAGTCCGTGGTCAAACTAAATACGTCTAATTACTGGATAACAGTGAAGATCAAGTTTAATGATGGAACCATGAGAAATGATACAAAGGGTAATATGGAGATCGTAGAGTTAGCTGAATATTACTAATATAATTGTACATCAGGATGGAGCTCATGGTCTGAACTGAGATAAAATGTGGTTAAATGCTATTTAGCTAAATTTGTCTTACCTTTGAATCTTTCCTCTTTTCCTGCCAACTAATTGCTCTTTATTGGTGTCTTGAATGCTCCATGCCTTCATTTTTGATCCTCTCACTGATTTATTTCATGATTATGGAAATAACATCCGACCGTACAATTTTATAAATAGAGTTATAGTCACACCGCTCGTCGGGTAGTTAGAAACTGAGTCACCATGGAACAGATGTCACCAAGTGAAACCGGGAAGCACAACTATTACTGAAGGAATGGAGATGAACATAGACAAATGACCGATGAAATGGTCATGGAAAAGATTTTTATTGATGAAATGGAATGAAAATGAAATAAGTGGATTATTAGAGATGAAGAACAGAAATGGAATGAAGCGGAATGGAATGGAGTGAGGGTCGGCAAGGTCATAGAAATGAAAGAGATTTTTTTTTTTTGTTATAGAGGTCGTGTTCCCGATTTTCACCCTATATTTTCGTATAAATCAAATAACTTCAAGGATCTGTTTTTTAGGCTTAGAACATTTTTTTTTTTTTTTTATAACCGAAAAGAACAAAGCTAGGTCGGTGGAGCAGAAGAATCTTTCTGGTCACCTATTGCGTAAATTCCTTGAAACATTTTGACAAATCCTCTTTGAGAGTGTAATGGTGATAAACTTTAATTCATAATTATTCACAATAAGAGGAGTTTGAAACTCATCAATGGTATTGATTCTACCGCTCATAAAGATTCATTAACTTGCAGTCTGCCAATGAGTCCGGAATTTTCCTTGAAAATATTTAAACTTGGAATCAGTACAACAATGTCAATCTCCTTCTAGAACTTTTCTTTGATGTACTTGTTACATTTAGCTCTTTGATATTGAACTATATCGTCTAAATTGTCATTCCATCTCATCTAGCTCATTCCAACTGCCCAATTTGTAAGCCAGTTTTCCATAAGTCCATCCCCACCGAACTGCCATCTTGAAGGTCTTGACTTGGAACTCAATGGGGAGCAAGACTTCTCTTCTCCCATAAACAAGTTCAGGGAGAATGCCTCCCGTTGTATTTCTCCATGTAGTTCTAGGATACCCACAAGGTCAAAGAGTTTCTTCGCCCAATCTCTTCTGCATTTTTGAAACGGCTATGATGGATTTCAAGAACTTGTCAGGACTCCATTTGACCATTTGCTTGGGGATGCAAGGAGTAGATCTTCTCAGGTTGATTTGTATTCTTCCATAAACTTCTCCACCAAATTGATGTACCTGGCTCCCCGATCCGTCATTCTGTATCTGTGTAAAGCGAGAGCAGTATCCTCATAAAGAAAGAACAACGAATTTTCAAGAGTTAAAAGATACTAATGCTTTGGCTTCTACCCATTTAGTAACATAATCAAGATACAAACCAATATATATTCTTTGCTGTATGAGATTAATAGGTCCAATGAAATAAAGTCCATTTTTCAAAGGGTTCAATGAGTACCTCGTGTTTGCAATGGTATTTCATTTGAAAGGGCAGTAGGTTTCACTTTTGGGTAAAATACAAGCACCTTTAGATATATTGTTTTGTATCTTTGAAGAGGGTACATACATCAAAGAGGGATTTTATAGTCTGAAGTGTCCTACGATGGTTCATCATGGTATGCCTTAAGAATACGTGTATTTACTTCACACATCTTCCGATCACAAGATCTGCCCGTGTTTTAAACAATTCGTTAGAAATCCATGAATATTTTGAACTCTCCCTAATAATTTTTCGTTTTTCTGAAATAAATGAAGGTAGTTTCCCCGTAACCAAATAGTTAGCAATATCTGCCGTATACCATGGGTCTTGGCATATCAAACAGGCATCAATTTCAGCAGTAAAACTTTATCCTGCCAGAGAATCTTCTAGTATTCTTAAATCCTAGACAAGAAATCCCTATCAGATTCTTTCTTCTGGCCCATCCAAACACAAGAATATTGAATTTTGCAAAAGTGTGTCATCTGTCATCGCCATTATGCACAAAATGGCTCATCAAATATCTAATCTGCATAATGGTCGTTAGAATAAAAGTTTCATAGCCCTAAGTGTAATGTCTAAACTTATTAATTGCATGAAATAACAAATGCTAAAAACTCTTTTTCAAATAATATGCAAGAGGTCAACTTGGAGTCAATTTTTACTGTAATAAATGGCATAAGGAACTGCACCCTGACCCAACAGAGTTCCTAGAGTCAGATTCGAAGCATCCAGAGAAATATATGAAAAGGGAGTTTCCAATTTGGTCCTCTCAAGATAAAGTGTTTTATATTCTGTTTAAAAGCAAAGCCGATTGACAATCAGATCCCATTTAAATTACGCTCTTTTGTAAGCAATTGCAAGAGTGGAGATGAGGTACCTTAGTGAAGTTTTCTATAAATCTTCTCTAGTAACCAAGAAATCCTATAAAACTTCTAACACTTTGACAATTTGGAATAGGCAACTTGGAGATAACTTCAACTTTTGATCTATCAACCTTAATCCCATCTCCGGGAATATGATGTCCTAAAACAATCCCTTCAAGAAACATCATAAAGCATTTTTCATGGCTTAAGAAAGGTTTGTTTTTTACATCTATATAAGAACTTTTTCCAAATTTTCTAATGCCTCTTCAAATGAATTACCATAAACCGTAAAATCATCCATATAAACTCACACAATCATGGATTAGATCGTAAAATCTAGCAATCGCTCTTTGAATGTTGCGGGTGCATTACATAACCCAAAAGGAAGCGTCTCTAGGCAAAATTTCCCCATGGACAAGTAAATGTGGTCTTATCTTGATCTTCAAAATGCTACCAATTTGATTATAGCCACTAAAAACTATCGAAAAATGAAAAGTAATTTTTACTTGCTATTGTGTCTAATACTCCGTATCGATAAAAGGCAAAGGAAAGTGATCCTTCAAAGTTGCTTTGTTCACTCCATTTACTATTCTTTTAGGTACTATAACCAAAGGAGAAACCCATCGGCTATTCAAATTGGATAAATGAAGTTTGTACATTGAAGTTTTTGGAGCTCTTCTTTTCACTATCTCCCTAAGATCCGATTCATCCTTCTTGAGGTTGTCCGACTGGCCCACGTTTTCCTCAATATAGATGTGATGGATGCAAGTCTAGGATCAATACCTTTCATGTCTGCAAGATACTCCCATGCAAATGTCAGAGAATGTTTTTTGCAAGATTTTGCTAGTTCTTCTTGTTGTGACTTTTCCAAATGTTTGTTGATGCCCGCTGTTTTTCCCGGAAAAATCTCAATAGTGAAACTACCAAACTCTTCCATAGAGTAAAGAGACATTTGTCTCGATGATAAATATTCTATGTCGATTCCAACCGAAATTGTGTGGGGTCATATTCTCAAGATGTCTCAAAATTTTCTAATGTGTTCGAATTTGACTATCCTCACCGATTTCAAAATGTGAAAGACAAAGGTATAGTGTCCTCATCATCAACCCATTCATTTTCTCTTACTTCGTGATTGCTCTTGGCCGGAGGATACAAATTGAATTTCTTTGTCGAATTACCATTAGAAATGTACATGTCCCCGCATCTACAACTAATAAAAGCATCACCAGGGCTAGCCAAGGTCTTCCTAAGATAAGTGGGTGTCCTCCTAGATTACTCTTGGGAGTCAAAATCATAAAAATCTACTAGATATTCCCAAGAAACTGTATTAGACTGAAATATCTTCTAATACAACACTGGTTTAATAATTGATCGACTGCAAGTTGCAAGAAGTTCGTGTAAAAGAAGGTTAGGAAGTTTTAGTCAGTCCATAGTCCGTCTACTCATATCGTTGATAAAGAAATTTTAAGTCAATCAATGTGTTTGGCTCTTCTATTCCATTTATATGTGTCTGACAATTGACTTCCCCGGATCTACATACTTCCGCATGGTACTTTTCCCATCATAATATCTCTATAATCTTTCCTACCGTGGATTTTCAGGTTTTTAAGCTTCTTCCCTGTCTTTGAAACTCACAACTCCTTTATGGTTTTGCTAGAATAGGAATTCTGAATGGCTTTTCCAAGTAAGGGAATCTGATACAAACATTCTTCTAATTCATTTAGAAAGTCATAGTTAGGGCAAATTGTATGATTGTTTTTCCACCCCTTGTCAATTTTGTAGTCTTTTCGTGAAAAGGAGGTAATAAAGATATGGCTGTCTAACCATAGAGCTGTGGGTGTGTTAACTTTTCTTTTTCTTTTCGCATGCTTGGATTTTTAAAGAGATTTTCCTCGAACAACCTTTATTGACTTCAAGAGAACTTCTCCCGAGGTATCTTGCTCTTGAATATCTTATAGAAGGTTTTTCTAAACCTCTACCAGATTCGAGTTGTACATCGTTGAGAGGAACAATCATATAGGTAGGAAACGGTCCTTTCTACCATGTAAGTATTCAGGATTCTTATTAGATTGCAATATTTAGCCAGGAAGTTGATTTGTCTTTTGCGTTAGTGATATGAGTTGAGGATTGGGATTTTGTTGAGAAGGTTAGTTGTGGAAATGGAAACAGAAAGTTGTGGATTTGGGTTCGGGAAGTCAGAGCTTAGTGATTTAAAAAGATGGAGATATTGATAAAATTGGAGCAAATATCCTGTTGATTTCAGTGTATCCTTGTTGGGTACCATGGCTGATATGAATTTTGATGTTAGCTAAGGCTGTTGCCAGTGATTCAACTTGGTTGGGTTTGAAAATTCATAGGGTTATTGTTAAACCCTTTGAGTTTTGTCCTCATGAAGGTCTCCTCAGAATGTCAGAGATTCTACCTAATTTGGGTTTCTTTAAAGACAGCTTTGAGTCCGTGAATTGAAGGAAAACTTGATCTCATGATTCTCTGAGCAAATCATACATGTTTCTACAATTTTGCATCCAAGGGAAATCTCCATTAGCATGTTTCTTCCTACATTTTGACAAAAAGATGGCTAAAGCATCTGCTTTTTCTTCTCGCTTGTTTTGGATTTTAAGGTGTCTAGTTGTCTACTAAGTGTTCCCTAAGATATCGGGCTTTGAACTCACGTTATGTTACCAATCTCTGCCCTACTACTGATCCAGTTCCTGCATATTTGTTAGCCCTTGCTGGTGAGAAGGATCCCTAGGTCTTTCCCTGTTTTGTATTTTCCACTGAGATGGGAATGGTTTGTATTCTGCTATAATTGCTGGAAGCAGTAGTCATTTGCTTTCCCCATCATGTTTAAAATATCTATCCATTCATCTCTAATGGCTTTAAATATGAGGTGCTTTCAAGGTTTCATCATCTAAGTTGCTCATCTTTGCTCTTTTTTCAAGTTGTGGTTGAAATCTTTCAAGTAAGTCTTCCAAATTTTCTATCTTTTTTGCATCATTTGAATTAACTCATCCTTGTGATTGGTGGGCATACAATAGTCCAAGTATCTATATCCAAAAATGTTTGTTTCATATCATTCCAAGTCCTAATAGATTGAGAGGTAGGTCAACTTATGAACCATTTAAAGCAGATCCTCTGGGCTGAGCAGTGTCAGCTTTGAGTTTTTGAGAGTCTTCCATATAGTCATAGGTCTGCAATACTAGCCCAAACTCAAACAGAATGTTTCAGATCCTCACTTCGCAATCCATAAAAGTTAGGGGAGGACAAGATGGTGAGATATTTTTCATTGTTGCATGAGTTTCCTCATCAATATAGGGAATCCAAACAAGTTGTCTCCTTTCCCTATTTTTACCATTATTTCCTTCACCATTGTTGTCTCCATTCTTTCCTCCTCTTCTAGCTCTACCTTCTACCTCCATCTATTACTTCCTCCTATGATATTTCGAGAGTCCTGAAGTCCTCTAGTTCTTCTAAATTTCAAGGATGAGAGAAAGTCTCTTTGTTTTCTAAATGGATTGAGAGGGTGGTATAGAGAATCCTCTAATTCAAATTGCTCGACTTCCAAAAATCTTAAGGCTAGGGAATGGCTCTTAACTGGTCTATGCCTTCAAGAAGATGGAGTTTGGGTGGAAAATCGAACACTTGTCAGCTATAAACCTTCCCCTGAATCTCTTTGCCTTTATGTATATTATTTTTTATTTTTAAAAAAAAAGGGCTAATAATTCTCTTCGATCTTCCAGGTCACACTAGGTGCAAGAAGAGCATACTAAGAAATTACTAAACCAATAACTCTCTTTCGATCCCCGACGCTGTCTAGGCAGATAGTATACTTGGAAAGAAGTTATCAAGCTCTCTCCTGAAAGATTTGTGTTTTTTTTTTATTGTTCATACGACACTTCACCATCACTCTAAGAACGGCGCCAAAATGTTTGGTCAATTTAGATGTGTCCAAATTTCGCATTTATCAGGTCAATCCGGATTCGTAAGCCGATGAAGTGTGGCGCACTATATGCAAGATAACCTATTTCTTAACTTTGCTGTTATTTTCTTGCATACGAAATGGAAATTCTAAAATGAAAAAACAAGTATGGTTATGTTTGTTCGAGGAAATGATATCCTATAATGATTTACCAACTTGAAACTTAAAAGAATTGAAAATGGCAATCACAAAACTTGAAAGGAAATGAAAATATGCCGAAATGAAAAGGTGCCTAAATTAATAAATCAAATAGTGAACTATAGAACATGAAACCAAACTCACAAGGATCTAAACACAAAATAAATTATACAGAAGAAATCAAAAAGTTGCAATAAAGTAAATCTATCAATTTACATCAACTTGTCTTCTGATCTTCATCATTAGTCCAACTATGATTTTCGAAGTAACCATAAACAACTTGAGTAACTGATATCTAACTAAGTGTAGTAAACTAATATCAAATCATACATATCCATAATTCAATCCTCACCATCACCCAATGTAGGCTTTCTGGAGGTAATCAAGATACAAGTGCAATAATTCTAATATATCTGTTTATATAAATGAAACTTAGCCACTCAAACTACACATTTCATAATACAATCCCTCACCATCACCCAGCTTGGTATTTATAACTGAAGATGTTATGTACAATTTAATATATCTAAGTTTGCGAAATGGAAACTAATACCAAACTACAGACATTCATAATACAATCCCTCACCATCAACATAAATTGTATTTCTTCGTAGGCACCGAAGATGCTATGAGTAGCTTAATATGTCTAAATTTGTAGAAAGGGAAACTAATACTAAAACTACACATTTCATAATACAATCCTCACCATCACCCAAATTGCATATTTCTGAGGCAACCGAGATATATGTATGAATATATCTAATTTTAACTATCAAGTAAAATGAACAAACCGAATTAAACAGCAAGACCGAAATACAATAGAAACTAAAGAAAAGCAGCATTAGCAAAGAGAACAATGTTAATTGCATGTCATTAGTCAAAAAAGCTTATGAAATGCCTAGACCGCCTATCTATACCCAAAACAAGAACACATCAAAGGATTAACAACATAAAACACTAGAAAGATGAAGTAAATGGAAAAAGGAAAGTTTATAAACAATTTAAATTAGAATCATGTATCATGAAAATGAAATGTATAAACATGTGAATGGATTATGTACAAATTATTTAAAGAACCTAGAAATAAGAACTATACTAATGCACACAAAACCTAGCTAATCAATGTAACTCCCTCAAATGCCTCTTGGCAACGATCTTCAAAATAATTAAGTTGGAAAACGTAGTCTTCTTATATTAAAAATGCAAATATAATGATGGTGGGGGTATTACTTGCCAGCAAGGTGCTGTAATTATTGTCAGAAAGGCATCTTAATAAACAGTCAGACTAATCGGGACTAACTCTATATATGTATGTACACCTGCTATATATAACAAAATAAATATAACTCTGCCTCCAAAGGACAGCCGGGTGTAGAACACGTAGGACTATCACGTCCACTGACGAGGATCATGGCCGTGTTGGAAAATAAATCATGGTAGTTTATGCTAGAATTGACTATGGAATGTGCTGCATGTCGACTGTCCTCCGTAAGCCTGTGGTGTTACTGGAGAGAACATTTTACGTGAGAAGCAGTCAGAGTCCTGCCACCGAAGACTCTATGGTTGACTTCCAGGACGCCTTTGGACCCGCCGGCTCTTTAGGATGAGTTTGAACAACGATGAGAGGACACGACAACCATGTCCACATCATTCCGACTTCCCATGTGGCTCGCTTCCTCTAGAGACACCTGTACATAGAGTTTCACTAAAATGAGAGGCTCATGTGAGAAATGTGTGGAAAATAATTTAAAAGTATGACTCAAGAAATGCCTAGATGAATGTAAATCTAAATCAAATAGCAAACACAAAAATATAATTAAAACACATGTTAGATGCTCTTTTTCAATTGATTATACAATCATATTTAAGACAACTTGGGAGGTTCAAAGTGAGTGAAAAAGGTATGAAAAAGGGCGTGGAAAAGAGATGCAAACACTGAGACTCACAGGTACTAAGCTGCAGAAAAGAATGCTTGTAGGTGGCATAATAAAAAATCTTTCTTTTGCCATTTCTATATTTTAAAAAAATTAGATTTTTTATTGGACAATGTTAAGTTTAAATATAAATCCCAATCATATAGATTTCAACATAATGAAATTGGAGAACAGATATTTGGTTTTACTAAATGTGAAGACGTTGCATCATGTGTGTAACAATCATGGGGGAAAATTAGGGGCTAATATTTGTAGGTGGACTAATTTTCGATGCTTTTTTCCAAAGAAAATATTTGCCAATTTCAATTTTTTTATAAAAAGGATTGGCCAAATTTTTATTTTATAAAATTATTTTATCTTAAATATCACCAAAATTTTATAGTTAATATACAAAAAAATCATTATAAATTTAAATATTTTTACAAATATATCACCAAATACTTTATAGTTTTCACATTAGGGACTAGTAAGATTACCGAAGGTTTCTAAACTTTGAGATAAATTTCCATCCTTAAAATCTTCCCTCGTAAAAATATCCAAATAAGATATTCATAGTAGTGAAAATATTTCCTTTTTAGTAATAATGAACACCTCAAACATGTACAACTAACATGAATATAAAATACAAAAATCAAGCTAACACCAAGTATTCATTGTTGTATTTCGAAGACATTGATTTCTAAGTTTATTTTTTATACAAAGAGATATAAATGTCACTACTTAAAATAATTATATTTGAAACCAAATAAAAAAATTAAAATTTACAAGAAATTAAATAAATAATCGAGTTCAACCACATTTCTTTAAATCAAATTTTGATAATTTTTGAAGAGGCGAAAGATAGAGACATAGTCCCATAATGTGTGGTTGCAAATTCTAATTACATTAGTCACATGGATGAGATAGAAGAGACATGTTTTGCAAACATGTTGGAAAAAACATTTCTTGAAACCATAGTATGCCTCGATTATAGCATACAATCAATAAAAAAAATGTAGTTGGAGAATAAATTAACCTTTTATTTGTATACATAGTTATTCGAGAAGATATAAACTAACATATCATGCATACCACCACATATTTTGGAACCTTACAAGGGGATTACATAATTCAAGGACACACTTCATTTCATCTATATTTATCGAAATAGGAATCCTACAAAGTAGTGGCTTCAAAGTAATTACACCCTAGAAATCTTAGAAGTAAAAAAAATCATCAAGAACTAGGAAGTAGAGTGGCATATCCTAATGGAAGAAAAAAAGTAGGAAGAGAACATCAAAAGAAACAAATATCAATATACTCATGAGTTTTTGTGGGAGAAAAAAACAAAGGATTGACATAGGGTAGTATTCATAAGAGGGCACTACATATGATTTGGATAAGAGAAAGAAACAAAAAAATAAACAAAAATAAGGAATTCTCGTGCAAGGCTAAAGGGAACAATGACCAAACTAGAGGTCTCTCAATTCTAATCATTATATGATAATGACTTGAGAAAAATGGTGACCAAGTTAAATGAAACACATAAGAGGGGTCGGATAAGGGTTGTGTGGTAGGATTAGTAGACATAGATATGATCATGGGAACATTTGCATCATTCACACAATTTTTTTTTGAGTCAAGTAGATTTCCCATGATAGAATCCACAGGAAAAAAAACGAATGTTCAATATGCACCCAAGATGATAGAGGCTAAGAATGAAATAGTCCAATTGATCTTCAACATCAAGAGAGAATTTTTTCACTACAAATATTGTTGAACGGGTTGGGAGTTTCCAATCATAGTTTTTTTCAACGATGTGTATAGATATTTACCCTTGGGGAATTTAGTTTTTCATAACTAACATTATACACTTTTCATCAACTACAAAAATATTGGACAAGAATGACCATTTCTTGTAGATATGACATTAGTAGAGTTGGAAGAACTGTAAACATCGCTTTCGAGGTTCCATAACAATGAAAGATGAAACTAGTCGTGGAAAAAATGGGTAAGTGGTGCAAAGAGAAGAATAATTAAGCAAGACATTAGAGGAGGTCTACAAAAACATCCCAAGTTTCACAATAGAAGTGAACGCATCAAAAAATTGGAGGCTCGAAAAGGATTGATGATTCCATTCAACATATCAAACCTAACGATACATAGTCGGAGTTGAAAACGAATCCAAGCAACCCATATGAAGAGAAAAAAGAGTAGAAACACTAAATAAGTATCCTCAATGACCATTGAGTAGATAAAAGGATTCGATCCAAGCTGTTGAAATATTTATGAAGAGGGGATCTAGATTGGGACAAGGTTACTAGCGATTAAATAGGTAATAGAAGTTGTGTAGAAGATCCAAACAACACAGGAAAAGGTGAAAAATCTCAAATATAATTTGAACACATTACCACTAGATGAGCATAGGGTTGCAATCTTAAAAAATGTGTAGCTAACTAGAATGATGAATTATATGAGAGTCGATTAGTATAAAATAATGCAACAAGTTGAAACATTGCAATATGAATCACTTAAGTTCACATATGTGGTCAGGAAAAAACATAAAATAATTAAAAAAGTAGTGAATTAAGGGGAAGAAATGTTGAATACCCTTATATCCATGGAGATAGTAGAACATAGTTTGTTTCAAGGAAAGGAAGTTAAGGAAAAGGTGGAAAATGTGAAGTAGACATTGTTGAAATTTGTTCTGACAATCGAGGAGATATTTTCCATAGAAGAAGTATAGAAAGAATAAGTAGGTTTCGAACGAGCCATAAACAAGCTTTGGAGACTAGTTGGACTATGATTTTTGGTAAGAATTTTTGGGGATATACAAAATGGATAATTGTGTAGAAGGCTACCATCCAGGGAGGAAAATTAATGGTCAACAAGTGGAAATGAGAAGGATAAGAAAATATTTTTTTCTAATTTTTTATGTAATAACCCATACTAATACTTTGCAAAACATAGTAATGTTTACAAAGCCACAATAAAAAGGGGTTTTTTCTCAGCTTCGTTTTACATGTACAAATATAAATAGATAAATTTAAATGCTTAAAGGACATCCTTTGATAAAATTTTGATATTCTTTTTGACACACCTAAATATATGTGAGGCATATCGTTTTGTGTTATAATGTGGATTTTCTAGCTTGGTGAGCCACAAAGGATATGATTGTAATGGATATTTCATAGTTATATTAAAAATTCTATGTTTTTTCCTCGTTTTTTTTATTTTGTTCATGATTTGATGGCTTCTCTATTTTTCATTGTACTATTATTTTAAATATCTGTAGGATGTGTTTACAATGAATAATAGTGGCATACTTCATCTATCCTTTTTAGAGGTAATAACTAATAATATTTCAAATATGGAAATGAAAGTATAAGTTATCCATCTCCTTTATTGTTATAGAACTATTCAGGTTCCTGAAATCCACCATAGGTGGCTCAAGTGAGACTTCACATGCTTGTAGGTGTTTCCAAAAGAGTTAATATCTAAACGGGTTTTTGTTTGCTGACTCGTTTTAGAATCCAATCTACCCCATACATGTCAATAGTGTCTTATTGCTTCAAATGAATTATAATTATTTGAATTATTTCAAGACATTTATTTCTTTTACTAATAAAATTGGATTCAATCATAAGGGCATAGACCCACTGTTACTAGTGCGCCCTCAACTCTTCAATTTCTAGGTTAACAATCATAGATAAATGGTTTTACGTGAATGTTCCATAAAGTGTCAAAGATGTTATGATAATAAAGATGGTTATAGTTTAAATTTAAGCCTCATTTCCCTTATAATATACAAAATGATTATAAACCTTGTTGTCGATATGTACCTTCAACAGATCCTATATTATCTCTATTTCAACTAGTTAATATCCCTAGACATATGATCCTTTATAGTATAATTACCTTATGGATCATTTTTCTAGTTTTGTGTAAGAACAATGGCTCTCAAGAGATATTTTAGTGATATTCCTTAATTATACTCATAACCAAATGTCTCCATATTTCAATAGTAAATGGTTTTCCTTATTGTTTTTTAGAAATTTAGTGCAATTGGAGGGACCTGAAAATTCAATTTCTTTATTTTCTCAACCATAAAACCTCACTCACTAGGTCCCTACTTTCCAATAATGCTAATCATTCAATCTCCTAGGTTCCAATTCTTTCTCAATCCAACTCTTTCATGAATAAATGCAAAGTTAATCCTATCAATCTTCTTTCAAATTTAAATCAAGGTCAAGGAAGGTTGTTAGATGTGGTTGATTCTAGAGATGACAAGAAAGAGTGAATGAAATATTTATTTCTATTAGACTTCCATGCTAACCACAACCTATCCACTTTTACTGAAGCTCAAAATTGAATGAGACACTTATTATATTCCTCAATGGAAACTTTAAAAGGTATTAAAAAAAGAAAAATATATATAGAGCAATTAGTACCACAATCAAGATATAGCCAGAATCTGTTTATGGTAGGATGCTTTATTGTTGTTCTTGACAAATTGCAAGAAGAAAAAATATATATATATCTAGGTAGATGCAAAGATTTCATAATAACACTTGTAGGTGGCATAATAAAATCTTCTTTTTTCCATTTCCATATATTCAAAATTGGATTTTTCTTGGACAATATTAATTTTAAATATAAAACCTAATCATATAGATTTGAACATAATGGACTGTTAGAAATATGATGCAATATGTTCTCCTTTATGGAAACCTACTTGATGAAGTTCTCCTTGATGGAGACCTACTTTATGTGTTTCCTTTTTTATAGAAACATAATTGTTAAAGATGTAAAAATGATTTTTATATAGGTCAGTTCAGATGTGACAGAGAAAGGAATTCTAGTAAGTGCCACATAAATGAAACAGGAAATATTTCTCAATGTATACGCAGGTTTGATGAAGGCAACCCATGTATGGAGGCAATGTATACACTAATTGGTATACATACAACCTACGTATACATCCAATATTAGTATATACACATTTTTTATGAGGGGAAGTTGTGTATACACACAGGTACAAAGAAGCAAAGTCGCGTATGCATTTTGTGCTCTGAAATTATGATACTAAGGGGCATCACCATGGTATTAGCCCACATTATTCAGCGTTGTGTCATCTATTTGATCCCGTCCAAGAATACCATTAGCAGTTGTGTGGTTTTGGCTCATGGTATTGGTAAAGGCTAAAAATATATAAGGAGAGGAAGATCATAGTGCATGGTGTGCATGTGTAAGGGCTGTTACTAAATACTTCTCTCTGAAGTATATCTACATGGGATGAATTGTGTTTTATTGGTAGACATGAATCTATGATGCACCCTTGGATATAATGATGGATCAAGATCTCTAAACCTGAAATGACTATGTACTTGATCTATTGATGAGATAGTTAGATCTGTGACCTAGCGCATGTTTGTTGAAGTGAAGTGAAGAAATATGGGTAAGTCTCTAGATCTGATACATTGTGGAAAATTAATATTTATGTTCTATATGCTATTTAATCTCGGTAAAAGTGTGTATATATGTATCTTTGTCTTAGAAAAATTGCATACGGAAGTCAGGGTTTTCTGAAGCTTACTACAAAGGTTATCTGCTTATTGCTGCTATATTTCTTATGTCTGTTAGTGAAATATTCAGGCAGATATGGGTTGTTTGAATATTGTATATGCTGCTAAGTTGAATTTGTAAAAATTTGATCAACGAGTGACCAAAATTGTTTGATTATAACTGACCGATTGAGGGTTTTGTGATACTAAAAATATATCTAACTGAAAGCCTCAGAGTTGGTTCTGAGACTGATCTTATAGCGTAAATTGAGTATTCTAATAGCTATATGCAGGCTGGTGTGAAGGAAAGCACACATAAATGCGGGTTTAGTAAAGTGAAGTAGCATATGCATTTTAAGATAATGCATGATCAGGGTTGAGATTGGTTCTGCATGATGATTCTGAAATATGGGGTTATTACTGTGTTCCGGTTAAAGTGATCTCACTATTCTGATTGAATTTTTGGTGAATTTTATTTGTGTTTATTTTTATTATGAGTTGTGTTGAAGTTGTGGGATCTAGTGTGAAAATTGCTGAAATTTGTTCTGGAGTGGTTCTGACAGTTGAAGCCTTCAGTATGGAAGTAGAAGCTTCCTGCCAATAGAAGTTGGTGTTCTGATCAGGGGGTTGAATCTCCCTTCCAGTAGTGGATGGTAAATGAGATCAGGGGGTTGGATCTCCTTTCCAGTAGTAGCTGGAGGATGAGAGAAGGTTGCAGCCTTCTGTAGGTTGATGCCTGCGTACTGATATTAGTCTACATCAGTACAATATTGTAAGCAAATTTCCATATAATAAATATTGAAGAGAGAGATGATAGTAGTGGTGGTTTTCTCCCAAATTAGGTTTCCACCTTAAATCTTGGTGTTCATGTGTGATGCTCTTGTGTGATAATTTATTCTACTATTACTGCACATATTTACTGCTTAACTATCTGATGCATAACTGATAAGTTGAGTTAAATATTGTTTCTGAAAGTTTATCTAAAAATAAATTTATCTCAGTATACACAAGTTTTGGTTGTTAGATCTGTGTATATAATCTAGTTCGATTCACTAAAGTCATGTATAGAAATCAATAAAGAAAAAGTAAAAGTTTACAGTGAATTATAAATACTGATTCACCTCACCCCTTATTAATTTTCCCAACAATTGGTATCAAAGTGGGTCCTTCTGAAGAAACTTAATCGGTAGAAGGAAGATCATCTAAGATGAGAAATCAAGATGGGTCAGCATCTATCAGTCCTCCTCTCTACAACAGAAACAATTTAATCTTTTGGAAGACAAGGAAAAGATCATATCTTCAGTCTCTTGGAGTAGATGTATTGGCTATAGTTGAAGGAGGTTATCAATATCTAGCTTAAGTTCCAAAAAATCCAACCACAAGAAATAACTATGAAACCAATGCAATGGTAGTCAACGCATTATTGGGAAGTTTGACTGAATCAAAATTTGTCAAAGTCATGCAATTGAATACAACAAAGGAGATATGGGACAAAATAATTTTGAGCTATGAAGGTGATGCCAAGATGAAAAGTGCTAAACTCCAAACTCTCAGAATTCAATATGAAAAACTTAGAGTGCACACTAAGGAAAGAATTTCTAGTTTCTTTTTACATCTAATGATATTTTAAATCGTATGAGAAATATAGGTGAAACCATAACTAACACTACTCTAGTAGAAGAGGTTTTAAGATCTCCAACTCCGAAATTTGAGTCAAAAGTGTCTGCTATTAAAGAGAAGTGGGATCTACAAACTCTTACTGTCGTTCAACTTCATGGGATTCTGGATGCATGTGAAATAATGAAAGGAGGTCTATTTGGAGTCAAAGAAGTTGTCTTTAGAGCTACTAAAAAAGGAAATGGAGAAGAAGAACACGAAGGATCAAACTATGTTTAAGAAGAAGATGAGATAACTTTTGTAAATAAGCTACAACTTGGCACTAGAAGGTTCAAAGGTAAGATTCATTTTAAATTTTTTTCTTGTGGAAGAGTTGGTCATTATGCTGCTAAATGTCCTCATAAAGATAACCATGAAAAGGGAGAAGAAGTGGAAAAATGAAATAAGAAATAGTTTATCAATAGAAAAGTCTATTACACTCATGAATATAGTGATGGTCTATAAAATAGTGAAGAAGGATAATTTGATCAAGATATTAGAATGCTCATGGATTTTGAAAAAGACTCTACTTAGGCTAAAGATACTTTTATGGATGCATTAGAAGAAAATTATTTTCTTGAAGAAATAAATCATATCAAAATATTTTTGGAAGAAAACAAAATTTCCATAAATACTCTAAAGAATCAAATTATAGAAAATGAGAAGCACAATGAGAAATTAGAATGTGAAATAATAAGTCTAAGAAAGGAAATTGAGAAAGTGAAAAATTTAAATCTTAGATTTGCTAAAGGATATGAAACCTTAGATGAAATTATCAAGGTAAAAATCTCTCCTCTTGTAAAGAGAGGTCTTGGATATATTGGAGAATCCTATCAGTCTTCAACACCAAGCTATCTAAATGCAGGTAAAGCCAGGAAGCAACATTTTATCACTCAGAAAAATAAAAAAAGAGAGCACATAGGTAAAACATGACCACTTCAATTCAAGGAAGAACAATAACAGAAACATCAATTGACAAGTAAACATAAATATAAGGTTTCATGATCACAGAAATTTCTTCTTTAATGGACAATGTTTCTCATGTCATAATTTTGGTCATAAAGTTGCTCAATGTGTTTCATACAAAACCATCATGACCAGAGAATCAAGAAAGCAAAGAAATGGGATTGGAATAAAGAAGAATACTTATAACAAATTTTCTCCTCTTCAAAATGAAATTGAGTGTTCTTATTGCAATAACTTTGGACATGAAGAATCTGAATGCAGGAGTAAACTTCAGCCAAAAGAGCATATACCTTCAAATTCCAAGGTATGGAGAAAGAAGGACTTATAGGTTGAAAGTTGTGGCATAGCTTTATTTGCAGAAGGGAAATAAAACCAATGGTACATTGATATCGAATGATCAAAACAAATGATAGGTGATAAAAATAAATTTCTTTCATACAATGCTCTAGAGAAGGAAAAGAATGTTACGTTTGGAAATGACTCTCTTGTTGTCATTAAAGGAAAAGGTTCTATTTTTCTAAAAGAAAAGGTGAAAGCTAACAATGTTATGTATGTGTATGGATTAAATCATAACCTATTAAGTGTGAGTCAAATTTGTAATGAAGGAAATGAAGTTGTATTTAGTTCAAAAGAATGTGTAGCACATTAACTTGACATAGGAAGAATGGTAATAAAAGAAACTAGAACACCAAGCAATATGTACGTATTGAAAGGTTGCCAATAGCAATGATACTTAGGTAAATATTTAAAAAATTCGCTATGGCATAGAAGATTGGGACATTTGAGCTTCTCTCAAATGAGAAAATCTACCAGAGTCAAAGTTGTTCGTGATATTCCCAACATCACTCTTCCTAAAAGTACCATATGCAAATCATGCCACTTTGGTAAGAAAACCAGGGTGCAATTCAATGCAAAATAAGGATCAACAAGTAAGCCTCTTGAACTTATACATACTGACTATGTGGTCCGATAAGGAAAAATTAACCTTGTGGAGAACAATACTATATTTTATTTATTGATGAGTTCTCAAGAATTTTTTGGATTGGTTTACTGAAACATAAAGATGAAGCATTTGAAAAATTTAAGATCTTCAAAGCTTTGGCTGAAAATGAATTAGATATAGAAAATAAAATTTCTTAGATCTGACCGAGGAGGAGAATATATATAAGATGAATTCTTTGAATTCTATGAACATCATGGAATAAAAACACAGTTTTCTATGGTTAGAACCCCACAACAACATGGTGTGGTAGAAAGAATGAATAGAACAGTTCAACAGATGGCTCGCGCTATGCTTGATGAATCTGGAACGCCCAATACCTTTTGGGGAGATGCAACACATACTGCAGTAAACATTCTTAACAAGGATAATGTTCATGTAAACAGCGATAAAAAGCCTTATGAGCTCTGGTATGGCAATCTTCCCATTGTAAATAATTTTAGATTTTTCAGAAGAAAATGTTTTATCAAGAACAATGATGAAAAACTTCGTAAGTTTGAGCCTATAGCAGATGAAGGAATATTTCTTGGTTAGTCTTCTATAAGTAAAGCATATAAATCTTAAGGTAAAAGACTTCGGAAGATTGTTGAATGTATTGATGTTGTAATTGACGAGTCTCTCACAGCTCCTAGAAGGGAAATACTGACAAAAAATGAAGATGATGATGATGTATATTTTCCCTCATCAAATAGAAACAATATAGAAGGAGAACCCAATGAAGAACCAAAATAAGATCTATCTAAAAAGGCTCCATCCAGGTATGTTGAAAAGAATCATCTAGAATCTCAAATTCTGGGAGAAAAGGGAGCAGGTGTCCAAACAAGAATAACTCTTGTAGGATCCCCTAGCTATTTGGCATTATTATCCACTATTGAACCACAAAATGTAAATCAAGCTAGTGAAGATGAATGTTGGATTCAAGCCATGAATGAAGAACTAGATCATATTGAAAAGAGTCATACTTGGGAATTGGTTCGAAGACCTCATGATAAAAATATTATTGGAACAAAATGGATATTCAAAAAAAAGTTAAATGAAAATGGAGATGTTATTAGGAAAAAACCTAGACTTGTTTGTAAAGGGTATGCTCAACAAGAAGGTATAGACTTTGAAGAAACATTTTCTCCTTTAGCCAGACTTGAAGCCATAAGAATATTTCTTGATTTTTCATGTTTTCAACAATTCAAAGTTTATCAAATGGATGTAAAATATACTTTTCTTAATTGTGATCTAGAAGAAGAAGTTTATATAGAACAAGCAGAAGGATTCATTATGGGAAATGATGAAAAACTTGTTTGAAAACTTAAAAGGGCTTTATATGGTCTCAAACAAGCTCCTCGGGCAAGGTACTATTGTCTTGACAAATATCTTCACCAAAAATGTTTTACAAAGGGATCTCCTGACAATAACTTATACACAAAAATTGAGAATGATAAACTATTGATAATTATTGTGTATGTTGATGACATCATTTTTGGAAGTAATGAAGAGTCCATGAGTCAAAAAATTTCTTCTGTTATGTAGCAAGAATTTGAAATGTCTTTACTTGGGGAACTAACATATTTTCTTCACTTACAAGTGCAACAAGAAACAAATGGCATATTTCTATCACAACAAAAATATGTCAAGAAAATTATGAAGAAGTATGGGATGGAAAACTGCAAACCTGTGAGTACTCCAATGGTAACTAGATGTAACCTCAGTTCTCATGATGATTCTCCCATGGTGAATCAACCAGAGTATACATCCATGATTGGAAGTCTTCTTTATATAACCGAGACAAGACTAGACATTATGCATGCAGTTGGGATTATTGGATGATTCCAAGATAATCAAAAACACTATCACCTTCAAACTGTAAAAATAATATTCAAATATCTACAAGGGACTCAAGAATTTGTTCTATGGTATCCAAAGAATTATGATCTCACTCTTCATGCTTACACAGATGCGGATTGGGTTGGAAATATTGATGATCGAAAAAGAACTAGTGGCGGTGCATTCTATATGGGACCCCGATTAGTATCTTGGTTCAGCAACAAAAAAGGTTCTATTTGCTTATCTACAATGGAAGAAGAATATGTGGCTGTCACATCATGTTACACAAAAATTCTTTAGATGATGCAGACATTACAAGATATTCAAATGAAATTTTCACCTCCCATCACCATTCTATGTGATAATAAAAGAGCAATTAGTATCTCGAAAAATCTTGTTATGCATTCCAAGACCAACCACATTCCTATGAAGTATCACTTCCTACGAGAACAAGTTCTTGAACAAAAGGTCAAATTGGAGTATGTTCCCCCCAAAGAACAAGTTGCAGATATATTTACTAAACCTCTTCCTAGGGAAGCATTAGAATATCTCAGACACAACCTGGGAGTTTTCTCTGCCTCTCTTATCAAATCTGCTTAATTTTAGAATATTAAATTTGGTACAATGGTTTCATAAAAGTGGATCATGTATATACACGAGATTTTGTGCATAAAACCACGTATGGGTTTTGCTGACATAAATTTTCTGGGTCAACCTTGAGAGGTAATTATCTCTATTTTTGTCCCAATATTCATATTACTATACCTTTATTTGATATTTATCTCCTTGATGAAGATGATTTGATGAATTGGTTGTTTAAGGTGTCCAGGATGCACAAGTTGAGGGGGAACACCTGCCTTGTGGAAAGGGATGAATTATTGGCATTCTGATTGGTTATTGTGTCATGATCTCTTGTTTGATATTCTTTGGTTTTGGTTAAAAAAATGATATCTGTAATTTGATGAAAAGTTCATGTTGAGACCTATGATGTAAAATCGTTATATTCAGTCATGTAAGGACTTGTTCAAATTTTTAAACCCAATTTGTTGGGTAGTTGAGTCAAAATTTGTAAAACCACTTTATTGGGTAGTTGGGTCAATTATGTAATTCCATGTGGTTGGAGCATTAATGTAAGTATGAGTATTTGGTTATAGAAAAGGTCATACTTGGTTGAGTTATAGAATCATGTACTTCATTAAAAAATTAGTCCAAAATTTCAGCATGATGTAATATCCCAAAATGGGATTGGAACAATACATGAACATAAAAATGTAAAACTCTGCAAATCTGAACATGACATAAGAGGGATAAATTTACAGCCATAATTTTATTAAGATACCAGTAGGAATATAAAAAAATATCATGAGGGACAAGCCACTCAAGCAATAGGAACAAGCCTCCAATGATCAAAACAATCAGCATGAGTTGCTGCAACTATATAGAATGCCGGAGAGCAATGACAACATTGTCTATATCAGTGTAGCTACTGCTGAATATATATATAAATGAAATATGGCTGATAGAAACAAAATAAGTGCCCAACAATGAGGGTGTGGGCACTAATACAAGATTTCTAGCCAACCCAGAAAGGATTGCTAAAAATACCAAGAAATATACAATGTGACAAATAACCCTGAGGTTAGTGTGCCACTACAAACTGGATTTAATATGAAATGAGGCTATGAAATATCTGAAATAATTATGTCCTCCTACAATGGTATTTATAATTATAAGGCTGATCCCTTTACTCAGAAATAGACCCTCCTGATTAACTTAATGAACCCTCCTAGCAAATGCCTCCAAAAATAACGTAGTTCAGGTTGGTGACTACACTTTGAGGGATAGAAGATGGTTGGCATGATTCCAACGATGTAAAAATATGCCTGTGAGTCCTCCTTGTTGATCCTCAAATGAATAGGCAACCTCTGCACTCAAAAAAAATCCCAGAGATGACTCTAAGAGATCCTCCTTTGCTGCACCCTACAACACAACCCAGCTCTAAACAAAAACTGCAATGTAGCTGAAGGAGGTAGCTTGGAAAAAATGCCAGAATGAGGAAATTCAGCTCAAAGAACCTCTCCTTCCCTGAGGATGAGGTAGGGATTCCCGACCAGGAACACCCTTGTTCTTAACAACACAACAACCCTGCTAAATAGCAAGAGGAAGCAAGTCTAAGAAGACCAATATCAAAATGATAAACTAAAAATGAATAAAAATGGTTTCTATCCCCTCCATATATAACATGAGATCCTCCTCACATTGAGTCCCATCTATACTTTCCACCAAGCTCATGCAACTTTTCCTCCTCTAAAACTGCATTGTCTTATCATAAAGACCACTCCTCCATGACATTGTTGTTCATTTGGTCAAAGTTGACTAAATCAACATGATCCAGTCCCTGTTCACACCCAAAGGTGCTTAATCCAGCTGCTTATTCTTCCTCTTTTCACATTAGGAGTGTTATTATTCCTTCAAAAGGGGTTTTATGAGTCTCCCCACCCACTTATTTACCTACCTAGTGATAAAACCAACTATAATATTCCATTTAGATGAAGGCTAAATTTTTGGAATATTACACTCCTCCCTTCCAAAATGTTGCTTGTCCTCAAGAAAATGTAAAGGTGGAGAAAAATTCCTCCCTTCCTCTTCTTGTGGCCTCCTCATCAATAGCTTCCACCACAACTCAACATAATCTACAATAAATCTCCCCTCCAATGGTTCCTCCCAAGTATGCAAACCCAAATGGTTCACATCATGAAAAAGTGAAAGGTGTAGGTGGAAAGCTTCTTGTTGTCTGATGGCCTTCTCAAGGTAGGAGTGATGATAAAAATAGGGAATCTCACCCCCAATGAGAGTCTCCCATACCCATGATATCATCTAAATTAAATAACCCAGCCTAGGTAGCTCATCAATGAAATACTCAACCCTTGGTTTATGCAATGTGTTGGGGCTCCATGGAGAGTTTATATTTTCCCATCCAAGTTGTTTCTCTCTCCATTTATGGTAAGTATGGGGCTATTTCTGATCTTGGGCTGGAATTACATGGCCCCCAATAATGGCCCAAGTTACCCCACCAAACGAATCAGCCATGAAGTGCCTCCTCCAAGAACTCAAGTTCTCCAAATGGATCATCCCACATGAAGAAAAGAGATATAGTATGGAAATCATGGTTTTGCCATTGTTTCTCCTGAAACATGAAACATGTATAGTAGGGAGAATCATACTCCTAATGGGCACCTTCAACTCTTGTCCCACTCTCCAAACAAAGCTCCCCGTGAACATAGAAATATCAGCAATATATGGAAGCAAAAACCAATGAAAACAAGTTTTCCTTTGACAACCGGAAAGTGAATTATAGTTCCACACATGGAACCAATGTAGTGAATCCCTTGCCTACCTCAAAACCAAAAATAACAAGTGCCCTTCCAGCCACTTTTTTTCTACCACAATCATCCCATAAGATGAAATCATGAAGAAAAATTTTGGCATCGGTGGTGCACACCAAGAATAATGTGGCTTCCCCCACAAACCACCAATACGATAGCCAATATCAATGCTACATTTGGCCTTAAGTACATCATAATATAATTCATAAGAAGGAATTAACCTCCTCAATACAACGTGATGCTCATATAAAGTAAATAAGTGTAAATCATAATGCAAATATGTACCTTCTCTACCATGTACCTTGGTCCTTGAGATGAAATGGCTCAACTGAAAATTCTCCCTTACCCCCAATGAGTAGGGAAGTGGCTGTGAAATCATCTCTATCACCATCCAGGCTATGCATCTCTCCATATTTTGAAATATATCATGTTGGGTGCCCTCCCAAGTGAACTTCTCCATCAAAGAATGACATGCATCAAAGTGCATAGAAAATAAGACCTCATGTGCTACATGTCGCAGCTTCTCCTTGAGCTTAGAAGCTCTAGTCAAGAATACTTTGAAATAAGAATATATGACCACATCATCCACCATATATATATCATCTCCCTCTGGGTCATCAAGAATCATGTAGGCATCAAGATCCTTGGAGTACTCTACCAAAAGTTGAGGCCTCCAATTTGGATCAATCCTCCCAAGAGACAACACTGATGATATGAAATGTGAAGCTCCCCACATGCTATTGTCTACTTTTTTGACATCCCCCATGCCAAATTAATCATCCAAATTTCTCCCATTCCCATCATGCAACTGCTCATGCTCAAATAGAAGTGGTGACTTTTGGAAGCTGGCCTCCCATGAGAAGCTACCATCCAAAAAGAACCTCTTGATGTTGGCCAATGTAAGCATGAGTGGCCTCCATCTACTCCAATGTATGGAGGATCCCTTCCTCAAAGGAATTACCCTCTATTTCTCCAAATCCATGGAGCATCTCCCTTGCACCATGAAGGTGCCATCCTCCATCACTGCAACAACTGTTGTCAGCGCAATATGTGTAGCGAGAGTGGGTAATGCTGATAATGGGAGAATGTCTCCCTCCTCCTTAAGTCTATCCAAAAGTATCTACACTGTACTAGACCCCTCCCAAGTATCCACCCCTCCAAGATATAAGAGTGGTGAAACAACTGGCATGATGTCTCTCACCAACTCTAGATCTGGTGGCCTCCCAGGCGTAATGCCCCCATGAAGTGAGACATCAAAATATGAAGCAGATTGTATATATGAGTGGACTAATTTGTCCCTCCCTTCACTGTGAAATACAGTCTCCTTATTTTGTGTAGAAACCTCTTGAAATAGATAAGGGTGAATTCTCGTCATCCCTTGATGCCAATCCTTCGATTCCTCCATCTCACAATCCACAAAAACTGATGCATGCTGCTTCAGAATTGTGCTTTGGTTCCCAGATGTTAGATCATTTGGAACTCCCTGCAAAGACACAAGGGCTCCTCTAATGGAAGCAATGGCTCCCTTCCCATCTCTATGTGGTGATGGATCTCCTCCTGATGGTACAACACTGTTAGCTCTTCCTTTCTCATCCTCTTCATCGATATGTGAGAATGCCTCATCATCAATGAGACACCCTTGATCTTGGTATTCCCTTGAAGGAGGAACCTCCATGTCTTCATCTATAGAAGAGGGCTCTTTAAGAAGTGGGTATCTTTCCCTTGGTAAGGTATCATGCATGTTTCTATCCCCTTCAATAAAATTATGGAGTGGAGTTGGAAAAATAGATCTCTCCAACACACGCAAAGGTTTTGAGTTTTTGGGTTCCTTAAAAGATGTTTTACAATGTTTGATATCAAATATTCTCACTAATTTCTTAGTGAAACCTACATAAGTCTTTACATTTGCATGATAACATGAAGTAGAACTACAAAACCACCAATCATGGTCCATAATTTTGAGGTGTAGTGCTGCTACTCTAATAATCTCCTTTTCTGAAACTTGGTGTAGCTGGAAATAGGAATCTGGCTCCTTCACCCAAGCTTTGGCTATGCACTTTGCTGATCCATCAAAGTTAGATAGAAATATTATAACTCTCTTACTTATATTATGATTTTTGGGCCTTATATATTCCTTGAGTTGGAAAAACCCTTGGAATTCCAAGTGATCTCTGAATCTCCATGATTGAAACTCATACTCCTAAAGATAGTCACTCAAGGTCTCCTCCCTAGGTGCATCTTCTTCCTCCATCCTTCTTGCAGTGAACGTGGGAAATAAAATACGTTGTGGATCTGCATGTGTGGCTGAATGCTCACACTCATCATGTGAATATCTAGGGCTTGCTTCACTTTCAAACCCTCTTGAAGTTTTCCTACACTTCTCCTCTTTCATCTCCTTGAGATCTTCTTTGATACTCTTCATAGATTGGAAAAGAAGCTGGGAGATCCTCTCTTCCTTCATTTATCCAAATAAAAGAGTCATGCCTTTGTTTCTTATGTAAAATTTCTCCTTCCTTTGATAAGAATATTGTCCTTCTAATCACATAATGTCTTGAATGCACAGGTGGAGCCAAGATTATGCTCCGATAGCACTATAATATCCAAAAATGGGATTGCAGAAATACATGAACATAAAAATGTAAAACTCTGCAAATTTGAATGTGAGATAAGAGTGATCAATGTACAACCATAATTTTATTAAGATATCAGAAGGAATATACAAAAACATCATGAAGGAAAAGCCACTCAAGAAATAGGAAAAAGCCTCCAATGATCAAAACAATCAACACATGAGTTGCTACAACTATATACAATGTCGAAAAGCAGTGAAAACGCTATCTATATCAGTGTATCTATTTTTGAATACATATATAAATGAAATATGGCTGATAGAAACAAAACAAGTTCCTGGCAATGAAGATGTGGGCTCTAATACAAGATTTACAGCCAACCCGGAAAGGATTGCTAGAAATACCAAGAAATATACAATGTGACAAATAACCCTGGGGTTAGTGTGCCACTGAAAAGTAGATCTTATATGAAATGATGAAATGACAGATCTGAGATAATGATTTCCTCTTCCAATGGTATTTCTTATTAGAAATTTGATCTCTCTACTCAGAAATAGACCTTCCTGAGGAGCTCAAAGAACCCTCCCAGAAAATGCCTCAAAAAATAATGTAGTTTAGGATGGTGACTGTGCTATGAGGGATAGAAGATGGTTGGCCTGATGCCAAAGATGTCAAAATATGACTAGGAGTCCTCCCTGCTAATCCTCCAATGAATAGACAACCTCTCCAATGAAAAACAAGCCCAGAGATGACTCTAAGATATCCTCCTTTGCTGCACCCCGCAACACAACCCAACTCTAAATAGAAAATGCACTATAGCTGCAGGAAGTGGCTTGGCCAAAATGCTGGAATGAAGAAATGAACCTCAAATAACCTCTCCTTCCCTAAGGATGAGGTAGGGATTCCCGACTAGGAACACCCTTGTGCTAAACAACACATCAACCCTGCTAAACAGCAAGAGGAAGCAAGTCTAAGCAAACCAATATCAAAATGATAAAATAAAACATGAATAACAATGGTTGCTATCCACCCCATATATAGCATGAGATCCTCCTCACATTGGGTCCCATCCACACTTGCCACCAAGCTCATGCAATTTTTCCTCCACTGAAACTGTGTTGTGTTATCATGAAGACCACTCCTCCATGATAGCACTATTGATTTGGTCAAAGTTGACTAAATCGACATGATCTATTCCCTATTCACACCCAAATGTGCTTAATTTAGCTGATTATTCTTCCTCCTTCTACATTAGGAGTGTTACTATTCCTTCTAAAGGGGTTTTATGAGTCTCCCCGCCCAATTATTCACCTACCTAGTGATAAGACCAACTATAACATTCCATTTAGATGAAGGCTAAATTTTTGGAATATTACAGTCCTCCCCTCCAAAATTTTACTTGTCCTCAAGAAACTGTAAAGGTGGAGAAAAATTCCTCCCTTCTTCTTCTTGTGGCCTCCTCATCAATAGATTCCTCTAAGGCCCAACCACTACACCAAAAGACCGACCTGTAAGTGAGGGCGACATCCCAGGGTGTTAAGGGTGGGCTAACCCCACCAGAGCATCTGAGGGTGGGGACTGTTATACCATTTTTTGGTCATCTAACCTATTGGTATTAGATGGACCCAAGTACACCATGTAAGACAAATTTTACCCTAAATATAATTGCATTCACTATAAAAATAACTTAGTAAAACTACCTTTATTAAGTTGTTTATGGTCTAAACAGGAAACCTCATAGGAAAATAATAAATAAATCCATTTTGTTTGACTTTCCTCAAGGAATAATTAGTTAAACAATAGTTTAATTAATATTCCTGGTTATATTTAACCCAAAACAAGGAAATTAATTAGATAAATCATTATTTATTTTATTATTTTCTAAGAATAATTATTTAAACATTACTTAAATAATATTCTTGGTTAAATATGACTAAATCTCCCTTAAATAATCAAATAAATCATTATTTATTTGATTATTACTGAACCATATCCTTAAAATGATAAATTGATCATTTATTTATTTATTTTTACTCAACCACATCCTAAAAATGATAAATAAATCATTTATTTATTTATTATTTACAAATAAAGGGATTTGACCCAAGTCAAATTCTTTTTCCCTCCAACAAATATAATAAAATATTCCATAAAAGTTGGATCTTGATTTGGTTAATAATATTTTAATTATACACCAATATGTAGACTAACTCAATATTTTGTTATAAATAGAAGGGTTTTTCCATTCATTTTTCAGCTTTTGTTGCCTAAAGATCACTCTGGATCTAAACTTTTGGTCTGGCTATTGATCCACCATCATAGCCATATTTTTCCATTTTTGTCTGGGTTTTCTACACCATCAAGAGAGGAATTCTAGATCTGAAGTGATGAGGACTTACAAGAACCCATCCCATTGAGGAGAATAGGGAACACCCTCTTGTGTTTTCGTCCCACGTGCCATTAATACAAAATTCATTTGATATATTCTTGTCTTGTCTGTTGGATGCATGGAGTAAATCTTGTTTTTTCTACTGTTTAATGTCTTCTAATGCATAGATATAGATTTTTGCAGCATTTATCTTGATCAACTAACTACAGATCTGAAGATATTAGCAGTCATTTCTATTGTTAGGGTTGTTTGTTATCCGTAGCTAAAGTAATGTTTTTTCGTACGCTTAGAATTAAGATTCATACTAACAAATGCTCACTCTACATGGGTTTACGATTATGACCCCTATCGTTTTTCCGATCCTTGCATATCCAGCTGCTTCAAACCCTAGGATTTCTCTTCAGCCCCTTTTTTTTGCTTTTCTTGATGTTGTTTTTAACCTATAAAACCCTAAAACGATAAAAATTATAACTTCCGCGTGTTTTCGGACCCATTGCACAGGTGACAGACATCAACCGTAGCTGAGACGACAAAATTTTATGAAACCTACCGCCGAGAGTGCCGAAATTGTAGGTCACACTTTTTGGTCCAAAACCTAGGACCTGGACCTTCAAGGCACACTTTACAACACAAAAAGTGCAACCTCCACTGAAAACAGGTCAGAAACTGGGACTTGGACTTTTTATGGGGATTTTTCTCAAAGTTTTCTGGGTTTGTCTGAGCCTCTGTTTAGGCTTGTCTGACCTTTGTCTCATCCTATTTTGGACCTGAACTTGTTCTGTTTCACTCAACTAAGTGCGAACCTAGCCCTCTAGGACTTCAGTACCCTCCACTTTTTGTGGAAGGGTGTCTGCTGTTGCAGGTTGTCTGAAATTTTAGAGTCTTTAGCCATTTTTTCAGATCTTATATCTCACCCTCAGATCCACTTTAGATTGGCTTGTTATCCATCCAAATCACCTCATCTAGATTTTTTTGGGTTTTCCTCTAGGGTTCAGTCCATTTCCCTTCAGGAGATAGCCTTTCGCCACCTTTTTTACAACAATTTTTCCTCAGATTTGTTATTGTTTTTTGCACCACTTTCCAGTAGATTTTTTATTTTAGATCCTTGTCCCTCTTAACCTTAGATCTATTAGCTTTTTTTTAGTGTGTATTGATTATTTTTTTTACTCACCTATAGACTATTTTTTGAGAGACCCGCCTCCTTGGGTTTAGATTAGTGCATTATCAGCTGTTTATTTTCTGTTTTTGCAGGCCTATATATTGACATTTGCAGGTTTATTTACAACTGTACAACACAATTTTTATTTTTCTCTACAAATTTTTGTGTTTAAAATTAAATTTTACACATTTTTACACACACACCCTAAGCGAAAAAGGGCTTGGTTAACACCGCCAAGCAAAGACTCTAAAACATTGAAATAAATTGATCCTACACCTCTTTGCCCTTGTTTCGACATTGTAATCACTTGATCCTGCACTTCCTTGCCCTTGTCGGTCTCTTTTTCCTTTGTGCCATGTTTGTGTCTTCACCATTGCACCACCAAGGCATTTATCCCGGATTCTTCTTGGCCTTCATCCTCAGTTTCCGGTAGGAAGATTTACTCCTCCACATAGGGTTTGAGTTAGTCCCCCCCCCGAGTCCGCACACCAAATCGTCTTCTGGTCCTTTGGGTTCTCCTTCTCGTTTTTCCTTCGGTTCTCCCCCTGACACCTTCACTATGTCTAGTGCAGGACCTAATGCTAGTGTTAACCCTAGCCCTCCTGCCGAGAATACCACTAGTGGGACCACAACGAACACTACCCCGGCTGCGTCCCTGCTCCCCTTCATGGCAGCCCTCAGCCTCCTCGATTTTGACCAGCTGATAAACGACCCTATACAACATGATGCTAGTTGGCCTGCCATGCCAACAAAGCTCCCTTTAGATATCCAAAATTTTGAAGGTCTTGTTGGAGAAGATCCTTCAAATCATATTCGATCTTTCCACATGTGGTCTTCATCTAATTCCCTTACCAATGACTTTGTTCGTCTTCGGTTATTCCAATGAATGCTTACAGGTGAAGCTTATAAGTGATATGTAGATCAGGCCTCTTCCTCTCATACCACCTTTGCGACTCTTGCCCAGGCTTTTTTGTCTTATTTCCAGCTTCCCCTTCATTATGATACTAGTACCGAACTCTTGACCTCTTTCTGTCAATTTTCTGCAACCCACCTATTCGACCATTTTCAGGAACGGCAGAGAAGAAAGAGCCTATGTCGAGCCCCTACCTTCGAAGGCCGTGTCTACATGGACTGGTTCCTTAGATCTCTCTTGCTGCCTATCGGGAAAGATGTCGTGTCACACTTTCCTCAAACCGAAGAAGTCGCTCTCCAAATTGCATTAAAATATGACCTGATCTATTCTCAGTCGGGTTATTTTTATACCGTTCTACCTGATCTTCCCAAACCTGGTGGTGCCAATGCACTAGGGGAATATCACACCACTGATAGTATCGTTGGAGCTCTCTTTAATTTGTATGCTCAACCTCCCATGGGCTATGGTTTTACTCAGGGAGGGGCCAACACCTCTTGCAATTTCCCCCCTCCTGGTAGCACATATCTAGGATACAACATGCCTCCTCTTTTTTCCTAACCTTTTGTTTACCACACTGCTACCCAGCCTCCTTTTTATCCATATCCACACCCTGGTGCTTCCGCCCCTCCAACAATAGCACCTCCTCCTCCCTTTCCTTCTCAACCCCTGCAACAACAACCACCGCCCCCTTTGGGGTAGGTGTACGCACAACAGGGCATGACTAATCCTCCTCCCTCAAAAAGGAAGAGGAAAGGCACTCAAAATCAAGTTGCCATTGGTAATCCTGGACCTAATCAAGGTAATGATCCTAACACTACAAACCAGCAACAAGGCACTCAGCCCAAGCAGGATAGGCCTATTGATACGAACAAGCCCTGTTCTTGTTATGGTGTTTATGGTCATTATATGCATGATTATCCCCTTCTGCCCCAGATGCGACAGCTATGGGAGTCTCAAGCAACATTGAGAGGAAAACAAGCCATCCCTTCTGTTCCTCCCAGTCCTGCACTTAGTCAACTGACTGTGCTTACTGATCCTTTCCCTCAGTAGGGTTTTGTGGCTACCCAACCACCTAAAGGTCAGGCGGCCACTCAACCTCTTCCATCTGGTTCCCCCAATTACCAGATTTTCATGATGTCCTCTTATCAGCCTTCTGAACCTTCTTCTCTTGGCCCTTCACCTTTAGCTGGTACTCATAAGCCCCTATATCCTCCTGGAATGGTTCCTCCAGGCCTTAACCATCTTGGAGCCATCCTGCCTGGTCATTACCCCTCCGGTCAAATACCATTCTTAGCTCCCCCACCGGGAGTGTACATGGTACCTATTATGGCCACCCTCTCTCTTCCCAACCCGAACGTTGGGATTCCCGCCTAGTACCTCGATCCTCCAGCTGCTACCCCGCCTAGTCAACCCAAACCTTATCTTGCTTTGACCCTAGTTCAACCAGTCCCTATGACTTCTCCCACTTCAACAGTACCTCAGTCACCTCAAAAGGAACCACCTCCTATTGCGATCGCTTCAGGTAAGAACGAAAAAGCTCGCAAGGGGGCATCAAAGGACAAGGCTACCCCGACACACCCTACCCCTTCTCAGCCTCCAAAGCGTACCATCTAGTGTGCTTTATGTGATGTCGTCAGCCACACCACCCATACTTGTTCGAAGTTGCCTCACCTCAAGTCCATTGTCAATGAGACATTTTCAGAATCTGATATCCCAGAGGTATATGTACATATACCCGATTCTATCCCAAAACTCAAACCATTGTGAAAAAATCACCCTTGTGGTTTGTGTGATTTCCATGGCCACTACAGTCACCTTTGTCCTTGCCTCGAAGAGTATCGGTCCTCTTTAGAAGCCTTATGCCAATTCGAGGCCGAGCGCAATGAGTCAACCGCTCCCTTATTTTTGCATCTTTATTCAACAACACCAGAGGACACAAATTATCCCCTTGATATTCCCCCTTATGATGTTGAAATATCGGGACCTTGGTCCTCCATATTCTATCTATCATCATCCATGAGACCCTCAATGGAATTCCCCGTTGAGACCTCCCCTGATGTTTCGCCTGACCTCCCTTCAGCAACCTCCCTAGTTGCAACATCGACAGATCCTCTATCTTCTTACTCTTATGTCACCCCTTGTGATGATGCGCATGCGAACCTCTCCTCTCATGATGAGGAATGAGGTAGCTTCACCGCGTCAGGTGGTATTTCTTCCATCAGTCACCCCATCATCTATTACGATGACGACATTATGGAAGTAGCCACCACTCTTGAATTTATATATCCCCCCTTACATCGAACTCATGCATTTGAACCACATGCACCATGTGGCCATTACATTGACACCCAATGTTTGGGTAAGGGGGCACCCATATTTGAGAGACCAGGAGAAGAAGTTCTCCACCACTCTCCTAGTGAATCTAATCGTGTTGACTCTAGTCCCATTATTCTTCCACATTTAGAAGAACCTCTAGAGTCCCATATCACTTCATATCAATTTAGGGATCATACCCTCATCATTTTGTCATATTACATCAGCAACCCAATCTCATAGACATTGTGGTTGACCAAACTATGGGTTTTCTGGAAGAACATCAATTCATTATCCCTAAATCTTATCTCTGGTATAGTAACACCATATATGTCAACCCAGAAACTTAAATTCCATTTGATTCATATAATCAGTACCAAAAGAGATTGGT
The DNA here is from genome assembly GCA_034641835.2 of Pinus albicaulis. NCBI lineage: Eukaryota > Viridiplantae > Streptophyta > Pinopsida > Pinales > Pinaceae > Pinus > Pinus albicaulis. Next base: position 186,204 of record JAXQQM020088832.1, on the reverse strand, counting down.
AATCCTCTAATTCCTTTCTCAAACTGCATAACCATACCGAAAAAAATTGGCGCACCACATCATTAAAATGTGTTTAGATTTCCATTTTTCTAAATACATTTTGGCATGTCCATAACATGCCTGGGGGCACCCATGCCCCTCAACCATAAAATCTGGGATCTCAGCCCATAACAACACTAAAACCCCCTTTCTCTGACAGGTCACACTTTCCAGGTCATTCCCTGGGACAAGTAGCAGTTTTCTGCCCAGTACCTACTACCCAGGTCATAGAACAAACCTCAAGAAAGTGCGACCTGGCCTGTTCATGAGCTCTGGGTACCAAAGATGAAATTTCAACCCACCAAAATGAAAGAGTAGGATTAGGCATCTTACCTACAACTATCAGATCTCAAATTCTGAAGGTCTGTTTATCTGCTACAATCGCCGCAAGATTTAAGGCCTCCTCTCCTCACGACAGTCACCACAGCTCCACCGACAAATGAGTGAATCTGGAAGGAAACTACCTTATTTAAAGAAAACCCCTGATTTATCTTTCGCTTGCTGCAACCAAACCATAGCTTAGTTTGACGAATTTTCTATACCATTGGAAAGATATCACCATGCCCTCAAATTGGTATCTATTAGTTTTTAGTAATTAGATACTTCACGAGGACACATTTTGTCCAAGAAGCGCCACTCCACCCTTCCTCAAAATCAAATTTCTTCAGTTCTAACACTCGTACTGGGGGCATCACTTTTCCTCCATACTTGTCCACACTTGTGTAGACTTTTGCCGTGATTTTCCATCTTATACTCATGTTTTTATGGTCTCCATTGGACCTTTTCTGCGTGGCAGCACCATCGAGTCACCCTTGGCTAAAGAATCCGAGTTGAGTCATCATTGCATCCATGGAGTGTATCCTGAGTCCCTTTGCATCCCACTATAGTCCTCCATCCTTCATTTCTTGGTACCTCTCACGTGTCGCACATTATGTCCTTCAGTTCCACTGTCTCCTATCCCACATGATGTTGTGTCAGTCGTTGGCAGGTCATTCATTCCCTTTATGCTCTGAAAAGGGAATTCATTTGTTCGCTACTCAGTACCCCCAATTTCATCATCATCATTGGTATCAGTCTATCAGTCGCTCTAATATTGTCTCTTCATGCCTTAGTTGAGGATCCCTTATTGCCTCACCTATGGCAGACCTCCTTCTATCAACATCAACTCATTTATTCTAGAAGACAGGTCTAGAGGGCGATGTACCTTGGTTCCAGCTTCCAATATTTCTCGGTGCCCCAGATCGGGCAAATAGACTCCTTATTTCCCTTTGATATGATTGATTCTTAGCTCCAGCTCCCTTCAGCATGATCGAGATATGTATACTTGATGGTTTAGTGATGCAACAGCTGATATTGGTGATTCCTTGGTGTGTGTGAGATGTCTCAACCCTCATTAGGGGGTGGCCCTACAGGTATCCCCCCACATACTTGGATGACTTCTTCACTTCAGCCTTCCATCCAGCTCCATATATTTGATGATACTAACCTCAGTCACTTGTAGCACCTTCTTGATTACATATATCAGTCAGATTTTCAGAGCCCTTTCCTGTTTACAGGGGCATCTGGGTTGTATTCATGTCTCATGTACTCAGATATTATTGTACAAAGTCCTAGTTGTTATCCTAGGCACAATATGTATGTGGGATTCATTATCATTTTATTCATATGGTTCATTTTTATGCCAAAATATGCTTTATTATTTCGTCTCATGGTTTTCTGGATGCCTTATTGTTTGTACTATTGCCTTGGTGGGCATAGGTATGCCTCCCCTGCCGCCTATAGCAGGTACTCACGCATCAAAGAGAATTGTCACACCTGTAAGTCTCGCCTCCTCAGGGTCTAGTTCTTTCGTCACTTTGGTCTACATTATACTCCTCTCTCTTTGACCTCCCCTTTCAATGTCTAATGATTGAGCTCTTACAACGTACTTTGGTCATACGTTTAGCTCCTAACGCTCACACGCAGGGGGGTAATTTTTTATACCATTTTTTGGTCATCTAACCTATTCGTATTAGATGGACCCAAGTACACCATGTAAGACCAATTTGACCCTAAATATAATTGCATTCACTATAAAAATAACTTAGTAAAAAACACCTTTATTAAGTTTTTTATGGTCTAAACTGGATACCCCATAGGAAAAAATTAAATAAATCCACATTTTTTTTACTTTCCTCAAGGAATAATTAGTTAAAAAATAGTTTAATTAATATTCCTGGATATATTTAACCCAAAACAAGGAAATTAATTAGATAAATCATTATTTACTTTATTATTTTCTAAGAATAATTATTTAAACATTACTTAAATAATATTCTTGCTTAAATATGGCTAAATCTCCCTTAAATAATCAAATAAATCATTATTTATTCGATTATTACTCAACCATATCCTTAAAATGATAAATAAATCATTTATTTATTTATTATTACTAAACCACATCCTTAAAATGATAAATAAATCATTTATTTATTTATTATTTACAAATAAATGGATTTGACCCAAGTCAAATTCTTTTTCCCTCCAACAAATATAATAAAATATTCCATAAAAGTTGTATCTTGATTTTGTTAATAATATTTTAACTATACACCAATATCTAGACTAACTCAATATTTTGTTATAAATAGAAGGGGTTTTCCATTCATTTTTCACCTTTTGTTGCCTAAAGATCACTCTGGATCTAAACTTTTGGTCTAGCTATTGATCCACCATCATAGCCATATTTTTCCATTTTTGTCTGGGTCTTCTACACCATCAAGAGAGATGAATTCTATATCTGAAGTGCTAAGGACTTACAAGAACCCATCCCATTGAGGAGAACAGGGAACACCCTCTTGTGTTTTCCTCCCAGATGCCATTAATACAAAATTCATTTGATATATTCTTGTCTTGTCTATTGGATGCATGGAGTAAATCTTGTTTTTTCTATTGTTCAATGTCTTCTAATGCATAGATCTAGATTTTTTCAGCATTTATCTTGATCAACTAACTGCAAATCTGAAGATATTAGCAATCATTTCTATTGTTAGGGCTATTTTCTATGCACAGCTAAAGTGGTCTTTTTTCGTACGCTTGGAAATAAGATTCATACTAACAGGGACCCTTGCGTAGTACCCCTCATTACGTAGGCCCCATACATGTGGCTGTAGGCCCTACCTGCACACAGGACATTACAGCCCACCACGCACCACGAGTCTCGACCTCGAGACCTTGGCTCTAATACCATTATGTAATATCCCAAAATGCAAACTACTAGCAAGGCTTGATTAAAAAACGCATTTTCTAGGAACGGCTACTACATAATATGAAATAAGCCCTTGGATCCATTATATTTGGTAATCTAAGACCCAAATCCAAGAGGAGATCAAAAACAAATCTTTCTAGGTGGGTTTAACAGATCCCCCAGACCTAGTAAGGCTTGAAAATTTCCCAACAAGGGACTGCAGTAATACTGCTCAGAAAATAACGTAGTTTTAGTAGAGCAAGAGCAGGAGGCCAATAAAATATCCTTCAAAATTATTTACAACATCAAAATAGATGTATAATAAATTCCATGAGACGCATATCTGAAAATACAAGATTTATACAAAAGAAATGCCCTCAAAAGAGGTGCTGCAACCACATGAATGACTGAAATTGCCTTGACAATGTTATTTTATTAGGCTGCAAACTATTGTGGATTACATGTCAGATCTGGGGTCTATCTGTGCACAAAAATTCAGATCCATATTAGGTCCATGCACTAGAAAGGGTCCTCTTTCATATCCCCTTGGAATTTTACGGTTTACACCAAGCATAAGCAGTAGACCTGAGATCTAAGAATGTAGATCTACAGGATGATTCAGAAATTCTGAAGTATTCAGAATATGTAGATCAAATGTGAAAAATACAATGTGTAGATCTCCTCCAATAGATCTCCAAGTTAAGGGCAGATCCCCAACACTTAGAAAACAGCTCTCCAAATGGTGCACCCAAACTCCCTGCAACTCCACCTACAAGAATAACGCAGATCTAGAATAGAAACTGTCTTGTAGGGTATATATATCTGATGGACACATGCCAATATCAATAATTGAAGCTGATGCACTCCAATACACTTCCTCCAATAGAGCGGAGGACTCCCCCACTGAAAAGGAGCACTGAAATGTCTTAGATCACAACAGATCTAATCTCCACTTGTTGCAGCTTGCAAAGACAACCAAACCCTCAATAGAATTTGAGTTGTAATTGAAAGGAGAAGCTTTACCTTCAAGCCAAATAGTGGACCTTGCAATAAAAACTCTCCCAAGAGCTACTTAATGGGAAGAGGAGGAACTCTTAAATAGAAAATTCCAATGCTAAACAACATTTGAAATCTAGGCTAAACAGCCAAAGAAAGCTATATGGTCTCAACAGAAAATATATCAAAAGATCATATCATGAACAACCCCCTCATGCTGCCTTCCCCTTCCTTTTATAAGATGAGAGTGTGCAAAACCCTAAACCACCTTCAATGGACTCATCCCTTTCACAGCAGAGATCTTCAACTAGAATTACGTTGTGCCTTATTGAAGAGCACTCCTCCAATACAACGCTGTAGATTTGGTAAAAGTTGACCCAGTCAAGATGATTAGCCCCTTTCACACCTAAGGTTAATTATTTACATAGCCAAGATTTATCCTTTTTCATATTTGGAATTTATTTATTCTTCATTAGGAGTTTGATTAAACTCCTTTGCACATTTATTTATCTAAACAGATTTTTAAAGAAAAAATAATATTCCTATTAGTTGCATGCTAATTTAGGAATATTACAGTCTTCCCCTCCCAAATGTTGCTTGTACTCAAGCAACTGCAAGGGTGCTGCAAAATCTCCCCTGCTCTTCTTATGGCCTCCTTATTCAACAGTCTCCACCATTTCTTCAGACTTTTTGCAATAATTCTGTCTCCCAATGGTCCCTCCCCAGTGTGCAAGTTGGCCTTTGGTAGATAAACCAAATGGCTCCCATCATGAAATTAAGGAAGGTCTATATGAAAACCTCTTTGCTGATCAATGGCCTCCTTAAGATAGAAGTGATGACAATCATGGGGAATTTCATCATCAATGAAGGACTCCCACCTCCATGCTATCATCCAAATGAAATGAATTACCTCCCAGCTTGGTAATTCATAGTAAAGCTCCTCCCAATTTCTCATGAGAGGCATGCCCCAAGTGCTCCAATCAATCATATGGTCGACATCATATAGAAGCAAGTGATATACTATAGTGGCCATATAGTTTCCCATGCTCCCCTTAGAACATGTAGTGTAGAAACTATTGGAAATTTCCTACCCCAAGGACACATCCAATAAATGTGTCTCTCCTCCAACCATGTTCCCAACAAGGATAAGAACATCTTCAGCATATGGGATCATAATTAAGGTCATGCTAGCTGCCATATTCAATAAAGGAGAAGGAAAAGGGTCTCTCATGTGTAGGCAGTGCAGTTTTACTCCTAACTGCCATAGAATATGATATGAAAAGTGTTTTTCCCAACACTTGTTTGTTGCCTCATCCTTCTTGCATGCTTGAAGAAGGTGTATAATGGTTGGTGTTAATGAATCACACCATGAAGAGTGCATCATCTCTCCCATATCTCCCAAAGAATGACCAACATCACCATTGTTCATGGCCCAAAGTGGCTCATGAAGCCCATAAGAAAAAGTGCCCCTTCTTGGAACCAGGACCTGTACATGAGTGTTCAGAAAATGAAATTATATAATAAATATATTATGATGTTCAACAATAAAATGATTATCATACACTTGTTTCAAATCAGCAAGGTAGCTCATGGATGAGCTCCCTCTCACACTCAATGAATAAGAAGGTGGTAATGATAACTCTTCCCAAGAGTTATGTTCCTCCTCAACCAGCAAATGATCCATGCACTTACTCATATGAGAGTGCATATCCTCTTTGAATTTTTCCCACATGAATCCATCTAAGATAGTATGACATGCTCTAATGAAACCAGTGGTTTTTGAAAGAAGGATCTCATAGGCTGCATTAAGTAGTTTCTCCTTGAGCTTGGAGTCTCTAGCCAAATAGATCTGATCATGGGAATAGATGACTCCCTCAACTACTTTATACCTCTCATCTATCACTTTCCCATCAAGAACCTTACATATGAAAAGGTCCTTGGAGTATTCCATCAAAAGTTGGGAATCCCAATTTGGATCTAGGCTCCCCAACAATGACAACGATGTAGGAATTTGAAATGTAGCCCCTGTCACAACATGGCTCTCCTCCTTGACATGCTTGATGTGAAAGTCAGATGTTGGAGTACTATCAACTTCATTTTACTACCTCCTTTGCAGTTGATCTTGCTCAAGAAAATATTCAAGTAGATGGAAGTCAACCTCCCCTTGGAAAGTCCTTGTCTTCCCAAACTTCCTCAATGTGGCCCATGCATGCAAGAGTGTTGATATCCTCTTGTCATGTTCAGAAATATCCTTTGTGAATGAAAATATTATTGGATACCCCAAAGATATGGATTTCCCATATGAAATCATGTCCATTCCATCATAGACTTCTGAATTCTCCCTTTTCAGTGCAAATAACTGAGAGGGAGATAGCAATGTCCAATTGAGAAAATTTCTAATCTCTCTTTTGAATCCATGAAAGATTCTCTACGCTATGCTATTTTCTTCCAAAGCTCCCTCTTTAGCCAAGTAAGCGTATGCTGCCCATAGTTGAGAGAAAACTTTAGTTTTCCTCCCATCAAGAGGTCTTCTTGGTGGAATGCCTCCATGTAAAGTGACATCAAGGCATAGAGTAGGATGTGTATGTGTGTGGATAGATTTTTTCTTGCCTTTCGTGCATAGATCCTCTTGCCTTATTTTTGCATCGAACTTCTGAAATAGAGAGGGATATATGCTCCTCATCATGTGATGATTTCCCTCCTGTTTTCCTTCTTCTATCTTCAAAATCTCACCCTTTGATGATGATGGCACATGTTGCACATGGATTGTGCCACAATTTCCATATGTGAGATTGCTTGGAACTCCTTGCAAGAGTGGAAGAGTTTCTCCCCTTGGAGAAAATGCTCCATCTTCCTCTTCATGAGGTCCTAGATGTGCTCTTGTCATGACTGCGTTATCATCTTCAGCCTTCTCTTCCATAGTTGAAAATTCCTCATCATCAATAAGAGACCTTAGATATTGGTCTTCCTTTTAAGGAGGGATCTCCATGTCTTCCTCTTGAAGAGAAATATCTTCATGCAATGGGAGCTTTGCCCTTGGAAAAACATCATACATGTTTCCCTCCCCTTCAATGGGTTTCTGAAATGGGGTTGAATTTAAGAACCCATCCAATCCATGCAAAATTTTTGTTTGATTTGGTTTGATAGACTCCATAGAAGGAGTTTCATAAGATACTTCCTCAAACCATTCCACTACTCTCTTAATGAACCTTGCATAGGTGGATGTATTTGAATTATTTAAGGAAAAAAACTCAAACAACAACCAAGCATAAGCCTTACCATAAAGATGCAACATTTCTACTTTGATGGCTTCCTTTTCTGAGACTTGATGTTGCTGCACATAGGTGTCTAGCTTCTTCACCCAAGCCCTAGCTGGACATTTAGGTGATCCATAAAAAAGTAGATAAAAATAATCTACTCACACCATGCTTCTTTCTTCTTCCTTCCTCTTTGATCTTGAGAAACCCTTGGAAGTTCAAGTGATCTTTGAACTCCTTATATTGAGCCTCATACTCCCACAAATAATCACCAAGAGTCTCCCTCTTTGGCACATCTGCCTTCTTCTTCCTCTTCTTCATGAAAATGTGGCTGATAGAGCGTTGTAAATCTGATGATTTTGCTAAATGTTCACACCCATCATATGAAGTATTGGGGCTCCCTTCATGTGTAGATGGTTTCAAAATATCTGCTTGTCTTTCATTCTTCATTTCCCGGATTTCTTCTTTCAGTTCCTTCAAAGCTTGAGAAAGAGTTTTAGAGAATTCTTCTCTTTGCAAACTTCCAGTTAAAGGGATCTTACCCTTTTCTCTTGTGTCTTCAATGTAACCACATTTATTCATCAGTTTTTTCTCTCCATGAAAACACATATTGGCTTTCCAATAAGCAAAGCACAGGCTGTGCCAAGATAGCTGCTCCGATACAACTATAATATCGCAAAATGGGAACTACTAGCAAGGCATGACTGGAAAACACATTTTCCATGAAGGGCTACTCAAACATATGAAATTAGCCCTTGGATGCCTTAGATTTAGTAATATAAGACCCAAATCCAAGAGGATATTGGAAACAAATCTTTCTATGTGGGTTAAACAGATCTCCCACACCTAGTAAGGCTTGAAAACTACCCAACAAGAGACTGCAACAATACTGCTTAGAACATAATGCAATTTTAGTAGAGGAAGAGAGAGAGGCCAATAAAATATCCTTCAAAATTATTTACAGCAGCAAAATAGATTTATAATGAAGTCCATGAGATGCATCTCTGAAAATACAAGATTTATATAGAAGAAATGCCCTCAAAAGTGGTTTTGTAACCACATGAATGACTTTAACTGCCTTGACAACGTTATTTTATTAGGCTGCAAACTGTTGTGGATTACATGTCAGATCTGGAGCAGATCTGTGCATAAAAATTCAGATCCATATTAGGTACATGCACTAGAAAGGCTCCTCTTTTAGATCCCCTTGGAATTTTGGGGTTTACAGCAAGCATAAGTAGTAGATCTTAGATCTAAGAATGAAGATATGAAGAATGATTCAGAAATTCTGAAGTATTCAGAATATGCAGATCAGATCTAAAATCTACAATCTGTATATCTCCTCCAATGGATCTCAAAGTGAAGGGCAGATCTCCAACACTCAGAAACCATCTCTCCAAATGGTGCACCCAAACTCCCTGCAACACCACCTACAAGGATAACGCAGATATGGAATAGAAACTGTGTTGTAGGGTATAGATACCTGATGGCCACATGCCAAGATCAAGAATTGAAGCTCATGCACTCCAATACACTTCCTCCAATAGACCAGAGGACTCCTCCACTGAAGAAGAGCACTAAAATGTCTTAGATCTGAAGAGATCTAATGTCCACTTGTTACAATTTGCAAAGACAAGGAAACCCACAATAGGATATGAGTTTTAATTGAAAGGAGAAGCTTGGCCTTTAATCCAGATAGTGGACCTTGCAATACAAACTCTACCAAGAGCTACTCAATGGGAAGAGGAGGATCTCCTAAACAGGAAATTCCAATGCTAAACAACATTTGCAATCTAGGCTAAATAGCCAAAGAAAGCTATATGGTCTCAACAGAAAATATATCAAAATATCATATCATGAACAACCCCCTCATGCTGCCTTCCCCTTCCTTTTATAAGATGAGAGTGTACAAAACCCTAAACCACCTTTAATGGACTCATCCCTTTCACATAAGAGACCTTCAGCTAAAATTACGTTGTGCCTTATTGATGAGTACTCCTCTAAAACAGTGCTATAGATTTGGTCAAAGTTGACCTAGTCAAGATGATTAGCCCCTTTCACACCTAAGGGTACTTATTTACATAGCCAAGATTTACCCTTTTTCATATTTAGCATTGATTTATTCTTCATTAGGAGTTTGATTAATCTCCTTTGCACATTTTTTTATGTAAACAGATTTTTAAAGAAAAAATAATATTCCTATTAGTTGCATGCTAATTTAGGAATATTACACATTAAGGCCCAACCACTACACCAAAAGACCAGTCTGTTAGTGAGGGCGGAATCCCAGGGTGTTAAGGGTGGGCCTAACCCAACTAAAGCATCTGAGCGTGGGGACCCTTCCGCAGTACCCCTCATTACGCAGACCCAGGACATGTGGCTGCAGGCCCTACCTACACACGGGACATTACACATGAACTCAGGGGAAGCATGGTCAATACATTGCACTTCAGATCTATAGAACTCTTCTTTTTACAAGGGATGATAAAACCTTGATTTGGTATTGATCCGCCCTTTTCCCTTGATGTCAAAGGAGGAGAGTATTTTGGTGTTTGAATACTGGTTGTGATTAATGTATCTATCTGTTGTGGTAATCAAGCACCAACATGATCTCCATCAAGTCCGAAGGGGGAGATTGTTGGAAATATTATGAAATTGTTGTCCTTGATGGCAACCTACTTGATGAAGTTGTCCTTCATGGAAAAATACTTGATGCATTTCCTTTTTGATAGAAACCTATTTGTTAAATATGTAAAAATGATGTTTCTACAGGTCAATTTAGATGTGGTAGAGAAATGAATTCCAATAAGTTCCAGAGGAATGAAACAGGAAATAGTTCTCAATGTATACATAGGTTTTGTGAAGGCAACCCGCGTATACATCTAGTATTACTATATATGCAGTTTTTATGAGGAGATGTCATGTATACACGCGGGTATGAAGAATCAAAGTCGCGTATGCCTTTTGCACTCTAAAATTATGATATCAAGGGGCATCACCATGGTATTAGCTCACAGTATCGAACTTTGTGTCGTCTATTTGATCCTGTCCAAAAATACCATCAGCAATTGTGTGGTTTTGTCTCATGATATTCGTAAAGGCTAAAACTATATAAGGAGAAGAAGATCATAGTGCATGGTGTGCATGTGTAGGGGTTGTTATTGAATACTTCTCTTTGAAGTATATCTTCTTGGGATGAACTCTATTTTATTGGTACATATGAATCTATGATGCACCCTTGAATACAATGATAGATCAAGATCTCTAGACTTGAAATGACTATGTACTTGATCTATTGATGAGATCATTAGATTTGTGACCAGATGCATGTTTGATGAAGTGAAGTGAAGAAATCTAGGTAATTCTATAGATCTGAAACATTCTGTAAATTAATATTTTACAAATATATACGCTTGTTTGTCTCGGTAAAAGCGCGTATATACGTGGCTTTGTATGAGAAAAATGCGGATGGAAGTCAGGGTTTTTTTAAGCTTACTACAGAGGTTATCTTTTTATTGCTGGTGTATTTCTGTTGTCTGTCAATAAAGTCTTCATGTAGGTCTAGGTTGTTTGAATAATTTATATACTACTAAGTTGAATTTGTACAAATATGATGAATGAGTGAAAATTTTTGTTTAATGATAACTAACTGATTGAGTGTTCTAGAATACTGAAAAGACATCTCAATGAAAGCCTGATATCTAGTTCTCAAACTGATCATATACTGTAAATGCAGTATTCTCAGAGCTATATGCAGGTTGGTGTGAAGGAAAGCATGTATACATGTGGGTTCAGTAAAGTGAAGTAGCATATTCATTTTAAGATAATGAATGATCAGGGTTGAAATTGGTTCTACATGTCGATTATGAAATCTGAGATTATTATTATGTTTTGGTTATAGTGATCTCACTGTTCTGATTGAAGTTTGGGTGAAGTTTATTAGTGTCGATATTTATGCTGAGTTATGTTGAAGCTGTTGGATCGAGGGTGAAAATTGATTAAACATGGTCTGTAGTGGTTGTGAGGATTGAAGACTTCAGCATGGAAGTAGAAGCTTCCTTCTAGTAGAAGCTGGTGTTCTGATCAGGGGGTTGAAGATCCCTTCCAGTAGTGGCTAGTAAATGAGATCAGGGGGTTGGATCTCCCTTCCAGTAGTAGCTGGAGAATGAGAGAAGTTTGCATCCTTCTGTAGGTAGATGCCCACATAATGATATGAGTATGCATCAGTACAATGTTGTAAGAAGTTTTCCGTATAATAAATATTGAAGAGAGAGACGACAGTAGTGGTGGTTTTCTCCCAAATTTGGTTTCCACCTTAAATATTGTTGTTCATGTCTGATGCTCATGAGTGATGATTTATTCTGCTATTACTTCACTTATTTATTGCTTAACTATCCGATGTATAACTCATAGGATGAGTTAAAGAATGTTTCTGAAATTTTATCTAACAATAAAGTTATCTTAGTATATGCAAGTTTTGGTTGTTATATCCACGTATATATGCTAGTTCGGTTCACTAAAGTCGCGTATAGAAATTAGGAATGAAAAATTAAAAGTTTACAATGGATTGTAAATACTGACCCCCCCCCCCCCCCCCCCCCCCCCCCCCCCTTCTCAGTATTTTTCCTAACATGGACGTGGAGAACATATATTTAGTTTTACTCAATGTGACCAGGTTGCGTCATGTATGTAACAATCAGGGAAAATTTCAGGGGCTAATATTTGTAGATGGCCTAGTGTTTTATGTTTTTTTCCAAAAAAATATTTTCCAATTCCGGTTTTTTTCTAAAAAAGGATTGGCCAATTTTTTATAGTATAAAATTATTTTACCTTAAACATCGCCAAAATTTTACAGAGACTATACAAAAAAATCATTATAAATTTAAATAATTTTAGAAATATATCACCAAATGTTTTTTAGTTTATAGTTTTCATATAGATTTCAACATAATGAACTTGGTTAAAATCTATTTGGTTTTAGTCAATGTGACCACATTTCATCATGTATGTAACAATATTCCCATAAGATATTAAGAGTAGTGCAAATATTTTCTTTTTTGTAAGAATGGACACCTCAAACTTATACAACTAACATGAATATGAAATAAAAAAATCACGCTAACATCAAGTGGTCATCACATCATGTATGTAACAATATTCCCATAAGATATTGAGAGTAATGCAACTATTTATTTTTTAGTAAGAATGGAAACCTCAAAATTATACAAATAACATGAATAAAAAATAAAAAAATAACACTAACATCAAGTGGTCATCATTGTATTTCCAATACATTCTATTTTAAGTATTTTTTCCTAGAAAGAGATATAAATGTCATCACTTTTGTAAGGTTTCCATTAGTGTAGATAAAAAAGTAGTCAAAATTAACATCATGAACTCAATCATCACACTAATTAAATGTTGTCCTCACACTCGCTACACATTTCGAAAGAATACACACCATGGTCATCACACTATAGTCCATATTAAGCCAATATTTTTCTTAGTAGGTATAGTTTCATCTAGTAAAGATGACTACTCAGCCAATATCACATTGATCGTAATGCATTAAAATAATATGCAACCATGCATGAAATCCAGATATCTTTCTCGCCCATTGACAATCAAGTCATTCACACACTTAGGTTTCACCCCAAATTCTCAAGCACATCCTTTCCCAGCATGTATTTATGTCCTTTAACATATTTACAATAATTTTTCTTAACAAAAGTATTAAGAAATAAAAGAAAGAATTATTTTTATTTCATGAATTTCTAAATTACATAATAATAATAATAATGTCCCCTATGTAACCAATATGCTACAAATTCGACATACACAACAATTGAACTTGCATGCAAAATAAAAATTCATACATCATCAACCTACAAGCAAGCATGTTGGTACATTGGGCCCTAGTGTTGTAACCTATTCTCTCATACCATATGTAAGGTCCTACCTTACCAACCATCAATAATATCGAGAAGTAGAGGTCACATTAATAACTAATACTCATTTTTTTTTTGTAATATTACTAACTTAGTTATCATGTAATCATGTTCCTTCATCTATTTCAATATAAGAATATCAAATAAGAAGTGGGGGATAAATTTCCCTTGAAACTAATTTCAAAACACATTTCCTCTCAAGTGTAAAATATGATGTCATGTTCTCATTTCATACCTGTATTTGAGCTCTAAGTAAGACAAGAAATAAAACTCCACCGTAATTCCATGTGCAGACATTAAGCTAAATCAACCTATTTGATTTCCTAGATTATGCTAAATAAGCTCCACTTATTGACTCCATATATCATAAATATCTAGCCAGGAGGTAAATCCAGCAAAAATGAATGTATTTGCATTAAAGTATGCACAAAAATATATACATGGAGGGTGAGACTCTTGGGATTCATCTCCTAGTGTATCTTCATCTTTTTCCTTTCCTTATTTTTTATTCACACCATTTTAAAATTTCACCCAATTCCTAGGATTAGGTGTCATCATTTACCCCCTTAATATGAAGGGATGTTGATGAGTCCAAGAATTATTTTGAATCTTTTGAAATTTTCTCTTCCAAGTGCTTTGGGGAATATGTATGCAATGGCCTCATTTTTGGAACAGTGGCATATATGGATTGTCTTTCCCTAAAGAATATGTCAAATCAGATTGTATTTTGTATTGATGGGCTTTGTTGGATCATGGAACTTTGGGTTCTTGGAAAAAAACATTGCGGAAATGTTATCGATCATAACTAGAGTTGAATTGCCTTGTTTCATATGCAAATCTTCTAAAGTTCTCCTAATCCACACAATTTATTTTGTCGCTTCAATTTCTACCACATATTCTTCCTCAATTGTGGAATCTGCTGCAATATATTGTTGGTGTGATATCCAGTAGCCAACTCCTAATCCAAGACTCATAGTATAACTTGTAGTAGATACCCTAGTTTCTTTGTCTCCATCATGTATCTAATCAAGATAAATTTGCCCACATATGTATAATTTAGTCGAAAGTATTGAGTCCCTTTCAGGTACTTTAAAACTCTTTTTTGTAGCATAACAATTTCCCTCACAATGTTTTTTCATAAACCTAGAGTGGATTCCAACATCAAATGAAATGTCTAGTCTGGTAGTAGTAAGGTATTTGAGACATCCTAGAAGTTGTATATACTTTGTTGCATCGTAAAATTATTTTCCTTCAATGGATGTAAGCTTCAAGTTCTATTCCATTGGAGTAGTCAAAAGGATTGCACTCATCTGGATGACAAATATTTCAATATATCTCTGATGTACTTCTTATGGGAGAGAAACATAAACTTACGATGTTCAATTACTCCAATACCAATATAGTGGTGAACATATCCAAAATTTTTCATTTCAAAATGTGTCCTCAATTCCTTCTTTATTGATGCAATATAGCTCTTACTGTTCCCTGTCATCCAAATATCATCTACATACACCACAAGATATACAACTATTTTGGCAACTTTCTTGACAAACATATTTGCACCATCAAGATCATAATGTTTGAAATTAAGTTCCTGAATATGCTTAGTTAACTTCTCATACCATGCTCACGGTACTTGATTGAGGCCATACAAGGATTTTACAAGCTCGCATATTTTGTGTTCTTGGCCTTTCACAAAAAATACTTCTGGCTAAGACATAAAAACATTCTCATTTAGATCTCCATTCATGAAAAAAAAAATTACATCCATCTGATGGAATTTCCAATCATTCAGATCTACCAAGGACAAGCGTATTCTGATGGTATCCCAATTTCTTGTGGGAAAAATTCTCCTCATAATCGAACCTTCTTTCTGTGAAAAATATTTTTCCATGGTCCTGTCTTTCTACTTGTCAAGTGAGCCAAGAAATTTGTACTTATTCTTGTAGACCCACTTGCAGGAAATATGTTTGGTTCCATTCCTTGTCAAGGAATCATATTCCTTTTTCATTGATTTATTCCATTCATTATGAGAAGTATCTTCTTTGAATGAAGTTGGTTCAAAATATGTATAAAAATTCAATTCAAAATTATAAGAAACATCGATATATAGAGGTGAATCTAAATCATTTACATCACCTTGATTTTTCCTAGTGGAACTTATTATTCCTATATTTACAACCTCATCAGGTTGAAAATTTTCAAGTGATTTGTCAGCCATTTTGGATGAAATTTCTAATATGGCCGAGGCTGCTCAGTTGACGGAGGTGGGGCTGAATCAATATTTAGTCTCCCAATTTTGTCA
Organism: Pinus albicaulis; assembly: GCA_034641835.2. Lineage (NCBI taxonomy): Eukaryota > Viridiplantae > Streptophyta > Pinopsida > Pinales > Pinaceae > Pinus > Pinus albicaulis. The sequence goes on along the minus strand of JAXQQM020088832.1, from coordinate 170,433 downwards.
ATTGCATCACTCAAAGTGTCATCCGTGGCTCAATCTTCATGTGTGGGAGGGAGTGCTTTAGAAGAAGATTCCACATATATATTCATTATAGTAATCCCCCCTTTAAGATGTGGAATATGATTATCAAATCCTTGAAATTACTTTACATGCGAGAATCTATCTAAGCAATCAAGATCTCACTCAACAACATCATTAGTCTTGGAAGATTCAAGAAATATGACATCTCTAGATACTACACTATTTATTAAATTCATGATAGAGATGTTATTCTCTAGAGATATTTCAATACTCCAAGAAGATACACTTACCACTCCTTGCACCAAGTTTTTTACTTTGTTCCTTAGGTATCAAGGCATAACAAGTCAAACCAAAGATTGTAAGATGCTTTACTGAAGGAATGTGGCGATGACACATTTCATAAGGAGTATTCTTTATAATTGCATTAGAAGGACACATATTCTTTACATACAAAACACATAGTACTACATCAACTAAAAACATCAAATTTATAGTCTTGAAAAAAATCATGGAACATACCATATTTAAAATTGTCCTATTCATTTTTTTAGCTACACCGTTTTGTTGGGGGTTGTAAGGTATGGTTGTTTTATGTTTGATCCCATGTTGGTGAATATAGTTTTCAATTTCATTTCAAGTGTATTATTTTCCATTACCCGTGTGAATAAATCTAATATGAGTTTATTCATCATTTTCAATCGATGCATGAAAGTTCCTAAATGTTTGAGAAACATCATATTTTTTCTTCAATAAGTAAACCCAACACATTCTCATGTAGTCATCAACAAATACCATCATATATTTATTTTCATTTGCAGAAGGAACATGCATGGGGCCACATAAATATGAATGAATAAGTTCAAGTTTTATATGTGCTCTGGAGCATGCCATGCCAAAAGAATTGAGCTTATGGATGGAGGTGAGGCCGATTGTGAACATATTTTGTGGAGGTGTGGTGTTGATATGGTTGATATAAATTTTGCGTACTTGAGGCTTCTAGGCAGAGAGTGTTGAGAAATATCCACTAGGAGTTGATTATTTTATGAATTTGAGTGAAGACATATAAAGTGGTAAGGTGTTGACTGTGGTATTGAGGATGAGCCGAAAAATGCAGCGAAGAAGACTGCATATGGGGTGGGTGGACCGATATGCTAACAAGGGACCATGAAACGACCAAGGAGACATCGTGCAGGAAATTTTTTACAGGTGTGCAGACATCATGGGTGGGCTAGAGCATTATCCTGCAATGAGGCAGTTGATTGAGTGAGGGAGAGCGTAGAGGTTTTTTTGGAGAATTCTAGTATTGCGATAGAGACATTTTTTGCAGAATGGAGGGGGGGGGGGGGGGGGGGGGTTAAAAGGACACGAAAGAAAAAATTAACTTCTCTCTGATACCATGTTAGGCTAGGATGTATCTCCAATAAAACTTAATTTATTTGTATTAAAGGGTGCACAAAAATATATACATTTTACGTGAGACTGTTGGGATTCATATCCCAGTATCTCTTCATCTTATGCCTCTCCTTATTTTCTATTTACATTGTTTTACAATTTCACCCAATCCCTAGGATTAGGTGTCAACAATAACAACAAACTTATAATTCTTCAACTACAAAAATCACATATAAGTGTATGAGTATTAACCTACATATAGAAAGGTAACTCAGGAGATATTATGCCTCTCTTCATCAGTAAATATATTAAATATGATATGTCTATGAAATGGAATCACAAAATACATTGACACAACAAAATTTCAAAATTCATCAATTAAAAATTCTCAATCCCAGTTATTAAGGAAATTATTCCATCATGAGAATTGTATAATGAATGTTGCAACAAGAGAAACTACTATTACCAATTCATAAAGATATTATTCTTCAAAAAGTTCCAAGTAAAACAATGGACCTGCATAAATTGGGTACAAATGGTTTTTTTCTATAGAATAATAAATATATATTGACCCATACTGTAATAAAGACCTACATCAAAATGTTAAAAAATTATAATTAGTTTTAAAATAAAGTAAAGAATATGATGATGATTAATACAAATAATAATCATTATTAATGAAAACGTAAATAATAAAATTGGAGTAATATATATTTAATAATGAATAACTAGATTACATGATTATCAAGGTAAATTTATCTTTTTAATAATTAAAAACTTTTAGTTCTCTAATATTTTTATATCAGTAAAAAAAAATGGAGATTAAAATTCAATATTATTAAAAAAATAACTTTATATATCACATTAAAATTCATACCCTCTCTTTCTTCATTTCTAATGTTAAATATTTATTTTTGAACATTAATCTTTATAATTTCATGAAGTTTCAACAAGGACTCATTGATGGAAATAATAAAATATGACCAACATGAAGAGTACTTATATCATATAGAAATGTGAGGAAACAAGAATACTACCACCAAGGGATGCACATATAAATATGGGATATTTCCCCATCCATTATGTTTTGACATACTCATAATGGAATTTACTTCAAGTGACCTTTTCTTAAATATTTTTAGGCACTATAATATGATATGTATTACAAAAGCACGATGTTCATGACCTCATATTTTGGGCTACAAGTTTTTGTTGGACTAAGAAGATACTAAGATGATCAGAGGCTCATTATTTAGTTGAGAAATAAAATTTCTCAAATTTTCTTCAAACTGGAATGACCGACTAGAGCTCATTGCCAGGATTCCGATGCAATTTGTTTCATCAAAATCTGACTCCGAATGAATAAGTTATGACATGTTGTATGTTTTCCCAAACTGGTAAAAATTGTGCAGAACAGTGAAATACTAATGACATGGCATTCCATTCATCACTCCAGCTATATCCAGGGAATATTCCCCAATTTTATCCCAATGACACTATGACAGGTGTTGCATTCATATTAGCGAGTGAACTTTGGAAGTGAAATTTTTTACATCTAATCCTAAGGTTGAATGAGATTTTTTTTATAGGTTGGAGTAGTCCAAGAAAATTTGGACATGCGGTGTAGCCAGAGGTTTCCACCTGCCCCCTGTGGTGTGGAGTTATCCAACCTTGGATATCCTCGAATTAATTCATTACTATAGTTCTGGTCAGACATATTTTAGCCAGTTGAAATAATGCTATTTCCCTAAGGTCTAAAACATACACTATAGCAGACATATTTTAATTATGGTGGATACATTTATATGTGGCAGAGACTTTATTATGTGGATAGACTCTAAACTAAGTGGATGGACAGGTTAACTACATGTGGTGGAGATATATATATATATATAGCGGACATGCTTATGCTATCTAGAGGAGGTATTAACACAATGAAGGAGGCTTATACATATGGCAGGAGCTCCTATTTATAGCGGACAAGCTCTAACCTTGGCGAGACAATATATTAATGTTATAATCAAAGTTTCAACTATGGTTAAGCAATGCATGGTATATCAAAAATAATGGTGCGGGGGTCAGGTTCGAAACCACGACCACCCCTGCACTAAATGACCGCCTTACTGTTCTTCAATTTGATGGGTCCTAACCCATATGGCTTGCCACTTTTATTTGAATTGCATCGATGCTGACGATGATGGTCCCGAGGGAGCCAACCCTATGGCCGATCCCCCTCGCATGTGGTCTCAATGCTAAAAATGTGGCGCAAGGGCTCAGGAACTGACGAGAATTATGAACTATAACCCCACTTAATTAATTTCTAAACAATGTTTTATGATAATCTAATCTGTGATTAACCCATTTAGATAAGACGTAGTTAATGACACGTTTATCCAACTAAGGTGTCATTAACTATGCGTTAATCCATAATTAAAGTGGTGGTCAACTTGGCGGAGGCACATTTTTATGCGGGTTTTATAAATTTAGCAGGGTTAGCTAGATATTTTCCAGATTTGGGGGAGAAATAATAGGAAAATTGTTTGTTTCCATAATTGAGCCAATTTGCGACCAATTTTGGCTCACAACGAGTCATTCTTAGTATATTTTGATATTTTGGAGCCATTGGAGAAAGTTTGAGAGTCAACAGGAAACTATAAATAGCATTTTTCACAATTGAAGCTAATAGAAAGGCACATTCCATGCAAGATGGACCAAGGAGATCTAGCCCAGGAGGCATGAAATCCTTCATCAAAACAATGTGTTGTTGATTCAATTGTCATGGTTTTCTGTGTGTTTATATTATGTTTTTCAGAATTTAGTTTCCATGCTTTTGCGTTCATGAAATCAACATAATCTCCATAAGTTTGTTTTTTATCAACCATAAGCACTTCCATAAACCATTGTACGAGAAGAAAACATAAGCACTTTTGTTATAAATATGAAACTGATATTAGCACGAAAATAACTAACAATCAAATTCAACTCAAGATGGTATCAAAGAAAAGGTTATTTTCTTTTTTTCTTGAGATTGTGCAAGAAGGGTTTTAATAGTTCCAATTTTGTGATGTTTACAAGGTTGAAGTTGCAGAGAGTAGAAGGGAAGATATTGGTTGCTAGTCCTAAGGTTAGGACCATAAGAAGGAGAGCTGAGAGAGAATCATCTTCACCCAAAGTTCCACTCATATCTGCACGCGAAGCACCTAAAATTCTATCTCCAGAAGTTAGGATTGAAGAGGTACAAATTACAAAAGAAGATGAGTTGATTGAAAAGGTACAAACATCATAAGTTGAGCTTGAATCCTTAGCCATAATTTCAAGTGTTGGAGAGACACAAGGACATTCAAAAGACGAATATTTCAAGAGAGTCTTCAATGACATTAAGAGGATGGTTAAAATCATGTTTAACCCATTCACTGTAGAAAAATGAGAAGTTTCTAAGCCTCCACATGGAGAAGGAACTTCATATGATAATAAGGAAGAACAGAAGAGTTCGAAGGGAAGTGGAGGAAAACCACCTCCATATCCACCATCCTCATCCTCCTCATCTTCATCAGCATCATCTTCCACTTCCACCACAAAAACAACCCACACTCATTCAAAAACCCAAAAGGAAAAACTCCATTACTCAAATTAGACATTAAGTTTGAACTTCCCATGTACAATGGTGAGGTAAATCTAGAGAAGTTGGAAAATTGGATCTGTCAATTGGAGGTATACTATAGAATTTAGAATCTACAATGGGATGAAATAAAGATCTAGTTCGCTTCATTGAGGCTACAACGAGCACCACTAGTCTCGTGGCAAGCAAAGACTCAAGAGGAAATGTGAATCCATGGAAAGATATCCATTTCTTGGGTTGAATTTATTTATTAAATTAAAAGACAATTTTATTGATTAGCCTATATGAAAAAATCAGTTATGAGTTGGAAAAAATTTACGTAACTCAAGGGCCAAAGATCTCAAGATTATACCCAGAAGTTTTGAAAGAGGGCTTTGTTTTTAGGAGTAAACTTAAATTCCCAAGACACACTCTTAAAATACATCGGGGATTTACATTCCTATTTTAAACATACTATCCTTATGTTTAACCCAATAAATTTATATGAAGTTTGTGTGCAAGCCACACATCTTGTAGCAAGGGGAAAGAACATTCAGGAAGATGGTAGTCATAATAAGCCAGTCAAGGGTAAGGAAAAAGAGATGGGAGTAAAATGGAAGGGAAAGAAGAATGCAATAATTAATAAATAAGGGGATAAAATTACATGCAAACATTGTTCCAAAGAAGGGCATGATGAAACCCACTATTGGAAACTACGTCCCAAACTAAGCCCTAAGAAACCAAAACACAAGGGGAAACAAAAGATGACTGCCACCACATAACATGATCTTGGATCTAATTCCAGTGACGAGACCAAGATCGTAACCATGGTCAAAAATGGAAAAGAAGCCATAGCAAGTACTAGTTCCTAAAATAGTAACAACAACACTCCAAATGAAGACACAATGATATAATTATTCCATTTAAGAGTGCTTTCAAATCATACAAATATTGATGCATTGTTTGATAATGGGTGACAAGAAAACTCGATCTAAGAAGACTTGGTCAAAAATCTTAACCTTGAAACCGTACCATATCATAAACCATACCCTTTGGGTTATATAGTTAATCATTCCAATTAACAAGTTACAAGGAAATGTATATTTCGATTTGCCATTACTACAAACTTTGTTGATGAAGTCGTGTTAGATGTGGTTTTATTTTACATTTCTGGGATTATCTTGGGAAGTCCATATTTGTATGATAGGAAAGAGTATTTCATCTCCATGAGAAAAAATACAATTTTCTTAAGAATGGGGTGGAGTATATTGTGAGAGCTCATCACAAAAAGATGAATATTTCTTTAGTTAATGCAGGGCAGATTAAGAGACTAGTTAATGCAAGTAAAAATTGTGTGCTTCTCATGATCAAGAAAAAGGTTGATGTTGACTATGAATCTTTTCAAGGATGTGATGACAAACTAAAATCTTATTTGTTTGATGTGGTAAGTCAGCATGGCGAGATGTTTCAAGAACCAAGCGCGTTACCTCCTAAGAGGGGAATTCAACATGAGATTTAGTTGCAGTAGGATGTTCCACTTCCAAACATTGGTATGTATTTCATGTCAATTACTGAGAGTTTGGAAATCAAGAAGCAAATCCAAGGATTTTTGAACAAAGGTATCATACGCCTGTCTAGTTCGCCATGTGGTTCACCGATTGTTTTTGTTACCAAAGAAGGACATGACTTAGTGCATGTGCATAGATTTCCATTGACTGAATAAAATAAAGCTAAAGAATCGCTATCCACTCCCACACATTGACGATTTGATTGAGCAGTTAATGTATGAAAATTATTTAACTAAGCTAGACTTATGAAGTGGTTATCATCAAGTTAAAATAGTTGAGGAGGACATTTGGAAAACTGCACTTAAAATTAGAGAAGGATTGTTTGAGTGGCTAGTTATGCCATTCATTCTAACAAATGCTCCAGCTACTTTCATGAATGTTTTAATGATGTTTTAAGACCATTTATATATGAATTCGTCATTGTTTACTTATATGATATTTTTATATTCAACAAATCAAGAGATGAACATGTCATGCATGTGAACAAGGTACTTGATGTAGTGGAAAAAGAGCAGTTATTTTTAAAGATGTTGAAGTGTGAGTTTGGCAAGAATTATTTAGTATATTTGGGACACATTGTTGGAGGAGGTGATTTGAAGATAGACCCTTCCAAGGTAGAGGTCATTCTGAATTGACCCAAGCCCAATATAGTTACTGAGGTAAGAAGCTTTTTTGGGGAAGCATAGTATTGGAGGAAATTCATTGCTAATTTTTATTCCATTGCATCTCTGTTACATGCATTGAAAAGTGTTAAGAAAGTATTCCATTGGTGAGATATACAGAAAAAAGAATTTTATGCTTTAAAACAAAAGCCCAGTTCAGCACCAGTATTTTCTCTTCCAGATCTTTGACAACCATTTGAGATCCAAAGAGATGCAAGTGATTATGCCATGGGAGTAGTTCTCATGCAACATGGTAAGCCCATTTCATTTCATTATGAAATTTTTAATTTAGTTGTGGCTAACTATCCCACCTATAACAAAGATTTATATCCATTAGTACAAAGTGTAAAGAAATGGAAGCACTATTTGATGGGGAAAGAGACCATTATACATGCTGACCATCATCCATTGCAGTACTTACAATCACATTCAAAGTTGTAGCAATGAAGACATTTCATATGGATGGGATTTCGACAAAAATTTCATTTGGTTATCACGTATAAAAAGGGAATCTACAATAAATTAGTTTATATGCTCTCTATGCCTATTGTAAATTCATCTATTATACTCAAGAACAATTGAGTTATGCATGAAATTTGAATCGAACAATATGAATATGATAGTGATTTTCAAGATGTGTATAAAATTTTTGAGTCAAATGAAACCAAAATGAAGAGTTAGGTTATCATGTACATAACAGTTTGTTGTATCACTTGGGTAAGTTATGTATACTACAAGGAGAAAGAAACAATACCATAAGGGAGGAGCATACTTCATTGATTGATATACATTTTAGTGTAGGTAAGATAGTAGTGAATCTCCAATGGTATTTTTATTGGCCACGCATGATTGATACTATATCTTGTTTTATTAGAGGATGTTCTTTGTGTGCAATAAGTTAGCCTAGTAATTGGAAACTTGGATTGTACACTCCACTTCTGGTTCTTTCACATCCTTGGGAGAGTATCTCAATGGATTTTGTAGGAGGTCTTCCAATGTCACATAAAATTCATGATTACTTGTATGTTGTTGTAGATAGGTTCAGCAAAATGTGTCTTTTGATGCCATGTAAAAAAAAAAATTACGGCTGAACAAACAGCTCGTCTTTTCCTTCAAGATGCATGGGTTCATTTTGGTCTTCCTACTTTTGTTGTAAGTGATCAATATTCCCGGTTGTTGGGAATTTTTGGTCAAAATTATAGGACATGATGGACACGAAGTTGAAGGTAAGTACAACCTTTCATCAGCAAAAAAATTCCAAAGCAAAGTCGTTAACAGGAAAATTATTCATCTTCTTAGAGGTTATTGCAACAAACATCCAAAGTTGTGGGATGAAGACTTGAAATATATTCTCCATGCATACAACAGGGCAATGCATTATTCCTCAAACAACACCATTTAAGGGATGTCTTGGGTACTTGCCAAGATCTCCTTTGGACTTAATATTTGAAAAATATGTCACTATATATGGTCATAGTGACATAGATAAGGAAAGGAAGTTCATTTAGAAAATTCAGTTGGCACATCACACAGTGCAAGAACAACTTGAAAACAATCAAAGCAACTACAAGGCAAGGCATCATAAGCATCATGTTGATCACAAATTCTAGGTTGGAGATGAATTTTGGTTATATATGAACAAATAAATATTGGAAGGGGAAGGTACAAATCTTAATCCAATCAGTTATGGTCCATTTAAAATTCTGGAAAATATTGGTAGCAATTCATTTAAGCTAGACATGCCTCCTTATATGAAAATATATTCTGTCGTTAACGTTGAGAATTTGATATTGTTTGAGCCTCCTCTTATTGATGATCAAGAAGAGCACGTTTAGCTACCAGCAATAGATGATTTCTCACCAGAATATCATGATGAACTTTAGTAAGATCTCATACTTTATAGAAGAAACAAAAATTCAAGGAGAGGGAATGTCGAATACCTTACAGTAGGACCCAAGGGACAAAATACTTCCAAGGAGAAATGGGTGGAGATTGAAAGAGTGAGGGAGGTGTACCCTCACCTACTGAACAATTAATAATATATTTTAGGGTCCAAAAGGCTTCTAGTGGGGAGGAATGATTAGAGCCTCAGTATTTAGCTCAAAAAGGAAAGTGACCATAAATGATCCAAACTAGAAGGACTGTGTAGAGCTCTTCGCCAAGATTCTGGTGCAATTCATTTCGTCAAAATCCGATTGTGAATGAAGAAGTTATGACCTGCTTTAAATTTTCCCAAACATGTAAAAATTGTGCAGAATGGTGACATTCTGATGACATGGAAGTCCAGTCAACACTCCAGATATATCCAGGTAATATTCTCCAATTTTAGACCAATGACACTATGACAAGTGTCACATCCAAATTGGCGAGTGAACTTTGGAAGTGAAATGTTCTTACATCTAATCCTAAGGTTGAATGTGATTTTTTTTTTTAGGTTGCATTATTCTAACCAGAGCTAGACACGTGGTGTAGCCATAGGCCATTGTGCACCGTTTTGGTGTGAACACATCCAACCTTGGATATCTTCGAATTCATTCATTACTATAGTTCTCGTGAGACATATTTTATTGGGTTGAAATAATTATATTTCCCTAAGGTATAAACCATACAATATGGAATACATATATTATTATGGTGGATACATTTATATGTGGCAGAGACTTTATTATGTGGAAAAACTCTAAAATAAGTGGATGGAAAGGTTAAATACATGTGGAAGATATATATATATATCTTCCACAAAAATGTCCACCGTGGAGATTCCGAACCAGAAACTCACAACTTTCACCACAGTAAATGTAAAATCTACAAAAAATACATGTGGAAGATATATATATATATATAGTGGACATGGTTATTCTATCTGGTGGAGGAATTAAGATAGTGGATGAGGCTTCTACATATGGCGGGAGCCACTATTTATAGTGGACAAGCTCTAACCTTGGTGGGAGGATATATTAATGTTATTATCAAATTTTCAGTTATGGTTAAGCATGTCATGGTGTATCAAAAATAATGGTGCGGGGGTCGGGGTCGAACCTAGGACCACCCCTGCACTAAACCATCGCCTTACACTTCTTCCATCTCATGGGTCCTAACCCATATGGCTTGTGAATTTTATTTGAATTGCATCGATGTTGATGATGGGGATCTAGAGGGGGCAAGCCTCCTCCCATGTGAACTCAACGCTAAAACCATAGTGCAAGGGCTCAACAACCAATAAGACTTATGAACCATAAGCCTGCTTAAATAATTTATAAACCACATTTAATGATAATCTAATCCACACTTAACACATTTGGATAATGCGCAATTAATGAAACACTTATCCAACTAAGTCATCATTAATTGTGTGTTAATCCATAATTAAAGTGGTGGTCAACTTCATGGAGGCGCCTTTTTAGGTGGGTTTTCTAAATTTAGCAGGGTTAGCTTGATATTTTCCATATTTGGAGGAGAAATAGTAGGAAAATTGGTTTTTTCCATAACTGAGCCAAATGTTGACCAATTTTGGCTCAAGAAGAGTCATTCTTGGTGAAGTTTGATGTTTTGGAACCATTGGAGTAGGTTTCAGAGGAAATAGGAGACTAAAAACAACATTTTTTCTCAATTTAAGGTAATATAAAGGCCCATGCCATGGAAGATGGACCAAGGAGATGTCATAGAGGAGGGGTGAACTCCTTCATCAAAAAAATATGTTATTAATTCCGTTTTGATCACTTGTTGTGTGTTTATATGTTATTGTTCAACATTTAGTTTCCATGCTTTTATGTTCATGAAATAAACATCATCTACACAAGTTTGTTTTCTTATCAATCATAACCAATTCCATAAATACTTGTGCAAGAAGCAAACATAAGCATTTTTATTATAAAACTGAAACTTGTATTAGCACATCAATAAATAACAATCAAATCTAGATCATAAGAGGAGGGGTGAATCAGTAATTAGTTCTAATTTAAACTTTTAGATATAATTATTTTTACTCTTTATATTGAGAAATCATTCATGTGAGCATTATCAACTAAATACATGAGAAGTGGAGTAAATAATTTACATACACACACACACACACCATCAATATGGGAATCACAAAAACATGGACATAAGGATTTAATGTGGAAACCCAAACACGAAAAGCCACCAATTTTTTTGTTAATATTTTTTAATCTAAGCTCCTATTGAGTTACATAAAATTTTTTGCAAGCACCCACTCAAAGGATGCACAAAACCCTTAAAATTAGCAAGCCAGAAAATTACAAGAGGAACTGACTTACTTAAGCCAATTGTCTTATTTTTCATACGATTTTCGGACTAAGAAATACTGGCCAACCCTTACTACATAAAAAAGAAAAAAAACCAACTCGATTGTCTCTTACATATCCTTCCTCTTTTCTAGAAAACCTCAATCTCCAGTGGTCTCCTCACTACATCATCTTCTCTACTCTAGGAACTTAACTAGTATATATAATTAATATCTCTAAAAAATAAATTCTCCATATGTGCACACACATCCTCACAACAAATCCAAATCACACCTAGAGCAACCAAAAAAAATATACTTACCTTCCAACCTTTTCACATTCCATTCCATACTTTTGTTCCTCTTTAGCACATGGAACAATGATGCAGCCTTTGTGAAATACTCAGCTTCATTGTACTCCTACAATAATATAGCCTCTCTGAATTTCAATAATGGCTACAATATATTTTCTGATGTTGAGATTTCATTCTCAGTCCACTTGTATACTTAAAAAATTCCTCCATTAAATTGTGTCTATACAAATGACATGGATCTCCAACATTTCGAAATGTTATGAAACCATCTCCAAAAATAGAAGAAAAGAGAGATCAACGACTTAGAAATAAGCCACTTTTAGGGGGGAACCTCCTTTACATTACATAAATGAACAATTCTTTGATGATACAAATGAAAAAACCTCCTTTCTATATATACGAGTCCATGGGGTCACAATATAGCCCTAACCAACATAACAATAATAATGTAAGGGAACAATAATAACAATATGTGGGTTACAAGGGTACAACAATAACAATAAGGGGGGTACACTAACAATAATAAGGGACTACACTAGAAATATAGGGACCCAACATGCCCCTGTCCTTAAAAAATGTGTTTTCCTCAATGCTTGAGTAGCTCTGGATTCTTCTATTTAAAATTATCACCCCCCCATGTAGAATCTTCAATGGGTAAGTTCTTCCACTTGATGAGATACTTTGAAATTGACTGATTTTGTACATGTTGAGTTCTTGTTTCTTGACTGCTTGAGGTTCCACTATGATTTTTCCTTCATCAATTTTTGGAAATATCGTTTGAACTGGAAATTTGTCACCTATAAGCTTCTTTAAGTATGAAACATGGAAAACTGGATGCATTCGAGAAGAAGCAGGAAGCTCCAATTTGTATGCCATAGTAGAAATATTTTGCTAGACCTTGTAAGGGCCATATTACTTTGGAAATAATTTATTATCATTTTTAGCTTGCTTGATGGGTATTTGTTTGTATGGTTGTAGCCGTAAAAATACACAGTCTCCTACATCAAAAATTCTCTCGCTACGTTGTTGATCTGCCTATTCTCTCATTCGATTTTGTGCCAAATTTAGGTTATCATTTAAGAGTTGGAGAACTTGTTTTTGATACTCGATGTGATCTTCGACTTCTTGAACCTTATAATTTTATCTTAAAGATGATGTGATAGATGGTGGATGATATCCATAAAGTGCCATTAATGGGGTCATTTTTGCTATAGTGCAGAAGGAGGTGTTATACCACCATTCACTGAGAGGTAACCACTTGAGACATCGTGTTTGTTTACCAGATAAAAAAGAACAAAGATATCCTTCCAAACATGTTTTCACTATCTCAATTTTCCCATCTGATTAGGGAAGATAAGATGGCTATGACCTATTTGAGTACCCAAACAAGAAAATAAATCCGTCCAAAATTTTCCAATAAAAATGTCATCTCTGTTACTTACAATAATCTTTTGGTTTCCATGTAGCTTTTGAATTGTTTCCATAAACACAATAGCAACTATAATTTCTTTAAATGGATGAGATAATGCACAAAAGTCTGCATACTTGGTAAGTCTATCAGCTAACACCATGATGAAACTCTTTTCTTCGGATTTAGGTAAACCTACGATAAAATCCATTGAAATCTCCTCCCAACATTGACTTGGAGTGGATAAGGGTTGTAGAATACATGGAGTCTTAATTGTCTCAAATTTTGCTAGAAAACCAAACATACCTCCACAAACTTTTGAATATGAGATTTAATGCAATCCCAAAAAAATTCTTTCTTCACCCTATTGTAAGTTTTTAAAAATCCCGAGTGTCTTCCTAAGGGAGTAGTGTGCAATTCCAAAAGAATCTATTGTTTTATTTGGAAATTCTTAAAAATATATAAGAGATATTTGTACCATAACGAATAAATTTTACAACTAAATGTATCAAATGTACTAGGATCTTGTGTCAAATTTTGAATGAATTTTCACACTTCTTCATCCTTCTTCCATTCATCCCTTGCTTCGGTTATCCAATCTAGTTGGATAATATAAATGGCACAAAGTAATGGTTCGAGCTCTCCATCCTTTCTTGAGAGTGTGATCTGCAAGAAAATTTAGCTTCCCTTATTTGTACATGGTTTCAAAGTCATAACCCAACATCTTTGTGACCCATTTTTTTTCTCTTCTGAAGATAGTCTTTGTTCCAAAAAGTATTTAAGACTATCATGGTTAATTATTACCTTGAAGTGTCTTCCCATTAGGTAAGGATGCCATTTCTTTATTGCATGTAGTATTGATAAAATTTCCTTCTCATAAATAGATTTATGTAAATACATTCCTTTGATTGGATGAATTTTAAAAGAAATGGGTCTTCCTTCTTGCATTAAAACAACACCAATTCCATTTCTTGAGGCATCACATTACACATTAATTTTTTTTGTGAAGTCTGGTGTACCTAAGATCGGTGCTAGGCACATTGCCTCTTTAAGATGTTCAAAGGCCTTATTTGCTTCAGGGGTCCATGAAAATGCATCTTTCTTTAATAATTTTGTTAGAGGTGTTGTTATTCTCCCATAATTCTTATCAACCTTGTGATAATACCTTGTTAACCTGAGAAATCCTTGCAACTGATTTATGGTTGTGGGGAATTTCCATTCCTTGATGGATTTAATTTTGTTAGGGTATACCTTAACGCCCTCGTGAGATATAATATGACCCAGATATTCCACCTCTTGTACTACCAAGAAATATTTGGAGGTTTTTTCATATAATTTTTTCTCCTCCAATAGTTTTAGCACCTTGTCAAAATGTTGAACATGATCCAACCAAGATGTGTTGTAGATTAGTATATAATAAAGAATACAAACATAAATTTTATAAGGGTTTGAAAATGGAATTAATCAACCCTTAAAATGTAGAAACTGCACTGGTAGTGCCAAAATACATGAAAAAAAATTCATAATGACCCTCATGAGTTTGAAATGTTGTTTTTAGAATATCTTCAGTCTTCATTCTAATTTGATGGTATAATGAACGAAGATCCAACTTGGTAAGATAAACTTCTCTATGTAATTCATCCAATAATTCATCAAGAATAGGAATGGGAAATATATCTTTAATAAGGAGATTATTGAGATACCTATAATATGGATGCATGTGCCATGATCTATCCTTCTTGTGCACCAATACTACTTGAGAAGAGAAAGAACTTTTACTAGGTTTAATTATACCACCTTCTAACATTTCTACAATCATACGTTCAATTTTGCTCTTTTGGACATAGGGATATCCATAAGGCCTGATTTTTGGAGGAACACTTCTTGGAATCAAATGAATAGCATGATCATGATCATGAATAGCGACTTGGAATGATTGTCCAAGACTTTTTGGAGATCTGGAGAAATAACTGATTTTGATGTTAAAACTTCTAGTTATAATAATTATGCAATTACGCCTCCTTTTTCTTTGTTCAGAAGCTTTTTCATGACATTATAGCTTATTATATTTCCTGACTTCCCCACGATACCCCGTAATTCAAATTCCTTTCCTTCCGATAACAATTTCAGCAAAAGTTCTTGAAAATTAAAAGCTACCATCCCCAAATATTGTAACCATTGTGCCACTAGTACAACATCAACACCTCCCATTTGAATGGAAATAATTGGAATATTCAATACATATTCCCCCATGGTTAGCTTGATATTATGGCATTTTCCAGAAAAAATTATAGTTCCTCCATTTGCAGCCATCTCTTCACATTCTGGTGCCAGGTATAGGAAGTAATTCAATTCCTTGACTACCTTAGAATGAATAAAATTATTGCTACTACCTGAATCAATCAATACTATCAAATTTTTCTTCTTGATATGTCCTTATATATTGAGAGTTTGAGGAGTGGTAATTCCTACAAATGCATTAAATGATATGGCCAAACTCATTTCTTCTTTCTCTAGGGTTGGTTTGTGGTGTATACCTTGTTCTTTTGAAGTTTCTTGTTCATTTTCTTCCTCCTCTTCACAATCTATGTAAAATAATTTCTTCTCAGCACACTCATAACCTTTAGTGTATTTTCATCACAGTTGTAGCAAAGCCCTTTTTCTCTTTCTTCCTCCAATTGTTGTGGTGTCAACCTTGTAGGTTGTTGAAGTCTATGAGTAACAACACTTCCATATTTATTGATTTGAGTGGTAGGCTTCCATGTCGCCATAATTTTACATTCAATTTTTCTTTCCAACATGAATTCCTTCTCCAATGAATCAGTTTCCCAAAGGCGAACCTCATGTTGGATGTGATCCTTTAAAGTCCCTATGAAGACATCAATCCTTTCTTCCTATGGAATATCAATTACCCTTATATTCAATCTTTGGAAGTCCTCAATGTGATTCCCCACTGAACCCTATTGTTTTAGATTTATCAATTGGTTAAAGAACGTGTTTCTCTTTGTATCCTCATAATGTTCTATCATTTCCCCCATAAAAATTGACCAAGTGATTTATTTATTTTTTATGGGAACAAAGCCATCGATACCATAAAAATGTATTTTGTTCTAAATATAAACTTTCAATGCGTACATTTTATGTGTTTTTCACATTATGGAGATCAGAATATTTCTCCATATTTAGCATCGATATTTGGAATATGGTGGGTATTCATGCGAACATTAGAGTTTATGAAATCATGATTAACATTTATTTTGTTGTCATCATGAGTTTCCTCTACTATATTTTCGCCATTATCAATAATTTATTGTATCGACTTTGTAAAACCTTCCTTAAAACCTTCCATGTATGCTTTTAGATCATTCTTCATGTCTTCCATGTTGTATTTCATGTTTATTATATACCATTGATCTTAGCTTCCATGTCTTCTATGCCATTCTTAAAACCATCCATCATAGCTTCCAAGCCTTTCTCCAAACCATCCATATTAGCTTCCATTCCCTTCTTCAAACCATCTGTATTTTCTTCAATATGCCCTTATAATCACTTCAAACTGATTTTTCAAACAAGACTTATGCAATTAGAAGAAAAACAATACACACCTTTTTCTTGATCTTGAGGAGCTCAATATTGAAACTGATGTATCTCTATAATTTTAGATCCCCGAGATTTTTTCTTCTGTCTTGTAGTAGCCCTCTGAATCTTCTTTCCAATGCCATAGGTCTGACCTGATGTGGATTCTTCAACACAAATTTATGACCAATATCCCGAAATGACCTAATTATGGACTCGTTCATTAGAGCTAACTTGTATGGTGTACCACCTGTCATTGTCTCCTCCTTCGGCTCTGAACTTGATACCTAGGAGACTAAATTCTATTTTATTTCTACCACTTTTTACATAATTCAAATCCAATGCTCAAAGAGAGAGTTATGACGATTTTCCCAAGGTCACCTTTTTTAGGTGAAATTCGGGAACCTAAAAAACCCCTAACTTCCACATATCATATTGTCGAAAATATTGTGAACCAAGATCTGAAATTCTTACATGTAGTTACTGAGGAGTTCTTAGAAATGGGTTAGTTTTTTTACTATCTGAGCCATCATAGAATATAAGTTATAGATAAAATTCAATGATGACCTGTTTGAAGTAGTGAAACCCTAGAATACAAAGTTATGATACCAAATGTTATGAAACCAACTCCAAAAATAGAAGAAAAGAGAGATCAACTCCTTAGAAATAAGCCACTTCGATGGGTAAACCTCTTTTATATTACATAAATGAACAATCCTTGGATGATACAAATGATAAAACCTCCTTTCTATATATAGGAGTCCATGGGGTCACAATATAATCCTAGCCGACCTAAAATAATAATGTAAGGGCACAATAATAACAGTATGGGGGTTACAGGGGTAAAATAATAACAATAAGGGGGCTACACTAACAACAATAAGGGACTACAATAGTAATATAGGTACCTAACAGAGATGTACTTCAACATGACATTTATATATTTCGGTATAATATCGATTAACACTATTTTGTAGATTGTGGTCCCTATTTCTTTCTCCTTTCCTTGTTTTTTTATTCTCCTCAGTCACCATTACTGATAAGGGATGGTGTTCTTTAATGTAGGTGGTTATCTATTAATGATCTTAGATTCATGGTCCTTGCTTCCTTGAAAAAACATCATATACATTTACTATTAATGTTGGAAATGTCTCTAGTGCGATGATAAACTTGGTGAGCTCATTAAATATTACCAACTCATTTAATCCTTCTCTTGCAATCAAAGTAGGACTCAAAAATATGGAATAAATGTTAAACGAAACACGCGTTGTTAAAAATATTTACACCTACTTATGTTCACAAGAAGTAATCAACATTTTAAACTCCTCACATTGATTTTTCATTATAATAAGCACAAAGGCCATCAACCAAAGATACATAAAAACACCCCATAACCAAGACCTCGACACCCATTTAGCTAATTGGTGTGACCTTCAAAAGTATGGAAAATCTTCATCCCCCATATCCATTACCCTGACCTCCTCATAATACGCCTCCTTAATATTGTTTTGGAACAACCCTCCAGAGTGACATGTACTGTGATGTTGCACTGCACAAATTTGCATATATCCTAGAATATATGTACATTGAAATGTGTAGGTGCCAAGTAACCCTGAGCCTTTATAGATGTTCCTTTCCTATAGAATACCAAAGGAAAACCTCAACGCTTATGTGTGTGGGTGTGACTTTTCCTTTATATTGCTTACATCCTGTCGATTGGTCCATCACTCATTTTTTATGCCTCTTCAAATACCATAATTTTTCAACATGATGTCAACACAATGTTTTTAACATTTACTACAACTAAAACTCATGGGGATCCTCTAGGATTGTGTGCGATGTGGGACTTCATCTCTTGCATTCTTATTCTTCTATTCCATTAAATCACGTATTTTTCCATGTTGTCCCAAAGTCTTGTCACCCCATACCTTCACCATTTTGTCTCATTACATTTTTCCATGGGAAATCCTCCTTGGAGATGTCTCCCATATGGGACCCTCATGCCAACCATCCTAGGCCAATCACCTCCACACCTTTTCCAGCTCATCGTAGTGTCTCATCCTTGAGTTGAATTCTAAGTTATTTTTAGTTTTTTTCTTTTATGAACCTACGGGGAAAACCTCTTCGGTTGAGGTGTCGACCAAATTTGGCCAAATTGTGGAGTAGGATGCTAGTGTTAGTTATAAATAACTCCACCATTTACTTTATCTCTAAAACTTGGACCTTTTTCCTTTTGAGCTTTCATCTGTAACATTTATTTATCCAAGAGGACTTTTTTTGAATTCAACATACCCTTGGAAAGCTATATTAGATAAAATTCTAGTTGTGTTAGTCTCAGTAGCATTTGAATTGACCTCCAAAGGAAAATGTGCCTTCAAATCCTAGGGACACCAACCACCAGAGGTATAATATTTTATAGCTTCTTTACATATCCTACGAGTATAATGATTCTCTATCAAAGAATGCAGTAACCAAAAAACTACCCTTGTTCTTGATACACCATGCGCATGCCCTCCTTGCCAATTTGACGCTAATGCCAACATCATTCCAATCAATCTCCCCCTTAAGCCTTGATGGTAACAAAAAAAATTCCCTTTGACACAAAGCAAGTTTTTCTCCATCTCTACATTTCCCTTGTCATCATAATAATTCCATTTAGTAACTTCTTCTCCCCCTTTGACATTAGTGGAAAATGATGGACTAGATAGAAGAAACTCCCCCTAAAACTTTGGAGCCTACTTTGAAATTGATCGAAAAAGTTTAGTATCTCCCACTACTAATTTTAATTTAGTGATTTTTATGCAGGAGACACAACTAATATTTGATAATATCATCTACGCGGACTATCACAAACAAAAAATGAGCATTTTCAAATTTGATATAAAAGTTACTATCAACATACCCTCCTTTAAATTCTTGTTGGTGAAGATGTTTGTCCAAACTTGCATACCAAGTTATTGGGTCTTGTTTGAGCACATATAAATCCTCCTTTAGTATGCACACATAATATTTGTTTTATAATAGCATGAACCCTTTTGACTGCTCAATATAAACTTCCTCTTCTAGATATCAATTGAGAAAGGTCGATTTCTCATCCATTTCATATAATATGGTATTATTATGTTTGGAAAAAGAAAGAAACATTATGACTACTTCTCATATTTCTATAGGTGCAAAGGTCTCTAAAATTTCTATCGCATCCATTTGAGAATACCCTTTGCAAACAAGTCTTAGTTTTATCCTTATCACATGGCCTTTGTCGTTCGACTTATTTTTAATGACCCATTTGGTGCATATAATTTTTTTCTCTTTTCGTCTGGGAGAAGATCAAAAGTATCATCTTTCTTGATCACGTTCAATTCTTCATTCATTACCTTCGCCTAGAAGCTTCTTAAACATTCCTGACTAATACTTTTGGGCTCAATTTGTTACATCAAGGCAAGAATAACACAACTCATACTATCAAAAAGTTTCATTCTACTTTGAACACTAAGCTTACAATCACTAATAATTTACTTTCTGGGTGTTGTTTTTGTACATATTTGGAGGGATTTTTTGGCCTCTATGTTTTACCTACCTCATCGCCTGCGTCCTATGTTTTTTCTTCTTCTTGCTATCTAAATCTGGAGGTTGATTCTTATTCATGGGAGCTGTCATTTCTCAATAAGGCTATGTCCATGGAAGTAGATAATTTGTTACAATATGAATACAAAATTGAACTCTTTTTTTCCTCTTTTTTAATCTCTTATTACCTTTAATCTTGACTAATTACATAAGAAATTTACACTCGTGAACTCAAGTGTCAAATTTTCTGTGCTTTTTATCATTCCTTTTGATATAATACTTTCTCCCAAATACTTTGAAATGGTTCATTGATGTTAGTCTCCCTTTTGATAACTCATAGGGAGCCTTATCAGTGTTAGGAATGAGATCAATCCTATTTACTAAATATAAAATGACTTGTGCTTCTTTTCTGCAAAAGGTGTGGAACCTCCACTTCATCCATCATTTATCTAGCTATATTGTGAACTTTTATGTTGTTTCTCTCTACCACTCCATTCAGTTGTGGAGTTCTAGCTAGTGAGTACTTCCTCCTTATGTCCTGTTATTCAAAATACCCTTCAAAATTTCTTAAGAAGAATTCTCCACCTCTTTCTCATATTAAAGAATTAATTTATATATATTTCTCATTTTTAGCTAGAGCTTTAAATATCTTCAAATTTTTCATATTTTCTTATTTTTCATTCAAAAACATAGTCCAGGTGGCCCATGTAAAACCATGAATAAATAAAATATAGTACCTTTCTACTTTTTGTATATTTTTCATAATAGGACCATAAATATCGGCATGAACTAGCTACAAAGGTAAATTAGAGGTTGATAATTCCTTTGTCTTGAATTGAGTCCTTGTTTGCTTTCTAAAATAACACGACTTGGAAATTGAGCTATTTGGATTTCGCAGTCTTGTCAATCCTATGACTGCTTCAATTTTGTTAATATCTATTAAGTTGTCAATTTTATGTGACGAAGTCTTCTATTCCGTAGCCAAGTTTGAATTTTTTACTCAGGTAGCAACTTGCTCTTGAGTCACGAGACAAATATACATTGTTGTGAGTGATGACTTCCTTTCCCACAACTTCCCATTCTCTTCTTTTCATATTTCACAACATTGAGATAAAAAAGTCACATTAATGCCTTTATCACACATTTGACATTTACAAATATTGTGTTTAAGGAATTACACATTCAATATATTTTAGGCATTGGTATTCCCATCAAGAGTGACTATTTTTAGAAATTTGACACAATTGCAACTGCTCAAGAATTTTAATTAAAAAACATGAGACATAATTCTACTCTACTGATGAATGGAAACCACAATTTAGAAAAAAAATCCATAGACATGCAACAAGAAAAACTAGAAGTACATAATGATTTCTATGGGAACCCAACTCGAAAAAACCCTTCAAGCCTCTTTTAATTAATAAATCAAATAGAGAATTGATTATAGTTTCTTGCTCGATGTGTGAGCACAAACTACAAAAGAATAACTTTTCTCTCTGTTAAAAGAGAAACTATGGAAAACACTTAGCCAATTATTTTCTTAGATAGCCTCCTATTTCCTTGCTCAACTCCTGAGGAAATTATCTCCCAAAAGATATTAATTTCCTCATATTTTCTCTTGCAATTCCCAAGGATTGATCTCCACACTTCATACAAAAATTTTA
Source organism: Pinus albicaulis (assembly GCA_034641835.2). Lineage (NCBI taxonomy): Eukaryota > Viridiplantae > Streptophyta > Pinopsida > Pinales > Pinaceae > Pinus > Pinus albicaulis. The sequence continues at coordinate 148,426 of JAXQQM020088832.1, read as the reverse complement.
CACTCAAAATATTAAAGTAACATGAAATAATTTTTTCCAAAAATATAGTATCTCTCCACTAAATAAGTAGAATAGAAATTGAAATAGAGTAGATGATAGGGAAAGGGATGACCTTCTCCTCATGGCATGAGTTGGTAAATTTTTTTCTTTGTCGTGTTTTGGAAAATTTTTAGAGAAAAAAAAAAGATAAAGAATTTCCATTTAAAACCTTATGTGGACTTCCCGGAAGGTGAAATACATAGAGTTTCCCAACAATATTCTTAATCTCTTATAACTTTTCTTAATAAGCATCCATAATGTATCATAGTTTCAATCTATGTTTAAGATAACACGGGGCCATGACTCTTATATGTTCCCAATATGACACTTACAGATGTGGATACTTTCTTGTGCCTTGCATTGTGGTGTGGTCTGGTCCTTATAGGTTGTAGTTTAGGCATCAAGGAACCTAAATTATTACAAACATATATGTATTCCTTAGTGAGAAATTACGTTGTGGTCCCATTGGATCTTTCAATACCATCAAACCAATCGCCTATGACTCGAAAAGCGGGTAGATGGAGGAATCGAGAAATGGAAGCGACACTGATAATGCCAATCTTGCGAGAGAAATCTTTGATGGGATTGATGCTTACATGGACGCATTGGATGACACATGGGAAAGATTTATACCTTCACATGAAGAAGAAGCGTCATCCAGGGAAAATGAAGGTGCAGTTCAGCAGCACTTGATCTCTAGCGTAACGTTTAGATGCATTCAAAGACAGAGCGGACGTGTGTGGGAATTAGAGAATGTTTCGGATAATGTGTATATACGTCAATTAGATGAGATTGGACAGAAACCCAACTGTGAATGGCTTCTTCCGAACGACAGTGATGATAACAACAGTCATGATAATATCCATGCTGCAATGGCTGAAAACGCGAATGTTGTTTTGGTCCGAATTATCTTTGATTGGAGTAGGGAAGACGGAAATGTCTTCAGCAAGCAAGTTGTATGGAGTGGCAGTTTTAGAGACGGTCATGGAGTACTGCAACTCTTGGAAGAGGATTCTATACAACTGAGAGCTGTAGAGTTCGATCTTCACGTTCATTTGCGCCAGCGATTCATTCCTCTCCATTGGACTTATCACGTAGCCGCTGCTATGGCGGCAACTTACATGTGCCCAACAGTTTTTCGTCATTCCGCATCAACCCCGTCAAAGCTAATCGCTAATATGATGGAGAGACATTTATATGCGCTTCATTTGTCATGACGCCGCTATCACCGATACGGCAAATGTAATTGCTCTTGCAATCACCTTTTTCAATCGTGACTACATTTTAGAGTATTTTATGTTAAACTGACGTCTTTTTTTTCGTAGAAAAAATGTCATATATATTAGGTGAGGTTGAAGATGTATGACATGATCAAAGATGATATCTACAAATCACAAGACAAACATGTAAAAAACAAATACCCAAATACAATCATGAACTCATGGAGGGAGTCAAATGAATGGGGCAGCAACATTACGTGGAAAGAACAACCAATCATAGCAGCCTGCATCCCCGATACATTAATAATATACATGACATAAAAAGATGATAATAATTATAGCATGGTAAAAGGATGCAAGAAGAATATCAAAAAGGAAGTAAAACAAGTCCATAGCATGAGATGTAAAGATGTATATAGAGATCGCATGCAGGCCACATCCTATAAATACCGTATAGATGAAGTGAAATATATAGACAAAATTCAAGAGATGATGAGAGACAGTCACTGGTGAGGAAAACTCAAAAGTAAAGATCAGTTTAAAGCATATGGAAAAGAATCCAGGAAATGGTGGTAGTCCATCAAAACCCAGTCCAGTGTCCCAAAGACCGCCGCTTTGAAAAGTCCACACATTCTATGGTAAGAGAACTCTTCTACCACATGAGGAAGTGGGGCAAATCTTCAAAGAAGGGATATGGATCCCAAGTGCCAGGTCTGAAGGTCCGACATTGAAAGAGAATATCATCGATCAAACTAAAGAAGCGCATCAACTATCCAGCAACAGGCAGGAAGAAAAATGAATGATATCCGTAATATGAAAAACTATGGAGATAATCAGTAAGCAAAGCAAAAGAAATAAACAAGAGGAAAAGGAGAGTCAAATATCATCATGGGATCAGTATCACAGATGACCTATGTAGTACCCCATCAACATACTGAAGCAGATGCATCCGGCCAAATTCTGAAGAGATGCCTTTTTTCGATAAACTATCCACCCTGGTATTATTCTCCCTGTAGATGTGTGTAATAGGAGGTTTTTCAAATGTCTGCCACATGTGCAGAGTCCTCTGCTTCCACCCCCTCAGATTAGGAATATTAATATCACATCTGCCCTGAATCCAATCAATAACTAGCTTGGAGTCCCCATAGAAATTTGGATTCTGTAAATGATAAAAAGTTGTAATAAGGAAACTGCCCCAAAGTGCCATGATTTCTGCCTTATTATTGGTACCAGCGCCTCCATTCCATAAAGCATGTATTCTCTGATTCTGTGATATTTTAACCCAAACTCCACATCCCATGATTCCAGCCTTTGATGCCCCATCAAAAAAAATGGCCGAGAGTAGAATCTCGTGGGGTCTGTTCCTGATAGATCTATCAGTCAATAATAATGGGGGGTCATTCCAATCTAGAATCCAGCTCTTGATTTTGGACACAATAATGTGAGGAAGAAAAGGCCTATTTTCGAAAATGAGGTAGTTTCTGCCATTCCAAACTTCCCATATGAAATAGAAGGGGAGCGACTTATATTTGCTTTTAAGCTTATCCCATTCCGCAACCGCCGATATAAAATCCGTTGGAGACCAATTTGGATTGGATATGTGGGGCATAAAGGATCTCCAAATGTTTTTAATGACCAGGCAGGAAAAGAAAAGGTGTTGTATGCTTTCAGCCTGTATACAACATATAGGGCATCTATTCGGCCCCTGCATACCCCTCTTGCAAAGATTATCCCACGTCATTATCTTATCTATCCAGACCAGCCATCCGAAAAGGATGATCTTAATGGGCACTTTGCGCTTCCAGAATGGGTAGAAGATCTTGGAAGTGGTTCCTCTAGCCGCAGAGTAGACCATATACCTGTATGCATCTTTAACCATGATAACATCATTCTTCAACGGTCCATTCCATATGATTTTATCTCCACCCGACGATCTACAGAAACCAGCAGCTTTAAAAGAGGCAATAATCTCCTCCCACTCCATTGCTTCTACACCCTCCAATTCCATTTGTTCAGCATTTTTGAAAACTGGTACTTTGTTTGACCATTCAGAAATGTTCTGTGAAATCAGAAAGAAACCCCGCTGCATCAGAGAAGTTAAAAGGCGAGGGGAGAAAGTGCATTCCGAGGAAAGACCAGATATCGCTTTAAAACTCAAAGGTATCTTTCCACCATCACTAAAGCTCCAAGTGACGCGGTCACAAATATGAGAAAGGATATTTTTAAAGCCACTCCAGATGACCGAAACATTGGGTGGGGAAAGGAGTTCCCTGTGTAAAATCTGATGAAGAATGTCCCCAGAACTATACTTACATCTAATGATGGCGCACCATATGTTGTCACCATTTAGAGCACGCCAGAAAGATTTGAGTAACAGAGAAATGTTAAAGATTCTGGTATTGAGTACCCCGCAGCCATCAAAATCCGTTGGTCTACATATGATATCCAGCTGACAGAGATGAAGCTTCTTTTCCGAATTTGTGCCACCCCACAGAAATTGAGAGATGATCCCGTTTATGAGCTTTACAATCTTGGCTGGCAAGTAAAAGAGGTGTCCCCAGTAGACCATCAGCTGTGATAAAACAGCCTGAATAAGTATGAGTCGGCCCCCCATAGATAGCCATTTGTGAGTCCATCTGAATATCCGAGTTCTAAAACGGTCCACCAACCACATCCAGTCTCTGCATTTATATCCACAGGGTTTTAAAAAGCATCCCAAATATGTGAAGCCTTAAGAAATGTGATGACAATGAACCCCCATAAGATCAGCTATATAGAGAATCTCCTCTCTTTCACCCTTGTCAAAGAGTAGAAAAGATTTGCCTTTGTTCATTCCCAATCCAGTGGCAGACTCAAATTTCATCAAAATCATTTGAATATAAACCCAGTGGTTCCTATTAAGATACCCAAATAGCAACATGTCATCAAATAACTTCTAGCGCTTTATCTCCACGATTTTCTCGTCATCGTCACAATTTGAGGTGAAAACTTTGGAAATTTTTAAGTGGTCATGCGTTGCGGCCGCGCTTAAGTTCCACGTAAATTTGGGCTCAGAGCATTGGATTGTTTTGTCTGCAATACCGGTGTCATCGTGTATGTTTTAAAAAATAAATGTGGTCTGAGAATAGTTCATACAACTAACATGAATGTAAAATACAAAAATAACGCTAACATGAATGTAATTTACAAGAAAATAAATAGATAAGTAAAAATTATACAAAATGTTGGATAAAAATCAACAATCGTGTTAATATCAATGTGGCTAATATCAATGTGACATTAGTGATATATATTATATTAAACTGAATTATATATTCCTATTTAGACAATATTCAAAATCATTATTTTTAAAGGTCTATGGAGTTTTGGATAAATGGTCATTGACTAATTTATTAAAGCATTTGTTGATGTTAAGTAACTAGTTTTATTTCTCTCTCAGATCAATATGATATATTAGATATCATATTGATGTAGTCTTACCAAAAATATAGAAAAAAAAGAATAAAAAAATTATTTGGTTGATTTGGTTGATTTGCCATAAAAAATTTGGTTGATTGTCTTAAAAGAAAACATATATTTTTGGTTCTTTTTCTATTAAATATTTTGTTAATAACACAAACAAATAATTGGAATTACACTTGGTTAGTGTATAATTCATTTCTTCAAAATTTAAATTGTAAAACAAAGACTAAATTCTCGTCTATTAATTGCACTTCACATCTTACAAGATTGAAATATATAAATATTTATTTATATTTATTTTAATGCATCATTTGTTATAGATAGGGTATTTATTTAGCATATTCATGTTATAAATCATATTGAAAAAACAAGTCATAAAATATTTGGTTGGTTATCTTGAATTTTTTATTTATTTGGGATCTCTTGCTATTAAAGATGTTAGTTACAAAAACAAATCATTAGAATTACAATTGGCTGATTCATCTTTCATTTTTCATAATTTAACCAAACTAGTTCAAAAAAATTTCCATGTCATTGATAACCTATTTAAACGAGCATTATGATTCATGATTTAAAAACATATAAAAAATGTCTCTCCTAACTATAAAACAATGATTAAATTATAGTCCATTACATGCACTTCACATTCTACACCATTCAATAATATAAATATTTATTTATGTTTTTTTTTAATGCATAATCTTTTATATATAAAAGATATTTATTTATTTCTTAGTTTACTATATATATTATATAAAATAAAATTTAATAGGGAGTAGTTAATTTAAAACAATTTTTAATTTAGTATAATGATAAATATATATTGATCCAAATTAAAATAAATATCTACATTAAAATGTCAAATGATTATAATTAGTTTTAAAATCAATTCAACAATATGATGATGATTAATAAAAATATAAATATTTATTAATGAAACTATAAGTATTAAAAATGTAGTAATATATATTACAAATCTAAATTTATCTTTTTAATAAATAAAAAATTTAGTTTTCTAATATTTTTATATAAGTGACTTAAAAATAAAAAATAAAAATTCAATATTATTAAAAAAAATAACTTTATATATCACATTAAAATGTGCAACTTCTTTTTCTTAATTCTTAATGTTAAATATCATTTTTTTTCTAAGATGAAACTTTATAATCTCATGAAGTTTCAATAAGGAATTGCTCATGGAAATAATAAAATATGATCAACATAAAGAGTACTTATATATTCTAGAAATGAGAGGAAAAAAGAATAATATCACCAAGGAATGTACATATAAATATGACATATTTCCCTATCCTTAAAATTTGTACATACTAATCATGGAATTTATTTCAAGTGACCTTTTGTTGCATGTTTTTGGGCACTCTAATATGGTAAGTACTACAAAAGAAGGATGTGCATGACCTCATATTTTAGGTTACAAGTTTTTGTTGGAGTAAGGAACTACTAAAAAGAAAGGTGAATCAGTAATTAGTGGTAATGTAATTTCTACTTTTAGATCGAATTATTTTTGTTTTTTATATTTAAGAATCATTCATGTGAACATTATTAACTAAATACATGAGAAAAAATGTAAAGCATTCACATAAAAACATATCATCAATATGGGCAGTACACAAACATGGACATAATGATTTAAAGTGAAAACCCAAAAGCCAAAAAAAACCAATGTGTTTGTTAATATTTTGTAATATAAAATCTTACTAAGTTGCATCAATTTGTTTGAAAGCACTCACAAGAAGCGCCAAAACCCTTCAAATTAGGCTGATGAATATAGACCTCTGATGAATATAGGCTACAACCAGCTTAAACCAATTCTCTTATTTTTCATACAATTTTCAATCAAAATAATAGTGACCTACCCTTATTACATCAAAACATAAATAACCCACTCGGTTGTCTCTTGCAGCTCCTTCCTCTCTTATCTGCAACTTCACTCTCGAGTGGTCTCCTCACTACGTCATCTTATCTACTATAGAAGCTTAATTATTCTATACAATTAATAGCTCTCAAACCTCAACTCTCCTTATGCGCACACTCATCCTCACAACTACACCAACTCACACCCAAAGCACCCACAAAAAAATATACTTACGTTTTCCAACGCTTTCACATTCCATTCCTTAATCTTGTTCCTCTTCATCACATGGAAAAATGATGTAGCCTCTCTGAATTACTCGGCTTCAGTGTACTCGTGCAACACACTCCAATGGATATTTTGTCCACTTAAACAGTTCCTCTATTAGATTTTGTTTATAAAAATAACATGGATCTCCAACACTTGAGATGTATTTCAAGATGACATTCATATATAAAAATAACATGGATCTCCAACACTTGAGATGTATTTCAAGATGACATTCATATATAAAAATAACATGGATCTCCAACACTTGAGATGTATTTCAAGATGACATTCATATATTAAATTTTGTTTATAAAAATAAAATGGATCTCCTGAGATGTACTTCAACATGACATTCATATATTTCGGTATAATCTCCATTAACACTATTTTGTAGATTGTGGTCCCCGGTGCTTTCTCCTTTCCTTGTTTCTTAGTTCTCCTTAGTCACCATTAGTGATAAGGGATGGTTTTCCTTGATGTAGGTGGTCCTCTATTAACGGTCGGTCTGAGGTTCATGGTCCTTGATTCCTTGAAAAAAATCCTCTACCTTTACTATTAACGTCGGAAATGTCTATAGTGCGATGAGAAACTTGGTGAACTCGTTAAATGTTACAGGCTCATCCAATCCTTCTCTTCGAGCCAAATGAGTACTCACAAATATGGAATAAGTGTTAAACATAAAAAATGATGATAAACATTTGTATCCCTACTTATATTCACAAGCGCTAATCAGCTTTTTAAACTCCTCACTTTGTTTTTTAATTATAATAAGCACAAAGGCCCTCACTCAAAAACACATAAAAATCCCCCATCAGCAAGACTTGCGCACCCCTATAGTTTGGTGTGACCGTCAAAAGTTTGAAAAATCTTTGTCCCTCTGCGGTTGCATGTACTGTGAGGTCACGTTGTACCAATATGAATATATTCGAGAATACATGTACATCACAATGTTCGGGTGCCAAGCACAGATGGAATTTGATGCCCGGCATTTTTGCCGTATTTGCAGGCTGGAATATGTTGATGGCCATTTTCTCCGACTTGAGGAAGGTTGCAAAACTTAATTTTGATGTTTTAATAAAATTTGAAAATATTTTTATGTCTCTATTTTCTATTTACAAGTTTTTTCTTAAAATTTTCTACTTACAAACTTTTTTAAATTTGACTTCTCTGCGCAACTTGCAAATCTGTATTCAAACATTAATAGAAAGTTACTCTTTGCTCACTAAAAATTGATAATTAAACTTGATTCGCCCCGCCAATTACAAAGAAAGTGTACACAGCCTTCATTCCCAAAAAAGAATAAATCCGGTGGCCAGCGAACTTCTAATCTCACTTGTATCATACGAGATAAAATGGTGAAGAAATAAAGCCTTCTCTCGGAATGCCCAATGTTCCAGTATCTTTGCTTCAACGAAAGGATTCAGTTTCTTTTATCCCTCAAAATTTGGCTTCTGAACTTGTCTCTTGTTTTGGGAAAAATTGCAGTGAGATCTATTCGGCTTTGCTTTGTTAGGATTTAGTGGTGGGGTCATATCAATATTGTCTTGAGAAAATGTGGATTTGGAGCAAATGCTGATATAATCCAAGTTCTGGGATTCACATAGCAATATTGGATTGCCGTAAATAATAATAAGTAAATACATTCTCCAGGTTTTTCTAAATTTGAATATATGTCAATTTTCAAATTTTAAAGAATTTATCGCTTTGTTAATGAAACCTATCGCGATCCAACACTTTGATGTCTTTACCTTCAGAATGTAATCTTTAATTTCTTTGCATTCAGAATGTAATCTTTAATGTCTCTACATTCTTATTTCTATCAGGATTTTTGAAATTAAAACAGTGAATATTTCAAATATCATTTCAAAGAGAATTTTTTGTAATATCAGTATGGATGTTTAAATTTGATCTTTCATTTGTAAAATATAAACTTTAAAAAATAAGCTTGGAAATTGGATGTTTAAATTTGATCTTTCACTTGTAAAATATAAACTTGGGAATTGGAAAATAGTCCTCGACAAATTTAAAATGATGCATTGAATTTTTTATCATATATATTTTGTCTTGCAATCCTCTTATATTTGGGTTGAGGGGTTGTTGCAATGTGCTTTAGGGATGTTAATAAATTTCAAACTTTTAAATATGTTTTTGAAAACAGAAAATGTCATGTAATTTTATTTATTATTTTAATTTATATATGAATTTAATCATACGTTAAATTTTCGAAAAAAAATGTTATTCACAATTCTCTTGAAGTGTTAATCAAAATTACAATTTAATAGAAAATAAATTTTATTTATTATTTTAATTTATGTATGAATTTAACCATATATTAATTTTAGAAAAAAATTGTTATTCACAATTCTCTAGAAGAGTTAGTCAAAATCACAATTTAATAAAAAATAAATTGTAATTTAAAAAATTCATATCCTATCAAATTTATATCAAATACCTTTCAATGTACTACTACAACATTTTACACTGAAAATCATTACCAGAAGCTCAACCTTTCCACTATACTTACTCCTTGCTCTATCGAATAACCTTTAGTGCAATAGGCAGATGCCCTTTAAGTCATTGTCTCAAACCCCTCCATGTTGCAATTTTAAATTTAGAAGTGTAGAATTACATCATGCAATAATTCAACAGAAAGTAAAATTATGACATGTTGGGATAACATGTTGGGATAACATAATACAGTCAAGGCAGGTCTTATTGTTTGCTTTATCTGGTAGTGGGGTTTGTTTTATCAAGGTTTAATAAGTTATTTCAGTGTTATATTCATTTTGGTTTTTTTCGTTATGATAAATATATAAATTTTGTTAACATCACTATGTTATTGAAGGGTAATTTTTTAATGAAACCTTTATTGGTGAATGGTTAATTTATTATGATAATATCACTAATGAAGGGAAACATTTGAAACATAACTTTTCTTGAAGGGAAGCATAATGACCCAAAACGTCAAAAATAAATTGTGACGGGTAAAGAGAAATCATCAAAATTTCAACCCCAGTGCCAAGTAACCCCTGGCCTTTATGGATGTACATTTCCTATGATATTCCAAGGGAAAACCTCCAAGCTTGGATGTGTTATTGAGAACTATCCTTTATGTTTCTTGCATCCTCTCCATTGGTCCATTGTTATGTATAATTTATTAATTATTAGTTAAATATAGTTATCTTAGGTTTATTAAGTGAAAAGGCATGATCAACGATCATGCCTCTTCACCAAGGGACATTGTAAGGCTGTATTTAAAGCCTTGGTGATTCCCCATTGTAATCATCTCATATTTTATCAATAATAATATATACTTATCAAGTTTACCAGATTTTTGCACTCCATTGGTATCGGAGCCATCACTCTTCTGGATCTGTGTGATCATCAAGAGATTAAGGAATTTCTGAGGAAATTGCAGATTTTTATTTATTTTTAACCAAGTATAGAATTTCTGGGAAAATTACCATCCCCTTCTCCCCATTCCTCACGCTCACCCCATAATCCCTTAAACCCTTCCCTTACGGTTCACCAATCCTCATTCACAATTTCCCAACCCACGCCATCCACCTACACTACCCACAACACTTTCCTTACCCACTCCCATACCTCCTCACTTCCATTCTATGTTCCCTCCTCATTCCTTCGACCCCCCCTCACTCTACCTAAACCGCCTTTCACACTCAGCACCCACCCCTCTTTACACATGATTTCCCCTATGCTATTCCCAATGATCTCACACTCATCCCCTCACCACAGCACTCCTTACCCATAGTCCCCCATCCCCTCACTGCACTCACGCTCCATGCCATTTCTCACACCAACAACCTTCCCCTCTTTTCTCTCACCATTCCTGCCGTTTTCCAGCCCCGGCCCCTACCCACGCCTATCCTCCTTGTTTCCCATTAAATGACTATTCCGCTGTGATACCTCCTCAATATGATACGACTATTCTGTTGTGACTCTTCTGCTCTTGATACGACTCCCGTTTGTTGGTCATTTCCATGTTATTCGAGGGTGGTCAAACACCTTGACCTTCGCAACTATACACCCATAACTCAACCACTGTAACCCCTTTGATCATAGTTTAAAATCACGTTTCTTTTTACATTAGAACCATATTATAACACCTTCAATATAGGTTAATAAACTCGTTTAATATAAACTATATTATATAAATTAAATATAGCTATATATTAATATATACTAAATTCAATTTTTATATAAACTTAATTTAAAATTAATTTTATATAAAAATTAGTTTAAAAAAAAAAGGGAAAAAAACTAGCAGAAAAATATTCACTACTGCATACACGTTCAATGTCGATGGCCAAATTTCAAAAAAAAAATTTGAATCTTGAGAAACAGATCAATAATAATTACGAAGACTTCGGCAAAAGATTAATCGATCTCGAGGGGTCAGTTGCAGGAAACTCCAACGATATAAAAAAACATCAAGATATAACGAATCGAATAGAAAGACAAATGTGGCTAAATCATCACGAGGCCACATAAAATATTAGCCAAGCAATGAAAAATATGACAGAACTCTGCGAGAAGATAAGCCAGACACAACGACCCATATCCCCTAATATGGAACAAAATCAACAGAACACTTCCGTGGATTCAGCGAACTCATAAGAGCATTAGGAAAAAATCAATTCCCCAAATCATCATGAAGATAGTAATGCAGATTCTCAAAATAAGAAGCTCTGGAATGCATTTGCTAATCAATACCCCCTTCTCGTTCCACCATTAGCATATCAGCGAAAAACAAAAATCGAGCTACCCAAGTTTAACGATAATGAAAAAAATAGCGTTGCATGGCTTAATAAAGTCGAATAATATTTTGAGATTTATGACATTAATAGTGATGATGAAAAAATTAAGCACGCTTCCATGAAAATGGAAGGAGAAGCATATAATTGGTATATGTGGTGGAAAAAGGCAACGCTTGCTATCAATTGGAGGAAATTTAAGGATGCATTCTTTAAAATATTCCAAGGTATAAAAGAAGAATTTTTTTTTTCAACATTCATCAAATTACGCCAAAAAGGAGATGTGGATGAGTACACTTGAGAATGAGAGACTTTGGCAACACGAGTACTGGGATTGTCAGAATCTCGTTTAATCCAGTCTTTCATCTCAGGACTTAAGATATATATTCAAGAAGAGCTTGAACTTCATGACATTACATCAGTAGAAGTAGCAAGGCAAAAAGCAAAAGCTACTGAAAAGAAATTTGCAAGGTTATTTGGGTTAAAATCGGAAAGAGTATATTCGAGACGAAGGTTTCCTCAATCTACAAAAGAAGATAACATGAAATATGTTCCACCATGCCTTCGTGAAGAAGAAAAATCTAACATGGAAATGCAAAGGATGAGAGAGGGCAAGTGCAAAAGTTGTGGCGAAAAGTGGGACCCTAAGCAGAGATGTGCTAATGGAAAAGAAAAATATCTATATAATTCTGAAGCAACTAATGACTCTAACAATGATGATTCAGATGTAGAAGGAATATAAGACACCCTAGAGTTCTCTCTAGAAGTAGATGATGACAGCATTCTACAAGTGTCATTATCAGCCATGACAGGTATATCACAACCTCAGACACTAAAATTAAGATGACATATTAAGAAAAACAACGTAATGGTTCTCATCGACACTGACAGCACGCACAATTTTCTAGATTCAACAATGGCCAAAAGACTCAACTTCTTTACTTTTCCCATGTCTAATATGAAGGTAATGGTGGCCGATGGTAAGAAGATTGGGCCAGTAGGGAAATGCCATAAATTCAAATTACAGATTAAACACTTTAGTTTAGAATCTCCATTCTATGTTGTACCACTAGGAGGAGTAGATGTGGTCTTAGGAATTCAATGGCTACAAAACTTAGGTACTTATTCTGCCAACCATCAGAAGCAGTTTATAAGCTTTAAGTCGGAAGGGTAGAAGCACAAGTTATATGGATTCCAAGCCCCAGAAAATCAAATCATATCATCATCCCAGATGATGAAGATGATTTGAAAAGGAGCGCCAGCCTATATAGTACAATGTCATTAGTTAGAAATGTTATCTATAGAAAGGAACCATGAAGAATCACTGGAAATACAAGCACTAGTTCAGAAACATGAAAAAGTATTCCAAGACCTACTAATGAAAATGCCTCCTAATAGGGAAATCGAACATACAATAGAAGTTAAGGTAAGATCAGACCCTGTTAACATCAAGCCTTATCGCTACCTGCATCACCATAAAACTGAACTTGAGAAGATAATCCAAGACCTTTTAAAATGTGGGGTCATCTCAAAAAGCAAGAGTTCGTATGTCACCCCTGTTATCTTGGTAAGAAAAAAATATGGATCGTTCTGGCTATGCATTGACTACAGAGGATTAAATAAGATAACAATTAAAAATGAGTTTCCAATTCCCTTTATCGATGAAATTCTAGATGAGCTACATGGCACAAAATACTTCTCTAAATTAGATTTAAGGTCAGGTTATTATCAGATCAAAATTAGATTGGAAGATACACCAAAAAATTCATTTCAAACACATGAAGGTCATTACGAGTTTAGATTAATGCCCTTTGGGTTGACAAATGCACCAGCTACATTCCAAGCGACTATGAACGAATTATTTCGACCATACCTTAGGAAATTTGTACTAGTATTTTTTGATGATATTTTGATTTATAGCAAAGCATGGAAAGAACACTTGCAACACTTGGATAAAGTTCTCACATTATTAGAAAATCATCAATTTTATGCTAAGAAGTCTAAATGCACCTTTGGAAAAGAAGAAGTCGAATATTTGGGACACATAATATCCCCTCAAGGGGTAAAAGTGGATCCTTCTAAAATTAAGGCTATAAGGGAATGGAATAAACCAGTGAATATATCCAAGCTCAGAGGATTTTTAGGATTAATGGGATATTAGTGAAGATTTATTAAAGACTATGTGCATAGAATTGCACCTCTTACAAATCTTTTAAACAGAAATTCGTTTCAATGGAATGAGGAAGCAGGGAAGTGTTTTGAAGATTTGAAGGAAGTAATGGCTAATGCACTAGTATTGGCAAATCCCAAATTTTCTCAACCATTTATCATCGAATGTGATGCCTTTGGATTCAGTATTGGTGCAGTATTAATGCAAGAAGGGCACCCTATTTATTTTGAAAGAAAAAAGCTAAATAAATGAGAGCACCTCAAGTCCACATACAAGAAGGAAATGCTCGCAATTATGCATGCATTGGCCAAATGGAGACAATATCTATTAGGGAGTAAATTTTCCATTAGAATGGATCATAACAGTCTTTAGTATCTCCTTCAACAAAAAACACTCTCTGAAGAACAACGAAAATGGATCGAGAAGATTGTTGCTTTCGACATGGAGATATTACACAAGAAAGGAAAAGATAATGTAGTAGCAGATCCCCTGTCCAGAAAAGATGAATAATCAACACTACTTGTAGTTTCAATTGTTGTTCTTGAATGGCTTCATGAGATTATAAGTCAGTACGCCAAGGATCTAGAATTGTTGGCTATAATCAATAATCTCCGAGGAAATTCAAAATTTGAGTGGAAGAAAGATATCTTATGGTACAAAGGAAGAATTTATCTAAACTCCAAAGCCAAGTTTATTTCAAAAATACTCAAGGAATCACATGATTCCGTGTCATCTGGGCATGTATGATATTTTAAAATCTATTACAATGCACGTCAGTCATTTTTTTGGAAGGGTATGAGTAACGATATTCAAAAATATGTTGTAGAATGTGACAAGTGTCAAAGAAATAAAAGTGAAAATATTATGACACCTGGGTTACTTCATCCCTTAAATATTCCGACTCAGAAATGGGAAGAAATATCAATGGATTTTATTGAAGGACTACCTATATCCGATGGAAAGGATAAGATCTTCGTCGTAGTAGATAGATTCACCAAATATGCTCACTTTATCACTATCAAGAAAACAGACTCTGCGAAGAAAATTGCGGATATATTCCTCAACCATATTTATAAACTACATGGCTTCCCGAAAGTCATTGTTAGCGACAGGGATGCAAAATTTAAAGGAAATTTGGGGATGGAATTGTTCAACCACATTGAAACCTACCTCAACATGATCTCAGCTTATCATCTCCAAACAGATGGGCAAACAGAGGTTGTCAATAAATGCTTGGAAGCTTACATACGATGTTATGCTGCGACGAAACAAAATAAGTGGGTTCAATGGTTGCATCTCGCCAAATGGTGGTATAATTCTACTTACCATACATCGAAAAAAATGACACCATTGTAGGCTTTATATGGATACAAGCCCCCGAAGTGGAAATATTTTGCTTCAGTCCAATCAAATTTTCCAACAGTTAAAAATTGGCTAGAAGAACACCAAAAGGTTTTCCAAGTTCTAAAAGAAAATCTAAATATCGCACAAAATCGTATGAAGCAATAGGCTGATCATAATCGAACTAAGAGATCATTTGAAGTTAGAGACTGGGTGTTTGTCAAACTCCAACCGTACAATCAGTTGTCCCTAAAAAAAAAGGGAAACATAAATTAGCTCTGAAGTTCTATGGTCCATATCAAATTATTAAAAATATCAGTCAAGTTGCTTATGGGTTGAGCCTTCCCGATACAAGTCATGTTCATAATGTCTTCCATGTGTCATGCTTAAAAAAATCACTGGGTGACCATCAGTCATCCCAAATGACCCTCCAAATTTTGGATGATGAAGGAAGGATCCTTTTGGAGCCCAAAAGTATCCTATCTACCCGAGAAAAGAAGCTACGCTCTCTTGTTATTACGGAATATTTAATCAAATGGAAGGATTTTCCCATAGAAGAAGCCTCTTGGGAGTCTGAAGCATTTTTCCAGCAACACCCGTTGTTACCTATGATTTTAGGACAAAAAATCTTTCAGAGAGGGTCAATGTTATGTATAATTTATTAATAATTAGTTAAATATAGTTATCTTAGGTTTATTAAGTGAAAGGGCATGATCAACGATCATGCCTCTTCACCAAGGGACACCGTAAGGTTGTATTTAAAGCCTTGGTGATTCCCCATTGTAATCATCTCATATTTTATCAATAATAATATATACTTATCAAGTATACCAAATTTTTCACACTCCATCCATTATTCTAGTTTTATGCCTCTTAAAATATCACAATGTCTGAACATGACATCATCCTGATGTTTTTAACATTTGTTGCAACTTAAACTCCTGGGGATCCCCCTAAAACTTTGGAGCATACTTTGTAATTGATCCAACAAGTTGAATTTCTACCACTACTCATTTTAATTGAGTCATTTGGATGGAGGAGACACAACTAATATTTGATAATATCAATACGTACACTACCATAATGCGAAAATGAGAATTTTCAAATTTTATTTATACATTACTATCAACATACCCTCTTTTGAATCCTTGTTGCGAAGATGTGGGTCCAACCTCGCATACCAATTTATAGGCTTTTTCTTAGCACATATAAAGCCTCCTTTAGTTTGCACACATATAATAGTTGTTTTATAATAGCATGAACCATTTTGTTTGCTCGATATATACTTCCTTTTCTAGATATCCATTGAGAAAGGTCGATTTCACATCCATTTGATATACTTTGGTATTATTATGCGTGGAAAAAAAAATAAACATTTTGATCGCTTCTAATATTACTATAGGTGCAAAGGTCTTGAAAAATTTTATCCATTCCATATGAGCATACCCTTTTCAAAGCAGTCTTGGTTTTATCCTTATCACATGGCCTTCATCATTTGTCTTATTTTTAATGAACCATTTGGTGCCTATAATATTTTTCTGTTTTGGTGTAGGGAGAAGCTTTCAAGTATAATTTTTCTTGATCTAGTCCAAATCTTCATTCATTCCCTTCACCTAGAATCTTTCTACACATTCCTAACTAAGACTTTTGGGCTCAATTTTTTATAGCAAGGCAATATTAGCACAACTCATATTGTTAAGTAATTTCCTTCTATTTTTAACACTATGCCCATGGTCACCAATAATTTGAATTTATGTGTGTTTTTTCTACACATACTTGGACATAATGTTGGTCCTCTATGTTGTACCTATTTCATCACATTTATCCTATGATTTTTCTTCTTCTTGGTATCATAGTTTGGAGGTTGATTCTTATATACCTGAGTTCTCATTTCTCAATAAGGCTATGTCGATGGCAATAGTTCATCTGTTACAATATGAGTACAATTCTTCACTCAAACTCATCATCTCAAGGGTCGTGTTTTCTATGGTTTTTATCATTCATTTTGATATAATACTTACTCCCAAATACTTTTAAATGTTTCATTGATGTTGGTATCCCTTTTCATAGCTCATAGGGAGTCTTATCAGTATTATGCATGAGTTCAGTCTTATTTAATAAATAGAAAATGACTTGTGTTTCTTCTCTCCAGAAGGTGTGTGGAACCTCCACTTCATCCATAATTTCTCTACCCATATCCTAAATTGCTATGTTCTTTCTCTCTACTACTTAATTCAATTGTTGAGTTCTAGCTAGTGAGTACTACATCCTCATGTCTTGTTATTCAAAATACCCTTCAAAATTTCTTAAGGAGAATTCTCCACATATTTCTAATATTAAGAAATTAATTTATATGTATTTCTAATTTTCATCTCAAACATTAAATATCTTGAGAATTTTCATAGAATTTTATTTTTCATTAAAAAGCATAGTCCAAGTGGCCCATTTAAAAAAATAAAAAATTAAAACATATTAGCTTTCTTCTTTTTGGATATTTGTCATTATAGGGAAATAAAGATGAGTGTGAACTAGCTACAAAGGTAAATTAGAGGTTGAGAATTACTTTTTCTTGAATTGAGTCCTTGTACTCTTTCCAAAATAACAGGACTTAGAAATTGAGCCATCGGGATTTGGTAGTCTTGTCAATCCCATGACTGCTTTTTTTTTGCTAATATTTATTATGTTGTCAAATTTTATGTGACAAAGTCTTCTATTCCATAGTGAAGTTTGATTTTTTTTTGCTCAGTTACAAACTTACTATTGAATCACCAAAAAAATATACATTGTTGTGAGTGATCACATCCTTACCATAGGTTCCCATTCTCTTCTTTTCATATCTCACAGTATTTTGATCAAAAAGTAACATTATAGCCTTTATGATACATTTTAACTAAACTAAGAATATTGTGTGTAAGGGATTCCACATTAAATATATTTTAGGAATTGGTATTCTCATCAACACTAACTATGTCTATAAATTCGATAAAAAATGTGACTGCTCAAGAATTCTAACTAAAAAAATTAAGACGAAATTATACTCGACTGATTTGCGGTATGGAAATCACAATTTAGAAAAAAATGAATAGACATGTAACAAAAGAAACCACAACTACATAGTGATTTGTATGGGAACCAAACTTGAAAAAACCCCTCAAGCATCTTTGCATTAATAAATTTAATAGTGAATCTATTACAATTTCCTCCTCCAACTCCGAGCATAGACTACAAAAGAATACTTTTTTTCTCTATTGAATGAGAAACACTAGAAAACACTTACCCAATTATTTTTTTCGTATATCCTCTTATTTCCTTGCAGAAATCATGAGGAAATTATCTCCTAAAACATATTAATTTCCTCATTTTCTTGTGCAACTCCCAAGGATTGATCTCCACACTTTATGGAGGAAGTGTATACTCAAACTAGTATAAGTAACATAAACCAAAATTTTCCAAAAATATAGCAACTCGCCCCTAAATACGTAGAATAGAGATTGAAAATAGAGTATTTGATAGGGAAATGGTTGGCCTTCTTCTCATGAAATGAGTTAGGATCCTTTTTTCTTTCTCGTGCTTTGGAGATTTTTTAAAGAAACAAAATATAAATAATTCCCATTTAGATCCTTACATTGAATTCCGTGAAGGTGAAATACATAGAGTTGTCCAACAATATGCTTAATATATAATCACTTTAGTTAATAAAAATCCACAATGTATCACCGTTTCAATGTATATTGAAGATAACATTGGGCCATCACTCTTATGTGTTCCCAAGGTAATACTTACAAATGTGGATATTTTCTTGTGCCTTGCATTGTGTAGTCATCTAGGCCTTAGGATTTTTAGTCTAGGAATCAAGGACCCTAAATTCTTATAAATATGTATGTATTCCTTAGTGAGAAAGTAGGGTGTGGCCCCATTGGAGCTTTCAACGCCATCATGTTTTCTTAACTTCCCATGAAGAACTTTGCAAGGCCCTAGAAAATGTGTAACTTTGTGACGATCAATAAGAGTAAACAATCAGAAATGACTGAGATAATGATTGGCTCCACATGCACCCCATTATAATCCATGATGTATCCTAGATACAAAATTAACTTAATTTTAAATGAACATTTATCTATATTTTCACATAACTTGGGTCCTAGATGATAGATAAGTGCTCTAGATTTTGTTGTAGCTATTATATCCAATATTTTAAAGGCATAAGGATGTCACCCAAATATATATGTAATGGGCATACCATATAATACCTCATCATAGTGAATATTTTTGGAATGAAAATGCATGATAAACAACTAATAAATGCATTCCTAATACTTGAAGAATAAAAAAATAGGAAGACAAATCAAATTGAGAATGAAACCTGTAGCTCTTAGGTGAGGAGTACCTAAGGCTGCCACAATAATGCATTCATTCATTGAAAAATAAATCAAATTATACATATATTATAGGATTCCATTTAGTTAAGGAGGTCTAAAAAATTCCCATAAAATATGATCTAACTCATAAATACACAAAAAAACTAAAATACCTAACGAATCTATTCTCCATTATTTTCAAGTTACCCCTTAATGGGGAAAGGATTTATTTCCAAACCTACCATCTCCCTAAACAATTCAAATATTGTCTTCCGAAGGGCCTTTGTGAAAATGTCATCAACATTTTCACAAGTATTACAATATTTAATAATAGTTTTCTTATATTGTATCTTCTCTCTAATAAAATGAAACTAGGCATCAACATGCTTTGTCCTTGCATGGATTATTGGATTATTTTCCAACTTGATTGAGCTTTGGTTATCACACTTTATTATTGTAGCCTTATTTCGTTCTTCTCCATCTTTAAGAACTCACTTCAAAAAAATAACCTCATAGGTTGCTGCATACAAATCTTTATATTCTACCACTGTATATGAAAAGGATACAATAGGTTGCTTCTTGTTGCTCCTTGAAAAAATTATCCCAGATCCAATACTGAATGCATAAGTCGTAGTAGATATTATATCATATGTATGACCGACCTAATATTAATTGAGTAACATGTCATCTCCACATCAAATGAATCAGTATATTTAATACAAAAAACAATTCTATCTTTAAGATACCTTAGTACTTATTTTCCGTCTCTCCAATGTCTTTCTAGAGGTCTTGCAATAAATTTACTAAGAACACTAATTGAATATGCAATGTTAGGTATATTTATAGTAAAATAATTCAAACTTCTAATTAGTTTTCTATTCTATGTACCATCAACCTCTTTTGAACCATCATCAAAATGAAGCTGTATATTATGCTACATAGGAAGAAAGGAATCTTTGCATTGATCCATCTTAAAAATTTTAGGTAATTCTATGAGATAATTAGCATGACAGAAAAAAGTTTAACTAGCATCTCGCAAAACTTCAAGACCTAAATATTAATGCAATTAACCAAGATATTTCATATCGAATACTTGTGACATATTCATTGTAACTTCATTAATTAACTTGACTGAATTTCCTATAATGATTAAGTCATCAACATACAAAGAAATAAGAACCACATATGCCTTTTCATCAAACTTGGTATACATATTTAGATCACTTGGAATTCTCATTAAACCATGTTGGAAAAAGAAAGCATCTGCATTTTCAGACCACAACCCAGGTGCCTTTATCAACTCATAAAATTCTTTCTTTAATCTACAAACTAAATTTTCCTACCCCTTTTTTTCACAAACCCTTTAGGATGTGTCAAGTAGACCTTCCCCTTAAAGGCACCATTCAGAAAAGAATGTTTTTCATCTAGTTGGTGCACATTCCAATCATACTTTGTAGCTAATGCAATTAACAATATTTCATCATTCAATTTAGCTACAAGTTCAAATGTTTCTTCATAATCAATACCCTCTATTTTAGAGTACAATTTTGCCACAAATCTAGCTTTATATTTATCTATGATGCCATCTCCTTTGAACTTGGCTTTGTATAACCATTTGCAGCATATGGGCTCCTTTCCTTTAGGAAATTTAGTTAACTCCCTCGTTGTATTATTAATTGTATATTCATATTCTTTCTTCGTAGATTTTATCCACTCTTCATATTCATTAGTTTAATTAAAGTTCACGAGTTCTATAACATTCAAAACTCTAGTCATGAGAGCATAATCCTTGTACATTTCAGGTAGTCAAATATGTCGAGTATATTTCCTTTGTGCTTCATTTATTTTACCTTTGTTCTTTGAAATTAATTATCCACTTATGATTGGGCTGTGACTATTGATGATGTCCACATTCACAAGAATTTTCACCAAGCCTTTTCTATTCACTGTTTTCTACATTTTATTCTTCTTTATTATCTTCAAATTCAGGAAGCATCTGCCATATTTCATAGTTGTTATAATTGTTGCCTTGATCTTCTTGTTCATGTAAAACTACATACGTAATCACAAATACTATGTGATTAGATGGATCAAACATGTTATATGCTTTAATGAACAATATCTATAGAACCTCATAATTACTTCATTTTCACAGTCTCGTTTATCTACTTTTCCTCTTTTTGACTATCATCATTAACTCAAATAAGAATCAAACTACAGGTTTTTGCCATGGTAAGGTATTTAAATATCTTATATTTCATATTAAAAAATGTTCCTTATTATTAAGTTAAAATTTGTATTAGCTACGTAATTGACATGATTTTGTAGCCGATTCACGTTTCTGTAGCCAAATCCATGGTCTACCAAACTCTGAGATACCAGGTGAGAAAAAAATTATATGGATAGGTGGGGTTTGATCTCCTCAAGGATTTACTCCTATCCATCCGAGCCATATCATGAAGGAAATCGTTTGATTGTGTGGTCAAAAGTGGTAGGTAACACGTTATCGAACAAGTGAGCGAGAGTCCAAGTTGATCATGCTTCATGATTTACTTTGCCAAATATAAAATCATGAAGAAGAGATATTTTGTTATTTTCTAGAAGTTAAAATTAGAATTTGTTTAGCCTAAGTAGGCATGAAAGTCTTGAACATTTATGAGCATGGGATTTTATAAATACTATGCAAAATAAAATCTGAACAATGTGTAATTTTTCATGCGACCATGAAATTTTTAAAAACTTTGTTTTTTATCCTTTAATGAAGAAGTGACTTGAAGATTTGATGGATATCTGACTGTTGGAGTAAATATTTGACCACCTATTTGTGGAGGGCCCCTACAAAGAGTGAAGGTTATGCATTTTATGTTTTTAATGTAGTTTTTTTAATGTTTTAATTTCATCATTTGATATAGTTATTTTCAAAATTCTAATTTTCCATTTTCTTTAGTTGTTTCCATAATTATATTTTGTGATTTTATTTAGATGTTGGCATAGTTTATTTATATCATTTTATGTAGATTCATTAAATCTTTCCTTTTAAATTGTCAATTGCAGTTTAATCCATCTTCAGAGATTTCTTCATAGTTTTATTTTATGAGAAATTATGATTTATCTCAGAGTAATGTTACAAGTTCATGAGTGATTCCTTTCACCATATGAGTGATTTATTTTAAAAGCAATAGTGATTCCTTTAAAATTTTATGAGTGGTTTCTTTTCATTCTATGAGTGATTTCTTTTCATTTTATAAGTGATTTCTTTTCAAGAGCAGTAGTAACTTCTTTACAAGTTTTCATTTCTAGTAAATGAGAAGGTTTATGGTTTTCATTCCTAGAATTTGATTTTGTCTTTATGTACACGACTGTTAGAACAATATATTAAGTAATTTTGTTCCTATAGACTAACAATAGATTTGTTAAATCGCCTAGTAAGATAGTGAAAACCTATTTTAGTTTTATTTTACAAAGTTTATTTTAGGAAGTTAGTTGTGATTTGAATTTTTAAATTTCATTAGGAACATAAGAATAAAAGCATCCTTAGAATTAATCTCTACAAACTTAATAGTCACATCAATAAATTGAATTAAAATAGGCTTCTAGCATATATAGTGCACTTTCACTTCACATGTTTACCAACTTCGGTCATTAATTTATGTAAGAAATTTAAGACCATTAAATTGATTAAAATTTTTTTCTTCATTTCCGGGGAAGTGTAAATAGGATCATTTTTTATTTTTCTTAAAAAGAAAGCATAATGAAAAGAAAAAATTTATATGCGTACAGAGAGATATTCTAGCGGTATATTTGTAGCTAGAGGTAGAATCTTAATTCCAACAACACCACTCATGCCATCAATATTTTGTAGTGCCACAAAAACCACCCAAACTCACATACCATCCTTTTCAGGCATACATAGACTTATTGAGGTATTGAGATCTGAAATCCAACCTAGAAATTCACCAACCTCATCAACCGAAGGAGTTGTAGAAGAAAAATATCCTACATCCTCAACATAAGAAGCAATTTTCCTAACATCGACTTGAGAACGACTTCTATCCCAAGAACTATGAGTCCCTAGTGAAAAATAGGAAGAATAAATCTATTTTAATATACCATTAATAGAAGAACTCAAAGAACTAAAAGAAGAATAAAATAATCCAATAATGGAATCCTACATTAGTTCTCAAGAATCTACAATGGCTAGGGAAGGAGAAGGATAAGTACATAATGTAAACAATTAAAATCTTGGAATTGGAATATGTGGACCTATGATTAGAGGTGGAGGTGGAGGAAGAGGAAAAGGTGGAGTAAGGGGGAGAGGAAGAGGAGACATAGGAGAACTAGAGCCTATTGTGTTTCCTAACTTCGATGAAGGTACAAAAACAATAATGAAAATAATTTCACCCTCTATCCTTCCTAACTTCCATGGATTAAGAAGTGAGGATCCAACATTTCTTTTTGAGTTATAAGTTCTATGTAAGTTTTATGACTACTTGCTCGACACTCAAAAATTGGAATTGTTTCCATCAACTCTTAAGGCTGCAAGATTAAAATGGTTCATAGGTTTAATAAAAAACTTTATTATGACATGGGAAGAAATGAAAACTGAATACTTAACAAAATACAAGGATTATTGCATGTCCCATAATCATATGGATAATGTTTTTAAAATTATGCAAAGAGAAGATGAAAATCTTCAAGGTCTAATTGAAATATTTATTTATAATCTTAAGAGGGATAAAAGGGAAATTTAGATGAAGGTACTTTGAAATATATCTTATTAAAATACATTAGAGATGTATGGATATATATCCTCAACATGATGGGAAAAGGAGATATTTCTCAACTATCGTTACCAGAAATATCTTAATTATGCATACATCTTTCAAGACGTAAGTCAAGAATTGGAAAGAGTTCAAGAGACGTTGTCATCTCTAGAATTAATAAATTTGCTGCAGGAACATTAAGTAGGGCTGAAATAGGCAATTTTCTTGATGAATTTAAAATAATCATTTTAGGGAGAATTAGTGAGAAAATAGATATCTTAAAATCACAAAACTATTAAAATGTTGAAAGTGATGCCTTATCTATTTTTTGTCCTAAGTGCAGAAAGAAACATGCCTTGAGAGAATGTCTTGTTTACTTGAAAAGAGTAGAAATTTGTGTTATATGTGTATAAAATCACGATACAAAAGAAAAAAAACCTTCAATACTATGTGTTAAAGTTGTTTACCAAGAGGAATTAGTTCCAAATTAGATATATCTTCTTCGTTTTGTTGCCAAGCACCCCACCTGAAGAGAAAAATTGCACAAAAAATAAATAAGTATCCACAATGATCATTGAGTAGGTAAAAGGATTCTATCTATATTTTTTAAAGATTTATGAAGAGGGGATGTACTTTTGGACAAGGTTACTGGAGATTAAAGAGCTAATATAAGTAGCATAGAAAATCCAAACAACACAAGAGAAGGTGAAAAATTTCAAACATAATTTGAACACATCACCACTCGATGAGCATAGGATCACAATGTTACAAAATTTTCGCTAACTAGAAATATTAATAATATGAGAGTTGACTAGTAGAAATTAGTGCAAAAATTTGATAAATTGCAATATGAATCACTCAAGGCCACATATTTGACCAGGAAAACACATAAAGTCATTAAACATGTAGTGCAGGAAGAGGAATAAATTCTCAATACCCCTTTATCAATGGAGATAGTGGAACATATATTGGTGAAAGCAAAGGAAGTCAAGGAAAATATGGAAAATGTGAAGCAAACATTGTAGAAATTTGTTGTGACAATCAAGGAGACAATTTCCATAATAACAAGACTAAGTAGCTTTGGGATGAGCCATAAATGAGCTTTGGGGGCTACTTGGAGTAGTGTTTTGGGTAGCCAGTTTTGGGGATCTTCAAAAAGGATAATTGTGCAGAAGGTTACCATGAAGGGAGGACAATTAAGGGTAAACAAGTAGAAATTACAAGGATAAGAAAATCCATTTTTCTAATTTCGTATGAAATACCCCATAGTAATTCTTTGCAAAACAAGGCAATGTTTATATGGCCATAGTAAAAAGGTGTTTTTTCTGAGAGTGGATTTACATGTACAACTTTAAATAGATAAAGGTCAATGGTTATAGAAAATTTTTTAATAAACTTTTGATATTCATTTTGAAACTCCTAAATATATATTATGAAATAGTTTTGTGCTATAATGTTGATTTTCTAGGTTGGTGTTCCACATTTAATATTATTGTAATGGATATTTCACAATTATTTTAAAAAAATGTGTGTATTGTCCTATTTTGTTTATTTTGTTCATGAAGTGACAACTTCTCTATTTTTTAGTGTACTGTTATTTTAAATATGTGGATGATTTGTGTACTATGCATAATAGTGGCATACTTCATTTTTTTTTTCAAAGGTAATAACTAATAATATGTCAAATATGGAAATGAAACTATAAGGTCTCCATCTCCTTCATCGTTATAGAATTATTTAGGTTCTCGCAATCCCCCATAGATTTCTCAAGTGAGACTTCATGTGCTTGTAGGTGTTTCTAAAAGGGTTGACTTCGAAAGGGGTTTTTGCTAAATAACTCATTGTAGAATCCAATATACCCCTTACATATCAATAGGGTCTTATTGGCTCAATGGAATTAGAATCATGTGAAATCTTTCAATATACTGATTTGTTTTACTAATATAGTTGGATTCATTCATACAGACATAGACCCACTCTTACTAGTTCACACTCAAATCTTCAATTTTCATGCTAACAGTCATAGATAAATTTTTGTGCATTACTATTTCGTAAAGGGTGAAGGATATTTTCATAAGTAGTAGTAAATATCATAATAATGATGGTTATAGTCTCAATTCGAGCCTCACTTTCCTTATAATAGTACCTTCTTGTTGATATGTACCTTGAATAGCTCCTATAGTATCTCTCTATCCACTAGCTAATATCCCAACATATATTATCCTTTATAATCTAATTACATTATGGAACAATTTTCTAATGTTGTGTAAGGCATAATGGTACTAAATAAATATTTTAGCGAGATTCCTTAATTCTACTCATAAACAAATGTCTCAACATCGCAATAGTAAATGTATTTATTTATTGTTTTGTTAAAAATGTAGTACCATTTGAGGGATTCGACCATTCAATTGATTCATTTTCACACCCATCAAACCTCCCTCACTAGATCCATATTTATCAATATTTCTAATCCACCAGCCTCCTAAGTTCTAATGTTTTTTCAATCGAAATCATTAAGGAATAAATGCAAAGATTATCCTATCAATCTTGTTTCGAATTTAAATCCAGGTCAAGGAAGGTTGTGAGATATAGTTGCTTCTAGAAAAAGGGGGAAATATTAAACAAAATATTTTATTTTTATTAGACTTCCATGTTAACCACAACCTATCCAGTTTTACCGGAGCTCAAAATTGAATGAGACAGTCATTAAATTTCATAATGGAAACTTATGAGGGTATAGTAAAAAAAAAATTCTATATAGGGCAGTTAGTACCAAAATCAAGACATATCCATAATGTGTTTGTGATAGGATGCTTCATTGTTGTGCTTGAAAATTTTCAAGAGAAAAATCCTAATATATCTAGGTAGATACTAAGCTTTTATAACAACGCTTGCAGGTGGCATAGTAAAATCATCCTTTTTCCATTTCTATATATTAAAATTTTGTTTTTTCTTGGTCAGTCTTAAAATGGATTTCAACATAATGAACTTGGAGAACATATATTCGGTTTTACTCAATGTGACCACGTTGCATCATGTGTGTAACAATCAAGGGAAAAGTTAGGGGCTCATAATTGCAAAGGCTAATTTTCCCTGTTTTTTGCAAAAAACCGATTCACCAATTTTAGTTTTTTCTAAAATGGATTATCCAAATTTTTATAGTATAAAATTATTTTGTCTTAAATATCACCAAACTTTTATAGAGGTTATACAAAAATCATTAAAAATTTGAATATTTTTACAAATATATCAGCAAATGTTTTATGGTTTTCACATTAGGGACTAGTAAGATTAGCCAAGCTTTCTAAACTTTGAGATAAATTTCCATCCTTAAAATTTTCCTTGGTAACAATATTCCAATAAGATATTCATGCTAGTGAAACTATTTCCCTTTTAGCAATAATGGACCCCTCAAACTTGTACAGCGAATCTGAATAACAAATACAAAAAACATGCTAACATCAAGTGGTCATCATTGTATTTCCAAGAAATTTCTTAAGTTTCTTTTCCTACAAAGAGATATAGATGCTGTCACTTAAAATAATTATATTTGAAACAAAATTCAAAATTAAAATTTACAAGAAATTAAATATGTAATGAATTCATCCACATTTATTTTAAATCAAAATTTGATAAATTTTCAAGAGGCGCAAGATAGAAACATAGTCCCATAATGTGGCTGCAAATCTTAAGTGCATTAGTCACATGAAGGATCTAGAAGAGACATGGTTTCCAAACATGGTTGACAAGAATTTCTTGGAACCCTAGTATGCCTCATTATAACATACCTTCAATAAACACACGTAGTTGGAGAATACATTATCCTTTTATGTGTAAAATGAGTTTTCCATGAAGACCAAAAATAGAATATCATGTGTTGGTGACCGGATATGAACGGAATTCAAACCTTTCTCCCCATAAATTATCAACCCCAGCATGTTAGTTATTTCAAGTCTAATGAAAATGTATATTCAGATACAAGTACACGACCTGTTGTAGATCATAGATTTAATTCCACAACACACAGACCATTGTAACATCAATTAAATAAATTGCAGAAATTAAAGGGCATTCACAGCAATTAAGAATAAACTGTAACAACAGTAAAGAAATCACAGTAAAACACAACACTCAAAGAAAATGGGAAAATGCAGCACCTGATCAGAAGAGTGGGCCCAATTATCTGATCAGGGTTGTGGTAAACTCATGAATTAAAGAAGAAATAGCAAGATGTTGTGCATTCAATTAATCGAACATGCTTATGTTACAAATCTTATCTCTTCTTGCTTAACCTTCATCTCCTACATTCTATCCTCCGTTCTATTACTTCCCCTTCTCTCTAATTTCAGGTCCCTTTAAATAGACAAACAACAAAGGGAAATAGGATGATTACAAAACCTTCAATAAGATGATCTGGAAGATCTTTTCATCATGATTCAAATGCAAGACAAGTCGAATCCAAGCAATTACAATTGGGGTACTCTTGGAGAACTACCACAAATTTAAAAATATACAAATTTGTCATTCAACGAACCCTTTGATTTCTCTAAATCAAGACCTAATTTGGAAAATTTAGCGAAAACCTAATTTGGTCTATCTCCGCACAAAACCAATGTTTCGGGTTTTCGTATCTTTCCATTTGCCCGAAACGTTCAACACAAAACTGCCTCATGTCACTAGTACAAAATGGCTAATTAGCTACTAAAAAATGACTAAAATTTGCATATAAATGACTATTTTTCTAATGGTGACTAACAGTAGCTAATTTACGCATCTATAACGCGACCAACTTTTGGTCGTATTTGGCTTAGTCATTAATTGGTTATCTCAATTTTGTTGTCTAGTTGTATATTTGGTCATTAATTTAGTCACCGGGATGAATAATAATTCAATCATCATTCACCATTAATTTAGTCGCTGACAAGTCACAATTAATGACAAAATATACAACAAAATATATTACTATATGATCACTCGAGAAAACCAATTAATGACCAAAGAAATATGACCAAAATGTTGGTCGTGTTATAAGATACTATAAATTAGCTACTAATAATCATATATATGTGAATTTTAGTCATCATTTGAAACCAATTAATGACCGAAGAAATATGACTAAATTTTAGTCGTGTTATAAGATACCGTAAATTAGCTACTAATAGTCATATATATGCAAAATTGAGTCGCCATTTGTGGTAAGAAATTTATCATTTGCAATAGTCATTTATTCATTATATAAACGACTAATTTAGTAGTTTATGTCTATTTCATTTTACTTTCATTAAAAATCATTATAAATGACTAATTTAGTAGTATATTAATTTTATTTGTGTTCATCATTAATCAATATAAACTACTATTTTAATAGTTTTAGATTGATTTTATGTGTTCATTATTAATCAACGTAAATTAATTAGTATGATTTTGCAACTAAATTTTAAAAAAAAAATTGTCATACAATTTACATATTCATCTAATATGAAAATGCAAAATTACATATGTTAATTACAATACCAAGTAATATCAAGTACAACTATAAATAATTCCAACCACATAAATTATATTATATAAAAGGTCAAGTATTACAATATGAGTTTCCAACTTAATGTTGGTTGGAGTACAATTTACAATAAAATATTGTTCATCACTTTAAAACATTATCATTATCTTGCCAAGGAATTGCAAGCAAATTCACCAACTATGAAAACTTGACCATCAATCTTTATGTGTGTGTCTTATGCGGGATATTGGCTCTACAGGTACCACTAGACTAGTACACTTCTCTCTCTTTGTCACTCTAGTGTTATTGTTCCCCTCTTTCTTCAATCCTTGCTTCTTACCATCAATATTGAGTCCATTTTCTACAAAAATAAAACAAAAAAAATTACAATGAAGAGTATAAGACATGAAAATCGATGAACACTGGAATATAAACTAAAGTAGACTATAAAGGATTTATACTATATATACCTCAACATCAGCAATACTGTTAATGTCATTTTTCCCCATAAAAACAAGAAACTCAAACAAGTTTTCTTTAGTTGGGAAATAGTGGCCACTATGTGGCCAGAAACCCTGTATAAACAAAGCAAATAAAATGTCACAAATAAACAAAACAGAGCTAGCAATTTCTACTAAGAATGTCTTATGCTCCACTTTTGTAGTTGTATCGTTTCCTCTAGTTATCTCTAAGAAGCAGTGACACTTCAACAATAAAACTAGTTAGTAAAAATATAATGGGTGGAGCAAAGTTTTGTTGACACAAGATTACAACAAGAAACTAAAAAAGACTAAGACAAGACTTTGTAAATTGTGATACTAACCGGGAATATAGCTTCAATATAGTAATCTTCAATTATCAACATACTATTCCAAGGGAAAAGGAATCCAATTCCCATAAGCCAAAAAATTATGTATGCCCCTTGTTTTCCCTGTAATTAATTGAGAAATATTAGCACACGCAATTTCCATTTAGAATCTCTAAAATGATTCTATAAATATTCAAAGCAAACTTAAGGTTACTCATTCATTTTTCTCTGATGCAGACAAAACATAATATGCTAACTTGTTTTTGAGCTAGAGAGTTCTGTAACTCATCGTGTCCAAAATCATTGTTTATTGTCATGATTTTTTTTTTTTAATGATCAGGCAACGAGCCTATATTTGATCAAAAAACATATTTTTCAGAATGTATTCCATTTTCTAATTCAAAGCTAGATTTCCTTCTAGTTTATGACGATCAAACAAACTAGAATCGTTTTCCTTTAACAAGTCATTGTTGTAATATACTACTAAATAGACAACTAAGTAATGAAGTTATTAGTGGTGGAATACTAATAAATCGCAAATACAGGCAAGAAATATTACCACTATGTCCTAGACATGCCTAGTCTTTATCCTCTTGGTTGGAAATATTACTTCATGAAAACAACATATTTGACAAAGAGAACTTTTATAAAACTAACCAATGCTAGTGTATCCAACAACAATAACATTTCTATTGGCATGCCCTCAAAATGTGTGGAAGTATCAAATAAGTGTAGTGCACTTCCCTGTAAGGTTAAAGTTTGGCAATGGAATATATTGTCCCTTAATCTAATCAAGTTTTAACTTGCCTTTGATAACTTAGATAGAATGGGAATCCAATATAGAACAATGATAGAAAGCTTTTATTCATTCACACTTACATAGATCCTAAACAAGCATTGAAGAATTATACAAATCCAAGAATGTCTCACATTCCACCAGGAAACAAAATTTCTAGATTTTGATTGTAAACCTTGAGGCTTTCTCAAATTTGTAAAGAAGTAACATCATAAATATTTTTCCTTAGTTCTCAAACCTTCTTCTGTGTGGAGCTTGAGAAAATATGCGTGCACATATCACAATATAGCATGTTGTGGAGTACACTTACATGAAACCAATCATTCAAAATTTTATATTCTATCAAGATTTAGGCATGTGTTAAATGCCCATTATCTACATCTTTGTGCAATGGTGCCATTAATAATTTGAAGGTTCTTGGCTTGCTAGTATGATCTAATTATTTCTTTGTGCAAGATGTTTTTCCACTCCTATTTTTAAAATTGTTATGTTTATGAACAGTATATAGATACAATGGATGCTTCGAATAATAAAAGAGGCAATTATTTTTCCATCAAAAGAATTCAAGTATTTGCATATGGTGTAAATTTAGTAGTTATATTGGTGGTACTTAGGGTCAAACTAAACGGTTATTTTGCATGCATCTAAAGAAATACAAAGTGATAATAGGAAAGACTCATGCGAACTTTTCTAATCGTACATGTTGAATTTGCAAGTGTTAATGTTGTTGTGCTCAATTTCTTATTGGGGTACCTATCAGCTGACAAAGTTTGTACAAATGTTTGAAATGAAAATAAGTTATAAAAAATAACATAACACATAAGATTTTTAGCACTTGCTTCTTTTTCTTTGCAAATCCAAACATGTCTCGAAGCAACTTATGTTAGCTATGTCCAAATGATGCCAGATTTTGTTTTCCATTTAAATTTCCAATTCAATCCTATGTATCATTATCCAAGAAATTTGGGTCCTTCAAAGGAAATGACAAATGTTTGTGTGCAATACAATTTAACCATACAAATTTGTCTTATTCTATAATGAAAATTGTTAAAAGCACAATGAAGTTGTGAAAAATTGGGGAAAATAAAATTATTTACAGATAAAACTAAATGCATCCATGTAACAAGTAACCCAATCTAAATGTGCATATTTATAAGTGATTGGATAATGCATCTCAAGGGTAATGCAACTCATCCTCATATTGGAAGCCCCTTTAACACACACATACACATAAAAACACATGTGGGTCAAGGACACATCTTTTCCACTAGGGTAGGTGTCCCATGAATGCCACTTTCTCAAAGACATCCCTAAAATACCATTGAAGGGGTACCTTTAAATATAAGGAGTTATCCAAGTGCATAATATTAGAGTATTAACACTCCAATACTATAATTTAATGTAATCAAGTTTACAATATATTAAACTTTACTAAAGAGTTATTAATCATAAATGTCATCAATTAAGAGGTGAAGATAAAACCATAGAACTTATTGCAAAGAAATGAACTCTATTATCATGGACTTTAAATGAGCATGTTTCCTTATGAGCCCGAGCCATAGAGGGAACTTTGGGAGTGACTGCAAAACTTCCTAGAGCTTTATGGTTATTCCTCTAGGCGAAGGTCAATTTCAAAGCCTTCTACTAAAGCTATTAAGGCCAAGAACACCACAAATATTGGGGTGTTTACTATTCACTAACTAGTCAACACATCCCTTGCCTCACACAATGAAGGAATGCCTTGAAGTGGCAATCACAAAGTGACAGAGATTAAAGGTAGTGCAAACAGAGGCACTTAGGTTATTTTTGGTTTGAATTTTCTCAAAGGAACTGACATACACAAAGAAACTTGAAAATATGTCAACATGGCTCATATGGAAAGAGCTCTATGAATGCTTCTATTAGCAATGGAAGAACCCAAACTGTTCTTTAGGGACTAACATGATAGTCCAAGCACAAAAAATAATGGCTTAGATGTGTTCTTAGGGGTATGGTAAAGTAATATTCTTGGATGTACTCATAGATAGATCGGTAGTTAACACATTTCAATCAAGATCACTTAGGCCAAAAACAAAATCTTTCTTTTGGACCTAAGGTTGCACGGCAAGTGTTCAACAAAATATTTGAACAAAAAGTATTTGAAAAAAAAATTAGTAACAATGGAAATGTTAGGGGACCTTAATTTGAGAGGGCTTTGAAATCAAAGCAAGCTTTCAAATTATTGTCAAGTCTATCATAGGGAAAACCTTAATATTTTGGGTGAACTTTCTTGATTTTATAGTAAATAAAAAGCAAAAAGTAGAGCAACAATAACTTTGTTTGCAAGAAACCAACTTGATGACCATTATCTATTGTCTAACATATGCAAAGACACTATTCTAATTTTGGTGTTGTGCCTAGAAAAAGGAGTGATGGGAAAACGTGTGTTTTCATCCTCAGAGACTATTTCTTTCAAGGTTTAGGTCTCAAATAAACCCCTCCACTTCAAATTATATAATTTTTAATCAAGTTTACAATATTTAAAATTACCAAAGAGTTATTAATCATAGGTGTCATTCATTAATGGGTCAAGAAAAAACCACAAAACATGTTGCAAATAAATTCCCTCTATTAGCATGGACTTTAAATGTGCATGTTTCCTTACGAGCCCAAGCTACAAAGGTCACACTGGTAGATTTATTTGAGCAAGAGGTCACAAACCCTTTCTATGAATCACATGCATTGAAGTCTTATTCACAACACCTATATTAGAATTGTACAAGTGGATCTATTCAAACTGGAAAAAAAATTACTATGAAGTGTATCTATACTCCGAAGGTTTCTTTATTATTTAATTTTCTTATCTCGATTACTGTCCCAAATATTTTGAAGAGGGTCCTCTATGGAAGAGAAAATCCTTTTGTTATCCCACGGTTCCCACACTTCAACCCAACCACTATGTTTGTCACCAAAATGGAAATTTGGTTTCATCTCATTTTCCAATACTACTTTGGAATTTATCAGTGTTTGTATATATTGTTAATACTTAGGGAACAAATTAAAAACAAACCTTGAAAATATTAAGTTTGGTTTTTCACATATACTTTACCCAATCACTTCTAGAAAAAATCAAATATGATTGATGAGACAAACCAAAATCATGACTAGTTTTGCATACTAGACATCTACCTTATTATCATTAACATGGGAAACCTAGACACAACCTCAAAAGGACTACTTAGCAAGGTTAAGAGGACCAATATCCAGTATATCCAAAAAAATAACTTCATGCAATTGGAACAACACTGCACAAAAGCATGAGGGCCTTCTTTGCCACTTATTCCTATGCTATTATCTTTGTTGTGTATTACCATATTTTGAAACATGATTTTGGATTTGACTCTTAATAATGGACAAATTGAACTTTGTGCATCTTAGTTCACAACTTCATGCCATGCTCCTTGGAAATTTTGATGTATGTTGATATGATCCTATGATATTGTTGAATATGTTATTTTCAAGTCTAGAAAATATGATCAAACACAGTTTCCAATCAATTGAGAATTGGTTCTAACTATAGTTATAATCATTAATGTTTAGCTCTATCCTTACTCCACGTAGTACAAATATTTGGGGATTTTAACTTTGATAGGCAATGGTGTCTCTAACTACCATTTTGATCATCCAGCCTCCCATTTGCAATCTTAAATCCACTTAATGGTCAATGCTCTAATCCATCCTCTCAAAAGACATGGTAACAATCCTACCTCGAGAAACAATTTCTTGCTGTGTAAAGGAATCTGTGCTCAAGACATTATCTGATTATGTCACAAATAAATATATATTTGTCTCTATTTTACAAACCCTTAAACATTAATTATATAACCCTCAATTATTAAATCCATGCATGTTCTGAAATGCCATATTCCACTTATGCTGAAGTGAATGAACGGATGAAAAAAGAGAGAAAAGGATTTCAATTTGATATGTTGTTTAAAACGGAATCTATCATTATAAAACCCTGAAGAAATAAGTAAGGATAAAGTTAAAATAGAGGAGCGCACATTAAGGTTTGTTTAACTCTTAAATACACATGTATAAAGAGACCCGCAGCTCAAATTACTCTATTTTATTCATAGATATGAAAACATAATGTAAACTGGAAAACTTTTCAGCATAGACAGAATGATAGAAACTTGCAAACTTCTTTCATTGATTCAGTATTCTCAAGTACAAAATTTGGTCTCTAAGTTCAAAAACTCGAAACCCCTGCTCCTCCCCTTATCTCTACTTTTATATCTGCTATTTGATCTAACTAACTGTTATGATCAGTTTTAAAACTGATTCTTGGAAATTTTGGAGTTAATTAAAATTACAAAATGCTTGTTTTAATATTATATATAGATAATATATAATATAAAACCAAAATAGAATTGGAAGTCTAAAAGGACGAATGGTGCATTTTGGGTCCCATCACTATGCCCATATGTATTAACGGTAAAATCACCCATTGTTTTTGAAAACCAATACTGCTTGCGGAAGCACTGATAGTGGTTTCTTGAGAAAGGACTAAGTGATGCCGTAATGCATCATAGCCGTAGATTTCATAAATAGTGGTTTAAATCAAACCATTTGCGGGGGCACCATCTCTCATAAATTCCATTTAATTTGTGCTGCCGCAAGACCATTGGATCCGAGCCAAATGATCCAAGTCGTCGATTTAACTTCAACATTATATGCATTTGCTTTCTTATGCAATTGTGAGTCACTAAACAAATCCAGAACCATTTTTGAACCATCTCCTCATTCTGCTTGGAGATCTTAGCATCAACCGGTTTCTCGTTATCTTCAGTTATTTTCTCAGAAATATTATTCTGGTTCTCTGTAAATTTCACAAAGTGGTTATCTGCAAGAACCAGTGTTTGGAGTTTTGGCAAAAATTCTCCAAGATTGGGGTTGATGCGGGCGATACGATTGTTATTTATTAACAATGTGGTCAGATGCTTCAGATAAGGAAAGTTTTCCCAGCTTAAAAATTTCATTGTCTGAAAGATCTATACTGTCAAATTGGTCCTCGCTCCCATATTCTCGATAACTGCAACTTTATTGCCACGAAGGTCAAGCTCCCACTCGCGTTTCTGGATTGAAATATTGCGGACAGTGATAAATTAAGTCTGTCGTTATCCTCACCATCCTCTCCTACTCTTTTCCTGTCCATGAAAAACCTTCAAACTAATTTTACCAGCACTGTGACTTCAGTGATGGCCCATTTTCAGCCAATCCACTGAAAATAACCGCACATGACCTCCGCCACCAGAAGAGGAAAAACATTCACCAGCTGCGAATTTTCAGTAGAAATGGCAACTTTAAGCCCAATTTCTTGATTGGAATCATCACAGGAGCAGGAATCCTGGGAATATACATACTGGTTGCTGGATTTTTCCATTTGTTGAAAGATCTCCTCAAGCCAGTTTGGTGCGATCTAATGTCATATATTAGCTTCAACTCTTGGGCATTGCAGGGCCAATACAAAAACGACTTGCTTGGATTAGATTTCAAACCGCAGATTGAAGGAATGCCCAAAATCAGTGGTGAATATATCTTAAAATCTGTGTTTGAAATCAATACAAAGCGATCCAAATGGTTGGACTTGGTCATCATATTCTCAATGATTTTTATTTACCACTTGATCTTCTTCCAAGTTCTGTTCTTCTGGCAACTGATAGACAATTGTCTCCTTATCAAACTTCGAGACATAAGCCTGGTTGCACCCTTCAAACAATCTTTCTCCTAGGGTGTAAATGATGTAGTATGCCTCTTTTCAACCTTTGCCTGTAATACTGTCTCCAGATCAAAGTGCATATCTGGGAACTTCTCTCTGTAAGCTTTTACATCACAAAGATTCCTCCACTCTAAAGCTCCATCTCGTATCAAGGTATCAAACTGAGATTTTATAGGCATGGAATTTGGATTATCATGCAACCAATCAGCAATAACAACCACCAAAGCAGTATGAGCACTCTCCCCTACAGCTTTTTCATTACGCTGATTAATTGAAGAAAAAACAAAAAACTTGGGATGACAACTTCATCTGACCATCTCTACTAATAAAATATTTTTGTTCCCAGCTGCCTATGGTGAAAAGGTCATCGCCAAAGTCTAAACATTCACATCTGTCCTGCGCTACTCCATTTTCATTCTTATGACACTACAAAACATATCCTCTGTTGCTAATGACCATTCCTGGTAAACTGCTATAAGACTTAGTTGCAACCACAACTAAAAGCCGGGAATCACGAACCAGACAACAAAGGAAGAGAGTCAATAGGGCAGCATAATTGTCCGCGATCAAAGTCAATATCATCTCCACCCTCTTCTCCATATGCTTTATTCAACAGTGGCTCTCCCCTTGCTCGTGGTGACCGGAAATTCAATTTCCTCTTTTTCCATGAAAGAAGGCTCTGCATGGAAGGAGGTTGTACAATAGCATAATCAGAGTCAGATGAACATGGCTCCTCGATCACCTTGGAACTTGACTCTATATTTTCTTTATGATTAATGATCCAATTATCATCATCTCCATCTTTTCTAAAGTCCAAATAGAGAACTCCTTCAACACGATTAGCTGCAGTCGAAGTCCCATAGCTAAAGGAATTCCGAACACTAAATTCATCCTTATCCTCAGACTCATCCTCATTACTTTCATCAACAGAATCATTTTCAAACACATATTCACATCCATCACTCCTTGCAGACAATATTTCTTTGCTCTTCCTACTCCTACATAATCTCTAAAAATGTTAACTTTTTTCAGACCTGCTTTGAGAGCAGAAAGCTCCTCCTTTTCTAACAACGGTTCGCCATCAGAAGGTGATGATGGTACAATAGTTCTATTAACTGGGTCCATTACTTCCTGGCCAGTTCGAAGCTTCACAAAATTAATAGCAACAGTAAGTGCTGCTTCAGGTGCTATGACTCCAGTAAAGTAAGATACAGGGATCTTGGTAGTTTTGATTGTATTCTCCATAGGCAATGCATACTCCCCAAGGTTGAGGGAAGTTGTTCCTATAATAGATGGCTTGATTCTTGAGTCAAACCCCCTGCAATGTAATTAAATCACCCAATAACATATTCTTTAGGCACAGTGTTTCAAATGCCTTTAAAACATTTTGTTTATCTCCTTGAACTTGTTCCACTTCTTCTTAATTTTCTAATAATTGTTCCTTAGCAACCTTAAATTGCCAAGAACTTCTCCTGAATTTTTGCTGAGAGATATTGTGCTACAACAAGAATAATCCTAACAATTCTCTTAATTCTCTGAGTCTTCATGATTTCAATTTACAAGAAAGTCATGACAAATTTGCATTATACAATGGAAACTCTTTAATTCTTCACAATCTACAGCAACAACTTCCCCACCTAGCACTCAAACCTTCAAGTTTTAATCTCGATTCTCCTCCATCCATAGACTACTCAATAGTCAATGCTACGAAAATAATCTTGAAAGAACAAAAACTGGTATAAAAGAACATGAGATTTGTGATTTTATTAAATGTTAGAATTTTTAATTTTCATGTATAATCTAAACACAAAGTAAAAAATAATTATTTTTCTATATAGTCCAAACAATCCAATTAACAACTCAGATCAAGGCTACCCTAAAGTAAAGCCTTCCTCCTACAATGCAACCAAACTTACATCCAAACATTCCTTTCCCATGATAGTACTCAATGTTATTGTGTACTATGGTACTTCTAAAAAAAATATTATAGATGTTTTTAAATACTCCTTCCGTTTCTTAACCATCTCTTGGAAAAATATCCTATGATTCCATTTATGGTAACATGATCTGGGCACTAACAGGGTTAATAAAAAATTACTTATGAACCCAACAATTGCATGCAAATAAATTGAAATTTTTCACAAAAAATTGAAAACAAAAAATCAAACAGACTCTATGACCAACAAATAGAAGGTAGCAACAACCTTCAAATTTGACCAACCCCTTCAGTTATTGTCAATTGCAAATTGCGTTATGGAAACAGACACACTGAACACTGTAGTTCAATGTGAAAATACAAATTTTGTTCCATAATTCATTATAGGATCCTAAAATGCAAATTTGACTATTTATATGATTGGCATGCATCACGATGCAATTTGAAATTGCCAATATATGATAAGTGAACTAAATTATAATAAATTCTCATGGAATTTGAAGCTTATGAGATATAACTATATTAAATGTCCAAAAAAAAAAACTATAGATGTAATTTTAAAACAAAAATACCATCGGCTTCAAAAGTCAAATTTAGATAACAACACATTTTAGAACATTGAACACTACTAGTAAAATAATCTTGAAAGAGAAAAACTTATCTTAGTAAGATCTTGGTATAAAAGAATGTCATATTTGTGGTTGCAGCAAACAAGATTGCCCCTATTCTGATTTAACTTCTCCACACTACAAACATTTTCAGGCGCAATGTGTTGCATAATCAGATGTAATGATTCTCATCCTTGCAGCCATCTTAAAACAATCATGTATGAAAAGTTATATTCCAGAAGCTATGACCACTAATAGATTGTGCCATCAATTGCATAATGACTATTTCTTGACCACTAATCAACATGACAAATATCTAGCCTTACTATCTCCCAAAAATTGCATGGAATAAGATATCTATTTACTCTCGATGACTTCCAAAAGTATGAGGATGCATCACATAACATGGACTTCCCTCAGCTTGGGTGCCAATTCTAAGGAGAATATATTCTACCAAATTCATCCAAGACGGAAATGAATAGCTTATGTTTTCCAAGGTCCAAGGATTAGCTATTGATAGCAGAGGCATTATTGATGGAACGACCCAGAAATGGTGGGTTGGTGATTACAACCAAGACCAAAACCATATTTTCCATAGTTTCCCCACGTCATTTATGGTATATTCTAGCTCAAATTTAAATTTGACAGATTTGAAGTTCAAGGACAGTCCAAAAATCCATTTTGAAATAGCTTGGTCAACACATGTTCAAGTTGAACTTGGAAATTGTTTCTCCCAGGGATAGTCCAAATACAAATGGAATTCACGTCTCAACCTCTTGAGATGTAGTGATTCAGAATTGCACAGTTGCAATAGGAGATTATTATGTTTCTATAGTTACACAAAGCTCAGATATTGGAATCAAAAAACTAGTTTGTGGGCCTAGGCACAAAATAAGTATTGGAAGTCTTGGCAGGAGGGATTTAGAAGATATAGTTTGAGACGTGGTTGTTAATGGGTCTTCTCTCAATTGCACAGAAAATGAATCAGTACGCATAAAAACATGGCAAGGGATTCTGGGTATGCCCAACAAATAATGTTCCAACATGTGAACATGATTAACATCTCAAATCCCACTATTATGGATCAATATTACTGTGCCCCTCCATTGTGATGCCACAATCAATTAAAACCATGCAACAATCATAGTTTCGTTGTTAAAGTTCACAATGTGACATACATAGACATCACTGGCACTTCGGCAATGAAAAAGGCAATAAAACTTGCATGTAGCTAGACCATTCCATCTACAAAAATTGTGATGGGGGGTATAAGACTTCGCTTGGAAAATGGAGACCCAACCACTTCTTTATCGGCTAATGTGCACGGTTCTAGCAATGGCCAAGTCATTCCTCCCATTAATTTCACATCACTAGGCTTGCAAGCATCAAATTTATTTATTAATGGGAGCTATCGGTCATCTCATTAGTTCTGCAATTATCTTCTTCTGTTCCATAGTGGTGAGATGAAGTTGTTAGTTTGAAAATTATTTATAGTTACCTTGAAATATGTGAATATTCTGCAACTAAAGACAACTCCCTAATGAATATGCATCGGCTATGGAGGAGAATGAGGAGTATGTAAGAATTTAGGACCAAGATCATGAGGCTTCTGTTGATGGGTAATCCATCACTAAACGAGTATGAGGATGATGAATATTATTAATTTTTTTATAAAAAAGCTTAGTTCAGAAATAAGAAGACTCGGGGTGGGCAATCTGTCTATTAAAAATTGTAACTAAGTGAGCCTATAAGATGTTGAGAGCTTATAAGTACTAAAAATTCATGCTCTCCATCCAAAAATTCTTCCCATGTACAATTTGAAGGTCAAAAAAATCATTATTACCTCCTCAAAACCCACTTTCTCTAATGTTAATGGCAAAAAGTAAGAAAATTTCAAAAAATTAATAAGTAGTGATTTGTTTATTATTTTTTCAAATCAAAAGGACAAGGAAAATGACATGGAAAATTAAGATAAAGTCAAAGGCTGAATCAAAGGGTGATTGGAGCATCCACGTAGGTTCCACAAGTTCAAGTGCCAAACAAGCCAAGACAAGGAAGGAGCACATTGAATTCTGTAGATACCACAAATTGCTGTAGACCCAACCTCAATCCCCCCTTCATGTTCCACGCATATTCATTGAAAGAAAGGGAAATTCGAAATACGCTTTGTTAGTTCGAAACTCCACCCAGCAGCCTGAGAATACTCCACACAGTAGCCTGTACACATGTTCTGGTAAGTTTTAATTGGAAATTTTCTAGACAGATTTATTTCGGAGTTGGATAGTTGGACTCCCCTTAGCCTCCCTCCTGCATCTATT
This sequence comes from Pinus albicaulis, assembly GCA_034641835.2. Lineage (NCBI taxonomy): Eukaryota > Viridiplantae > Streptophyta > Pinopsida > Pinales > Pinaceae > Pinus > Pinus albicaulis. The sequence continues at coordinate 106,425 of JAXQQM020088832.1, read as the reverse complement.
CAGCTCAGCCTCCACGCAATCTACTCACAGGAGACTACAGCTAACACGTAGCACCAGAGTGGAGATACACAGATAGTCTATAAAGGATATACACAACAGTATTGGACACATGTTTGATGGATGAGTTAACTAAGAAATTAGCTAAGATTTTGTGGCAGTCTGCTCCCCTTTCAACTCCACTCTTTCAACTCCACTCATTGCACACATGTATTACTCAGCCAATTCGCACAGTAGTTTAGAGGATGAGTTAAAAAAAAAATTATCTCAGATTTTGTTGAGTCAACTCCCCTTTCAACTCCACTCATTGCACACATGTATTACTCAGCCAATTCACATAGTAGTTTAGAGGATGAGATAACAAAAAATAAAAATAAAAAAATTAGCTTAGATTCTGATGAGGCTAATCACCTTTCAACTCCACTCATTGCACACATGTATTACTCAGCCAATTCACACAGTAGTTTAGAGGATTTTAGCTCAACCGACAGAGTATTGTACAACCAGTCACAAGAACAACAAAATAAGAAAAAAAATGCAGAATACAAATTCGTCAAATAGAGATTAACAACAATTGTTTTTTTTTACAACACATGCGTACACAAGATGATTGATATTTCGAGTCTCGGGAACAATATTATACTTTCAAACAGTGTTTGGTTTGAGATTTAGGCTTGCTAAGACTCGAATATTATACTTTTAAGCAGTGCTTCATTTGAAATTCAGGCTTGTTTGGCAAGAGCTATGCTTGATTTTTCCCATTATCTTTTGTAGCACCACGTTTCTTGTGAGTGAGCAAGAATGGTTGGCTTAGTTAAATCTGTATTTGCAACTTTCTTGGTCATTGTCATGATAATGCTGTGCACAACAGCAGCTGCCCCCAGTCCGACAATTGAAACATGCACTGCTTCATTGACCTTATTTCCTTCCCTAATTGCCATTCTAATCGCCTCTTTCTTCCCATTCTTGACTTCTCTGCTTTTCCACTGAAATGTATTATAGCTGATCTTTAGCCCCTATTTTAGGATCATGGAGATCTGGCGCTTAGTTTATTGAATTTTTTGATTGTTTTTCCCTTTTTCAGAGGAAGATTTGAATTCTTTGATAGCATTGTGGATATTAAAGAAGATATTGCTATGTTTTTAACTGCCGAGATGCTTATTTTGCACTGATTGGCTTGATAGTTTGTCTAGATATGGCCCTGGTACCTGCCTGATCATGATTTCAGCTTCTTCCTTAGGATACGGTGTTTTTACCAGCAAATGGCGATCACATATTTGCAGGATTTTCTTATTAGTCTTCTGCATGTCTGGCCTTAAGCGGCCGCTTTGGAGGCATTGCCATTTAAACGAACTATTCAACAATTTGCGTGTATTTGTAGGTTCTTTAAACTCTGACGAACTTATTGTTATTTTTTCAGCACAATACAAATTAAAATAAAATCCTAGTCGGGATGATATCGTTACAAGATTCAGATATGAAGGGAAAAGGTTGCCTCTTCTAGCATCCCATATTTTGTGTCAAGGAAGATCATTAGAGAATTTTCATTTTCAATATCGAAATCATGGTAGATTTTCTCATCGTCTTCTGCATGTATGGTCTTCAGCAGCCGCTTTGTAGATGTTGTTATTTCAACAAAATAAATCAGCAATTTGCTACTTCTTATAGGTTCTTTAAGCTCTATCTTTCATTTTTCCAGCACAGTAGAGAGATTTATGTAAAATCATGGATAAAAACCCTAGAAGGTAGAAAGATAAAACTAAAAAGTTACCTGTTTTGGTTTTAGCATTCGTCATTTTCTCCTTTGTAAACGAAGATCAAATTTTCCTTTTTTCTCTAACTCAGGACATATTTTCTCGTCTTAAGCATCTCTTGTTCATTTTTCATTCTTTAAACTTTCTCTTCTACTATATTGTCAGTTTTCTAGCACAGTAAAGAGATTCACTGTTTGGATAAACTAGCCATAAGGTAGCCCAAGGGATTAGCTCAACTGGGTAGCCCAAGGGATGTTGTTTGACATGTGGATAGCAAGTTCCTGGGTTGATTCCACATCCATGAAAGTGGGAAGGATCCCTTGGTATCCTCTTGTGGTTTTACTCTGGAAAAATTGGTGAAAAACCTGGTTATAAGGTATATATTTAAACGAAAAGTAAAAAGTAAAAAAAAAAAAAAAACTTCTTTTAGTTTATTTCTTATGTAATTTTATCGTATGTCAAGAAAAAGACGATCATAGAGTTTTCTGAATACCTCATAGCCATAGGTGAACAATGTGCTAGCAAATTTTCTTTTGGAATTTTCACTATAATACCGTTTTAGCTCCTTATTTTCAATACTCTGTTGTCCAATTTTTCTTTTCTATTTTTATCCTTGCATTCATTATGCACCGACCATTGTGCTGAATTTCCACTACATTCAAGTTGCTTTAACATAACATTGTACCAAGGTATTTTAATAATATGTTTTTGACTGGATTTTATCCTAAATGATTCTTTACCCTGCAGGGAGGTAGTTTGGGATTCTAGCTGTCTCTTGCTGGCGATAGTCCACATATCAGTGTGAAGGAGTAAAACAGCGCAGTAAATTTTGTTGTGATAAATTGTCTTTAATCTATTACAAGTTTGTAAACTAACTTGTTTGAAACGTTGTTGACTGACAATATCAGTGTCTTAACCTTTTATTGTCACTCAGTTCTTTAGTTTTCAAGCAGGTTGCATTGCTGGTTTTGTATTTATGAAAATCCCATGGTCTTACCAACATCATATCTTCCCATAAACGATACTCTCTTTAGAGTCTGAAAATGGGATGGTCTTATTGGAACCTCTTTTTGATGAAGAACAGTACATTGTACATGAAAATGTCACCAAGGTGTCTGGTCTCCATACAAACTACTACTAAACTCCATTACTCTCGAGTCTGTCTCTTCCTTTTTACTGCCCTTGTATCTTAATTTTGTGATTTGACATGATGCAATCATTCCTCTATTGTCCTCTTTTATCCTGGTTTTTTCCATTTCTCTCTTTCTGACCAAAATCAATTTCTTTCTTGACCTTATCTATGTGTATTTTTTTATTCAAATTTGTTATTGCAGGCAATCTTTGCTACCTCATATTTCGCTATGATTAACATGTTATCATGGAGATCACCCGTTTTAACCTCCAAATGAAGTTCTGAACAAGGTAATTAGTTCTCTGTTTTCCATAAATTTGTGACACACTAAACAAAAATTTGACTCCTAGAGTAGAAGATATAAGTGCTAATTATGGACAAAGCTTTTAACTAGAAAATAAAATCCTGTCATCTTTATATATGTTAAGTCAACATCTGTACATCCTATTATCCTTTTTTTGGTGTCCTTTTTGGTTCCATCACGGTCACAAAATTTATATTCATAAGATTTGAATATACATATTTCTTCCCAAATTTGCAAGTTGTTTGCCAACTAACATATATTAATATTAATTTAGAATCAATACATAGTGAGTCTAGGAGAATCAAAGACCTTCAAAAATTTTGTGATCTGCTTAATTACTATTGATTAATTAAATTTAATTAGGCGTATATATATATATATATATATATATATATATATATATATGTCCCTGCCCCTAGCATTCAAGCACCTTTCTTCTCTTGGCATAAATAATGCTCAAGTTATCTCATTATGGAACTCTCTCCTATTTTAGGATGTGATATCAGCTTGAATTACAAGTGTCCGTTTTTATTTTTAAAATTTTTCTTTTTGTTTCTCTGTAATATGTCATAATACAGATATTATATTTGCATCTTTTGTTCAAAGCAACTCATTTGAGTATATCCTTAACTCCATGTCTTATTCTTAATATAAATATTTCCTCTTACTGAGCCTGTTTATCTCGACAAGATATAAATATTTTCTCTAGTTGAGCCTGTTTATCTCGACAAGATATCGTGGTTTTAGGAAATTGCATTTTCTTCTGGTTTTTATATTACATTTTTCATGGTTTTATGAACATGTTGAAATTTTTGTTTTTCTCATATCTTCTAAATGCCAGTAGATGGTCATATTTTTAGTGGTCATGCTTCTGTACCCATCATACCATCATATTTTGTAATTATGGCGTTGTTATTTCTGGGAAAAGATGGATCACTTCTATTTAATTGTCCCGAATGTTGTCTTGAATATAACTACTCCTTTTCACCCTTGTGCCAAGAGTAACGAGTCTCATCGTATAAAGACTTTAGAGGCATGGTAAAATGCACTCACATATGCTAGCCTATCAAACTTTGAGCCTTATTTTTTATTACAAACAATGTCTATATTTTGGAATGTCTGTGCCTTTAAAAGTGCTTGCGGCTGTGAAGGAATCCTTTCCTTTGCGTAGCTGAGTTGAAACTCCAGTTTCAGTGGAATAGGACTGAATTGGCTATTGCATTGATGGCAATAGAGAAAGATTCTTGAAATTTTTGTAAAGGTGTTCCAAAGACAAATAAGAAAGTGCTTCTCCCATCTTGTACACATATTCCACCTAAATTAATGGAACAATATAAAAGCTAGAGTAGAGAAACTCTAGACAAATTTTTAAAGCGTAAATGGTCTTTTTATCCATCTCAATTCAATCAGAGTAGTGGGATTGACTTTGCTCTTCTGATTATTTTAATAGGTAGCATCCCTGTCTTCTTTAGGCTGTTTGTATCTGGCATCTGCCCATGGATCAAGTTTCATATTCCCATTTAATTGTCATGTTTGGTGATGTAGTCATGACTCATAAGTAGATTATGTGAGTCAGGGATATTGTGGGGAATGCGTGAACTTAATTCCCTCATGTATCTCATCAATCATATTTTTAGTTCTTATGAACTAATGACTTGTGATTTCTGATATCATTAATTTCATTTTCCAGGGAAGTTGAAAGGATTAAAATCCAACCACGTGAAGTTCATGAGCAGGTGATGCATTCCATGCCACCTGAGAAGATTGAGATCTTTAAATCACTGGAGGACTGGGCAGAAAACAATATATTGGTTCATTTAAAGACTGTTGAGAAGTCTTGGCAGCCACACGAGTTAGGAATTTTTGCCTGATGCTTCTTTGAGGGCTTCCTTGAAGAAGTTAGAGTTGCGGGAACAGTCACTTGAATTACCAGATGACTATTTAGTTTGCGTTGTGGGATTTATGATTATCGAGTAAGCGTTGCTCACTTACCAAACCATGCTCAACACCTTGGATGGTGTAAGAGATGAAACTGGTGCCAGTCCCACATCTTGGGCAAGGTGGAGCTGTCTGAGGAAAATAGACACAGTGATCTTCTTAATAAGTATCTTTACTTGTGTGGCCGAGTGGACATGAGACAGGTGGAGAAAACCATACAGTATTTGATTGGTTCTGGAATGTTAAGTGATGACACAAGCGTTTAAACTTTACAAACATATGGTCGAAGTATTTTATTACATTTACTATTGGTGTCAACAGGCTGTGGGATTGCATTTTGTAATGCTATTTTACTAGATTTTCTATATTGCATGTTGGGAGCTTTCTGCAGGATATTGTTGATGAATACTATCTGACTTCACGTTTTTGCTTATTTAGGATCCACACACAGAAAATAGCCCCTATATGGGCTTCCTATACACTTCTTTCTAGGAGAGAGCAACTTTCATATCACATGGAAACACTGCAAGATTTGCTAAAGGATGTGGTGATTTGAAATTGGCTCAAAGATGTGGAACTATTGCTGCATACGAGAAGTGCCATGAGACCACATATACTAAGATAGTGGAAAATTTGTTTGAGACTGATCCTGACACCCTAGTGTTGTGACTAATTATTATATTATATAGTGTTGTGACTGAAATTACAATAAGCAAATGAATTACAATATAAGTCTATGTTGCAACATCTTCAAGCACAACAACAACAATGAAAGATAAATCTTCCCAACATCTTCAAGCACAACAATGAAAGACAAATCTTCCCAAATCTTGACTAGATGAACTACCTTAGGTATATGTTTGCACCTTTAGGGATAACTGTCAGTATATTCATTTTTAGTCAAAGTAGCACAACAATGAAAGACAAATATTCCCAAACCTTGACTAAAAGAACTACCTTAGGCATATGTTTGCACCTTTAGGGATAATTGTCAGTATATTTGTTTCTAGTCAGAGTATTTTATATGTTTAGATGGATTTCTGAATCCATTATTTCTTAATTTAGTAAATCAGATTTTTCATGCTCCTTAAGAAAACTAACAAAAATAAAATTCAAAAATAAAACGTATCATTTAAAACCCAACGAACTTGGGAATGCTATAAATTAACTAACTCGAAATATAATCACAAAAGGCTGAAGATTAAAGCTTAAATGCACCTAGATCATGAGTAGAACGAGTGGAAAGACAATGTGAGATAAGAATAAGCAAGATGTTGATTTCATCAAGAAAAAGGGTTTAACAAAATTACCTCGTCATCGGTTTTGGCCTCATCGCTGCGAGAAGCATCTTGATCGTCCTCTGGGCTAGACACATCCGTCGGCTGATTGTTTTCATCGTTGTCTGTCGTTGGTTGAGTTACGGATTCGATTTTTTCCTGGTCCTCCTTTTCTTATTAAAACCATACATTTGTATATTTCCGCTTTGATACAGTTCAACTAGAGCCACAGAGATCCAGATCAAAAACTAGATAGAGTTTACAGAACATCGCAACACCAAGCCCAGGGACAGTTACCAGCATAGAGCTCTACCACCAACTGGATTATTATAGAACCAAAACATAAGACCACTTGCAGACAAAAATAATAATCTAGGGTAGCATCATATTTCCTATCTCCTTCAGCTGCCACCGTCAAAACCACCACCACCATAACCATGGTTTCCATGATCATCACTTCCATTGTAACCCCATCACCACAGCCCCCACGGTAGCCACGCGAGCCACAGCCTCCACTACCGCCCCCGTTTCCTCTAGAGTGGACTGGGCTCGGTTAACGATGATGCTCATGGCATCCCTCATCGATTACCAGAGTCATACTTCCCCATTAACTATTCAACGCAAATTCGAAACCCTTGGACCAGTTTTTGCTGTGGTTCCAGTGAGGTTGTGGTTCTAATGGATTTCAATAAAAAGAGTAAAAAAAATTCACCCCTCCATTAATTGCAGCATGGATTAAGAAATCCCTCGAAAATCAATCAATTCATTTTCATGTGATATTGATGGGATAACTTTCTACTAGCATTATCCTCCCTAGCATTTCGGGTAGCTAAACCTTCTGGTAGCATTATCCTAGCATTTCAGGTATGGTGGCTAAATCGAGAAAGCTGTGGCTTGCTGAGTGATTCTCATAAGCTTCTCTCAGAAGAAGTTTCATTCATTTTCTTAGAGAGGTAGGGGACTAAAGAAAGCCAGGTATTTGTCGATCTGCTGACCACACCTGTCCCTGTTAGGGCATGAAAGAAGTTGGCAGCAAATCAATCGCAAAAATCATTCTCGGTCACTAACTAACTTGCTCCAGGAGGACCAGATCTGATAAGGCTCCAGGACGGGCTCCTAAACTTCTGGCAATTATAACAAGGCGGGAGTACCTATTCAAACTATGCTGGCTAGGATTCTATTTCTCCTCATCCATCCTGGGTAGGTTCAATTTAAAAACTCTGTGCCATTTTTTATTAATTTATTTTCATTTTAAAATTTCCCTCCAAATGCATTTGATTTTACCTTTTCGGATTTTAGTAAAAAGAGTAAAAAAAATTCACAGCCGTTTTTTATTAATTTATTTTCATTTTTTCAACCTTCTATCCGTGGATTGAGAAATTTTCCCTCCAAATGCATTTGTTTTTACCTGTAAAAAAATTAAAGAAAAAAAAAATCACCACCATTTTTTATTAATTTATTTTCATTTTTTCAATGTTCTATCCGTGGATTGGGAAATTTTCCCTCCTAATGCATTTGTTTTTACCTTCCAAAATTTTATTAATTTATTTTCATTTTTTCAGCCTTCTATACGTGGATTGGGAAATTTTCCCTCCTAATGTATTTGTTTTTACCTTCTCATTATTTTTATCTTTCGAAATTTTATTAATCTATTTTCATTTTTTCAGCCTTCTATCCGTGGATTGGGAAATTTCCCTCGTAATGTATTTGTTTTTACCTTCCGAAATTTGAGAGCGTGGGAAGGATTCCCCAAGGTTTGGAAGTTCTCGCCTTTTTTATACATTTCCTTGCAATGAGGGTCACTAGAGCCTCTTGAGTCCTTGTTGGTCTAGGGAAAATGTTCTCAAGGAAGCAACGAAACATATCGGCCTTAATATATCATTAGTTTTAGATGTGAAGATATCTCGATTATATAGTATTATAATTATATTATTGTTGTAGTTTTAATCTTTGTTGAGTTATAGAGTTAATCAATATATGTAAGAGTAGGTAATGATTTTAATGGAGGGTGTTATAAGATTAATTTAAGGAAATTGAAAAACGGAGAGGGTCGTGAAATCAATACAGAGATTTTCATAAGGTTTAAGGGGTGTCAAGGTGGTAGAATATTGCAATTTAGAGAACTATATAGAAATTTAGGAAATATTGATACAAATTGCACATATGTATATGTTGTGGTGAAAATGTAACAATGTTTTTGAAATTCTTTTGTAAGGTATGACATTGGTCAAGTTTGCCATGTTTTTTAGAAGTATGCATGTGTACATAATGATGGACTAAATGACTTATGTTAGGTGGGATGAGGTTGAACCCCAACAATTACAAGCAAGGAGATCAATCTAGTAATGTTGGTGGTGTGGGTCAATGAGCATTGGGCTATTTAACTTGCTTTCACACACTTTTGTTTTTTGGATCGAAATTGTTTTCATGAACACAAGAAAGTGGAAATTAATTGATTTTAGACATTGCAACGTGGTAGAAGCATCTCAAAAGCTATGAAAGCACCACTTTAACTCAACAGTCACAACTAAGTGGTTTATATTCTACGAAAGTCACTCTAGACTTGAACCTAACCCTATCTTAAATAAACAACCCCCTTAAGAAGGCAATTCGCCCCATGAGGGGTGAACATGTCACATGGAAATAATGAACACTTTTGGCGGAATAATAACACTCTATTTTCACCCACCAAGCAATAAGAAATCCCTCATCAATGTTATGCACTACTTTAGATGGGTTGAGTGTCCTTGGATACCTCGAACAATCGTATTGAATTTATGTGATGTTAACTAAGTTAACCAACAAAACACGTATTCAATATTGGTAACAATATTTGCACACTATTTATTTCATTTACCATTCAAATGAGGCTTTACTACTTGTAACCAACCATACATGTAGTTGATCAAATTGACCAACCTACCACACTTCTACTAGTGACAACCAAAAGGTACATGTTGGTAATCGGGTGACGAATGTGGTATGCCTCAACATTCGTAATTGAACATAAATGTTGTTGATGGGGTTGACCAGCCTAACATACCTCTCGCAATTGTAGTTAAACATGCATGTTGATAGTGTTAATCTCCAAGATAGTGTTAATAAAAAATAGATTTTAATAACCAACCTAACACATCACTAACAATGACAATGGAATGCACATGTCAATAAATAAATTAATCGACATGACATGTTGTTCATTAAGATGATTGACATGACACACAACTCACTAAGTTGACCAACTTGACAAACTATTGGTTTTTTCAATGAACTAAAATGCCTTTAATGAACACAACTAAATGTGCATGATGTTGAACAAGTAAACCAACCTGACATACCTTTAACCATAGTAACAATGTGTGAAATTTATGGATTGGGAAAACCAAACTAACATACCTATGATAATCAAAATCGACCATACATGCCTATTGTGATTAACCCTTCACGAGTTCCATTGATTTCGTGCAAAATTAAGCATGTCATGCAACTCTTAGACTAACTTTGATACATATACAAATTAAGTTTGTATTTACTTGTTAGAATTGTGTTAAAGTGCTTCCCCTTTAAATGTCACAATTTTGAATCCAAGGGAAATTAAGGTATGTATACCTCCATGGATTAAATAGTTAAATCATTGCATGAAGGGCATATATTGTCCCATGAACTAGGGGGTCTCACATGCCAATTTAGCATCTACCTACATTATAACTTTATATTAAATACTATTATTATTTTCTTGTGTTAATATGAGTGCTTTTAATCTTTAATATACAGTTAAGTATAATACCCCTTGACTAATTAGTGAAGTATTTAATATTGGATGAGAGATTTGTAAGGTTGAAATTTCTATACCTCATGTTAATTTGGGTGTTTGTATAATTTCAATGCAAAACTGGATTTCATACATATCCATGGATCCATTAAAGGCATTTACACATGCCAACCAAAGACATTCAATAGTTGGGTTAGAACTAGCGGTTGGGAGGAGTTCATTATCATATTCATCCAAGGGTTTCCATACTAGAGAAATTAGGGTATGTGTTTGATTTATGGGCTAATGTTTGAATGATATGAGGAGACGAGTTAGTGCAAGTCCTTCTTATGGTAAGGCCCTGCACCTCTTCCTTTATTTCTTAAAGTAAAATTGAAAGAAGTGATTACAAATATATGATACATATAATGTGCAAACCATTCACAACATCACGACATTAAACATTTACACGAGATGCAACTTATTTCATGTTCAATAGATTTTTTCTTTTAAAAAAGAAATATATGGTACCATGATATAATATATTGATTCACCAACATTGACCACCAAACAAATGACCTAAACAACAAATGTTATGTATGGTGAATATCATCCACCATAAACTATGATTATTAGCCACTCTGACACCCCTAAGTTTATGGTCACTCATTGAACATGACTCCAAGAGTTTTTTCAAGCTTCTTAAACTTATTATTTCCCAAAAGACTGACAAGGATGTCTCATCACTGTAGCATTTTTTTTTTTAATTTTATTTATTTATTATTTATTTTTTTCTGTGTCTTTCATCAAATTCTTTGCAACCGCATTTTTATGTTATCCTTAATTAACATTTCAATTCCACGTGTTTTATTATTGCATATTTTAAAGGGTTTCCTTCATTCTCATGGCAGACACATAGTCTCATTCATGGGTCCTTTTGTGTTTTAGGGACCATCTCATTACTTGCAGTGGTTTCTCTCTAAATCAACACATGGAAAGTGTGGTATGATAAAAAAAAAACATATTAGCACCTAAAAGGCCATCGATTTCGAGTTAATCCCTACCCTATGGCATGGAAAATTTTTTGGTTTGAATAAATGTTTTCAATGAATAACATCATTGTGAGTAAAAATGTAATGCAGTTTGGCTTGGCATCTTCTTACTGCATTAGGGGGTTTAATGGGTTAGGGGTTAAGGGTTTAGGGATCAGGGGTTAAGGGTTTAGAGGTTTAGGGTTTGGGGGTTAAATGGGTTAGGGGTTTAAAGGTTTAGGGGTTAGAGGATTTAGCAGTTAAGGATTTTACGAGATAGGGGTTAGGGGTTAATGGGGTTAGGTTTAGGGGGTTAAATGGATTAGGGTTGTAGAGGTTTAGGGGGTTAAATGGGTTAAGGGTCGGGAATTAGGGTTTAAGGGTTGAGGGGTTTAGGTTTTAGAGATCTAGGGTTTAGGGGTTGGGAATTAGTGTTCAAAGGATTAGTGGTTAAGATGAGAGTTTCGTTGGTCTCTATTTGTGTGCAATAGTTCTTTATTCTTTGTGTCTCAATGTACAATTTTGTAGGTAATGTTGCTTGTTTCCATGTATTCTCTATTTATTAATTTTTAGAATTTGCTAGTCATTTCTTTACATTTATTGATGAAAATGTCTATTGCAATTAAACAAAATGTATGTTCAATCTCCAATTTCAAACTCAGCCACAGTGCTGTCATGCAATTTAAGTCTAGAGAATGGACATCTGATGAAGTCTCAATAACCACACTGCACCTCATGACTGCTATAGAAGAGCTTAAGTTTGAGTGTCCCACATTCATGAGAAATTTGGCGATTATACTCTTGCTCCGCCTAATTGTGTCCTGGAAATACCCTTGTTTTTTGCAAACACATCCTAATGTTGTTGACATTGTCCTTAACAAACCAAGGAAACAGATGAGACTGAGAGGAATGGAAAGCACTACAAAGTTAGAGAGAGTACAAAAGACTAGGATGATTTAAAGGATAATCTTGAAGAATGTAACAGTGATGAAATAACTGAAAGACGTTGTCCCAAAAAAACAATTGATAATGTGAAACCTTCTTCTATACCAATCAAGAAAGACTACATTCATATGAGAGCAAGAAGAGGCCAAGCGACCGATAGGCAATATAGCCTGGTGGATATGGTATGGTTCCCTATTTTTAATGAAAGATTTGATATAAATTTTTATATCGAATATTAACCGCTTTGATCTTGCCAACAAGGGGGAACCCGATCGTAGGTCCCAACTAGACCTGGTCTCATTTGGAATGGATAATCCCAACTAGTTTTAAGGATTGTTATAAGGGTTAGGGGAATAATGAGTTAGTGGTTAAGGGATTAGGGATTAGGGGCTCAGGGCTAAGGGGAATAAGGGCTTAGGGTTAGGGGTTAGGGGAATAATGAGTTAGTGGTTAAGGGGTTAAGGATTGGGGGGTTAGGGGTTAGGGGATTTAGGTGCATTTAAGGGTTAGTGGAATAATGAGTTAGTGGTTAAGGGATTACGGATTTGGGGCTTATGGGTTAGGGGATTTAGGCGCATTTAGGGGTTAGGTGAATAATGATTTAGTGGTTAAGCGATTAGGGATTAGGGGATTAGGGGTTAGGGGATTTAACAATTAAGGAATTCACGGGTTATGGGTGAGGGGTTAATGGGTTATGGTTTGAGAGTTACTGGCTTCACGTTGGCAATTCGTGTGAAAATTGATTGTGCATTGGAGTTCGGAGGTGGTGAAAGGATAAGGCAAGGGAAGATGAGGGAGACCAACATTAGACTCCTAAATATGGTTTGGTGTTGGTCCTAATGGTGGCCTCTGAAGAGGAAGCATAAATGTCACAGGAAGGTTTACAGAGGGAGTGGCTTGTGTGTGCTTGTCGTGGGAATTTGCTGGCGTGGTGTGTTCAATCGGTCCATACTACTTAGTTTCTTAGCCATTGACTGTGTTTGGGTTGAGGATAAGACGTTGAAGGGAAGTGAGATCACTCGTTTCCATTTTTCTTGGCTTTCAGTGAGTCTGTTTTTTAGTGATAAGAGAGGAAGCTAGAATTTGCAGTCGAGGAAACCTCGATGGTGGTGGCAGAAAACTAGTTTCTTTTCTAAATTTAGTGCCCTCCAGCGTGGGTGTGATGGTGTTTGGTGGATTGGTGTGTGGTCTCTATGTGGGGAATTTGGAGGCTGGTCACTGCCCTGGGGGAAGTTACACTCAGGCTTCAACTACTTTATCATCGTTTGTTGTTCAATTTCTTGTGTTGGTTTGGTGGGTGATGGTATTTGGTTTTGCTGGTGGTAGAAGTCTTTATCTAGTAGTGGAAGGTGTATTTGTGCTTCCTTTTGGTGGTGGGAGACGAAATTTGGCTCCTTTTTTGGTGGTGTTTATTTTTCTATAGTGGGGGGTCTGGTATCTCGACTCTACACATGGCGGGGTTCGTCAACCTTGGCGAATTATGAACCCCCTAGTGTGGTGTGGGTGCTCTCCCTCCCTTGTCATCCATGGCCCTGTGGGGGTGGCAGACTCATAAATAATCATGCCGGCTCTGGGCCAGGGTGGAAATATTGCGGGCGTGCACGACTCGTTAGTGTGGGTGTGCATGGGGGTGGTGGAGGAGGTAAGCGGGGTGATAACAGAGGTGGGGGTTTGAGGGTTTAAAATCATAGTATTTGAGGCAGAGGAGGCCATGGTGGCAAGGATAATCATGGGTTTGATTGATTTGAGGTAAATGAGGGGCAGGTTATCCAACATTTTTGCCTAGAGAACAATTGTGCACTTATCAACAGCCTGATGGAAAGAGTGGAAAAAAATAAGAGATTTTGTCATGAGGAGCATGCAGAGCATATGGAAACATTGGACTGAATGCACTATTTATAGTGCCAAGTCCAGGAGCGACTGGTAGTTGTTTGGTGAGGCCAAAATCAACTAACTAAGAAAGCAGAAAAGTTGGAGACTTGGTTGGTGCACTTTGAAGGGTACGGTCAGTGTGACTTCTATCCTCCACCGCATTTAGGAACAACCCTGGACAACCATTCATCCACCACGTTGGACGACTAGTACGCTGTTTTGTGTTCTTTATGTTTTATATGTGTTTTGGTGCCTCTGACCCAACCATTTATGGGCAATGTTTGTAGTCCCTCTTTTGCATTTTTTTGCATCTGGTGCAAATTTTTGTTAACAAACCAAGTCAAGGTGAGACCACCTGCTTTGTAACTGGCTATATGTACTCCTTTTTTCCTACATGAATATAACATTGACTGACAAAAAAACAAAGGTTCATACATCATTAGAAATTTAATTAATTTTCATACCTAAATTAACAAATGTTCATACCTATTTACTAAATAGGTCTATAAATATATATTGTAGGTTTATCTATTTAGTATTTATCAAATGTAAATATGATGATTTAATACTAGATTTAAATGAACTCACATGTTTAACATAAGAAATTTTATATTTATCTAGTTATTAAATGTAAATATGAAGATTTAACCTTAGATTTAAAACAACTCACACTTTTAACATAAATCAATGAAGTTTAAAAATTAAACTTTATGGCCAAATATTAAATATAAATATAAATATAAATTTGGCTATCTAATTAATATTACCTTTACTAAAATTTTAATGAATGCATTAGTGTAAAGTTGATAGATGATACATGCAATTATGTTAATTGTAGATGAATCCATCTACATTGTTAACTTTAGAGACAAAAGGGTATTCATAATTTTAACATTGTAAATTCAGAGACCCCTTTGTCTCTAAATTTTAACACTACAAATGGATTCAGAGACACCTATAGTGAAATGTAACACTTTGGTACCAAAATTGCAATTTTCCATATATGGAGTGACACAATTAAAAATTACTGACATAAATGACTAATTCATATACTTGTTGTACTTGTTATTTGGCCATATTTTTATTCTTGGACTATAATAGTCATTTACATTAATCATTATTAATTTTGTCACTTATTATGTAATCATATATTTTAATCCTAGACTAAATTAGTCATTTAAGTTAGTCACACTTACTTTAGTCACTTATTATCTAGTCATATATTTTATCCCTCGAATAAATTAGTCATTTAAGTTAGTCACTTTTAGTTTAGTCACTTATTATCTAGTCGTATATTTTATTCCAAGACTAAATTAGTCATTTAAGTTAGTCATTTTTAGTTCGGTCACTTAAAATTGCTCAAATTTAGTAGTAATTCACTTGAAATAATTGTAGTGACTAACATTTTTAGTTTATTCCAGTGAATTTCTGAGTTGGAATATTTAATTAGCAATTGAAGATCAAATCTTCAATCTGGAAGAGATCTTGGAGGCTAAAATACTTAATTATACTATATAACAAATTCATTAATAAACCATCATTGGGAAAATCATGCATAATAATCATTAATTTATTAAAATAAAGGAGAATAAGTATCGTTTATCCAAAAGAGCATAAATAATTATGAAATGGAATTATATAATAAATTATGTTAAATAATGTGATAAAAGAAAATTATAAATGGATGAAATGGATGTTAAGAAGTGATAATAATAATACAAATTAAAGGCCCAACATCATGCTTACCACCACATATTTTGGAATATTAGAAGGAGATTAGATGATTCAAGGAAACCCTTCCTTTCATCTATATTTAGAGAGATAGGAATACTACAAAGTAGTGGATTCTAGGTAATTATACCCTACAAAACTTAAAGTAAACAACATAATCAAGAACTAGGAAGTAGAGTGTTACATCCTCGTGGATCAATCTGCTCATGAGTTTATGTGAGAGAAAAAAAGAAGGAATGACATAGGGTAGTATTCGAAGGAGTACACTACATATGATATGGATAAGAGGAAGCACTAACAGATAAAAAAATAAGGACTTCCCTTGCAAGACTAGAGAAAATAGTGACCAAACTAGTAGTCTCTCAAGTCTAATAATTATCTGATAATGACTTGTAGAAAAATGGTGTCCAAGTTAAATGTAAAACATAAGAGGGGTTGGAGAGGATTGTGTATTAAGAGTAATAGAAATATATATGATCATGGGAACATCTTTATCAATAACACAAATTGTTGGAGTTAGGTAGATTTCCCATGGTACAATCCATAGGGAAAAAAAAACAAAGGTTCAAAGTGCACCGAAGGTGATAGAGACAAGAATGACACATTCCCATTGACATCCAACATAAAGAGAGCATTCTTCACTGCAAATATTGTTGAAGGGGATGGAGTTTTCAATCATAGTTTTTTTAACAATGTGTATAGATATTTATCCATGGCGAGTTTATTTTTTCATAACTAGCATTATACACTTTTCATCAACTACAAAAATGACAGACAAGAATAACCATTTATTGTAGATATGCAATTAGTAGAGTTGAATGAATTGTCAACATCACATGAGATTCCATAAGAAGGAAAGAAGAAACTACTAGTGGAAAAATCATAGGTGGTGCAAAGAGAAGAAGAATTGAGCCAGATAGTAGCGGAGCTCTACAACAACATCCCAGATGTCACAATAGAAGTGAAGACACCATTGAAGGGGAGGTTGAAAAATATTGGTGAGGCCTTTCAAGGTACCAAGGCTAAATATATATATATGGAGTTGAAAAGTAAGCCAAGAAACCCACCTAAAGAAAAAAAGTGAAAAAAAATAAATAATTGTCCAAAATAATCATTGAGTAGATAAAAGGATTCAATCCAAAGTGTTGCAATATTTATGAAGAGGGAATGTAGATTTTGAAAAGGTCACTAGAGATTAAAGAGCTAATAGAAGTTGTGCAGAAGATCCAAACAACACATGAGAAGGTGAAAATCTCAAATATAATTTGAAAACATTACCACTAGATGAACATAGGGTCGTAATGTTAGAGAATGTGTAGATAACTAGAAATATGAATCATATGAGAGTCGACTAGTAGAAACTAGTGTAAAAAGTTGAAAAATTACAAGATGAATCATTGAAGGTCACATATGTGATCAGAAAAAAAACATAAAATAATTAAACAAGTAGTGTAGGAATGGGAAAAAATGTTGAATACCTTATCTCAATGGAGATAGTAGAACATATTTTGGTGCAAGCAAAGTGTTGTGCGGAATTATGAATTATGGATAAAACATTCTTCCCTAAATGTGGTATAATGAATTTACAACAATAGGTTAAAGACTTTGCAGATACTTTTCCTAATAGTAAATAGACACACATAATAGATCAAGCAACCTACTTGGATTCCAAGTTCTTCTAATTCTCCTTTCTTTCACTCTTGATGTAGCTTCAAATCCAAGCAAGATCGGCAAAACATTTCCTTCAAGAATGAACACTAAACAAAAAAGAGATATAAATATACAAATGCCTATTCAATCAATGAAACATGAACCATATACATTAAATAAGAATTCATAAGATGAAACATAGAAGCTTATACAAATACATTTGTGGGAAAGTAAAAAACAATCTTTATTAATGGATAGAAGGGGAGGTTACAACCAGTGATTGATTTTATGTCACCATCTCCAGCATCATCCTAGCCTTATGACAATGAACATCTCTCCAGTATCATATCACTCAAATCAATTCATCAATTGAAACTCCACCAGCATTTCTCTACTCAATTTCTTCCTTTCAAGCACTAGTATCTGTGTTCAATTTATAGATGAACTGAAGGTATTTTTACAATCAATCACTTTCTAATAATAGGAAATACATGTTCCCAAGCTCATAGGTATCAAAGGGACACATGGATTCGAAGTTTGACACATATGCACTCTTCTAGAAGATATTGGCCAAGTGGAGATTCCATAACAATCATAATTTCGCTCCTAATTGACTAACGCACCCTTGAGTGTTGGGAAGTTTTTTGAAGAGCACCCTTGAGTGGAGTTGCCTGCATATGCAATGCACTTAGCCCCTTGAGAGACTGAATTGGTGAGCTCATAGGTGATATAACATATACTTAAAATCTTGGAGACCTTGCAATTGAAGTATGGAAGGATTTGTCTTTGTTCTTTGTCTTATGGAATGTAGCAACTGAAATGATAGGGGATGATAGACCCTATTCATTGGTTTAGGGGATGATGTCCAGTTAAACTAGGTCATTGGGAATGGTGCCCACATTGACCTATAAAAGATTCCCCCCTAAAGCATGAAGTCAAAATAATAATAACAATATTTTTTAAATGAGATTCTTTACACTGTGATGGGATAGAGCTGAAGCGGAGTGGCGACCTGCATCAATATTACAATACATTACATCATGATATATCCTTTTGGTCATGAATTTCTGAGGGAAGGCATTCCCATGCTCATCACATAAACTATCTATTATCATGTACATACTGCAGAAATTCATCTAATTTGGAATGTTTCCCAATATAGACATGCCTACAGATGTAGGCCCATGTTCGGATGACAATATTTATGTAGGGTCACCATACAGATAATGTGTACAAAAATCCTAAAATTTCAGCCTGGATGGTTGAAACTAGATCCAAGGTCTTCTTATCTCGTTCACTCGATCATTCGAGTACAAATCTAGCCATGCGAATATATGATTTGTAATCAAACATGGTAATACATCGTTTGATTACCAGCCAATGATGTGAGCTGTTAACAAATGTGAGAGAAACACCATTGATTTCAATGACCATCAAGGTACTGCAATATATTTTGTAAGGCGTGAATAGATGATTTGATGTCAAACGCCAAACAAAATATTTCGGTCAAGAATCCAGAAGAAAGGATCTTGTCGATGCTATAACAAGCCTCATGGTACTGGAATATGATGTTTCTAAGTGAAATTCATGGATGATGATTTGTCGTCAACAGGAAGTGAGTTTATTAAAAAATGGGATTTAATGATTTTAGAGACAAATTATGACTTGATATAGCAATCTTTAGGGATGAATTTCATGAGAATGAAGGTTTATAAGTATTGCAGAAAAATGCATATTCATTCGATGACTTCTCTTGAACATATCAGTGACACTGAGATGAGTTGGCAGGATTGACCCAAAAACAAAGTGAAGGCATGATGAACCATAGGTATGAATGAACCATCAAGAATATTACCCAACCCAAAAATTCACGGTGATGGAGTAAAATGTCATGTTCAAGAGCAACCTGCTACCATAAAATGTTTTGTTCACTTTCCCAAATTTTCCCTGGTAATTTTTCGACCAATACCTCTTTATTTTTTAAAAATATTGAGGAGGATAACATATTCTTGATCTATAATTTGACCCTTCGGGTGAATAACGTATTTCTAATTATTAATTTAACAAGTCTAGCAATGAATGAAACTCAATTCTTTCCATGATCGACAAGACTGTCACTATTTTATGTTTTAATGAGCCTAACGACAGTGACATCCTAGTCCTTTTTCATATTTAGAGAGTTTGAAAAAGAGGACGAAAAGGAAACTCCATAAGTAATTTTTTGTAAATTTGTCGCTAAGATCTGAAAAAAGTGTAAAATTATATCTGAGAGAACCTCTTTAGTCATGTTTGACCAAGGTATTCCTTTTTCGTAAATAATCTATCTCAGTCCGAAAAAGGGTTAAACTTATACTGAGTAGATATCAATTCATTTACTTTTACGAGCTCAAAAATAGAAGTGCTCAACAATATTTTTAGATTATCGGAGTCTGAAAAGAGCTAAAAGAAGACTCCAAGAGTTCCTTTTTCATTGTTATCGAAGCTCAAAAAAGAGATAAAAGTGCACTTCAAATCCTTTTTAATTTTTAACAAAGCTTGAAAAATAAGGATAAAAAGTATGCTTTGTGGTCAAATCATTTTTGAAATAAATATGCACAACTAATGTGCTCATAAGTTGTAAAACCTATTCAAAACAACATCAAATGCATTTAAAATACCTGTTTCATGATAAAATTATAATAAAACTATAGTCATAGCAATAAATATTCATTGCAAAAAATTAAATGACTAAATAAAAAGAGTTTTATTATTCATTTCTACCATTCAATAGTTACCATTTGCATTTTGCAGCTCTGAAATAGTTTTTTCCCCCGAACTTTAGCTGCTCATTGCAATCGATTTTTTGGATGGTTTTCATCGTGTTTGATCCAGGTTATTACCATGAACCTTCTCTTTATTTTAGTAATCATTTCATTTCCTTTCAGTGTAAATTTTTAGGGTTTTGATCCCCCTTAGGGTAAATTTTTATTCCAAAAACAACAACGCACCCTTGAGCATCGAAAAGTGTGTTTTAGAGCATCTAAACTGAAGTATAGCTACATATGCAAAACACTTTCCCTTTTTCAATACTGCATTGGGTGCAATCTCCATTTTTTTTTCTTGCACTATGCCCAAAATTTGTTTACTTTTTTGCATTGAAAGGAGTCTAATGAGTCTTATGATTATGTTTTAGGATTTCATCAAACTATAATGACGATTACATGGAGAGAAATTGATCGTGAAGAAAATAATATGGTTGCGCTAAATGACCTTGGTACTGTAAGAGCCCTAAGAGATTGTGGGTTGTTAAAGTACTTCCGCTTATCAAGGATGAGGCAACAGATAGAACTCTCAGAGTTCCTAGTTCGAGCATGGGATTTGCCTATTGAGGCATTTCACATTAGGAACAAAGTGGTTCCTATTACAATAGAGGATGTATATTTTCTCATAGGTTTGTTGAGGAGAGGCTTGCCTATTTCCCTCTCGGGGTCTGCTCTTGGAGGAGAGACTATGAGAGATTATGTTTTGCAGTATTTCTCTTGAGGGGAAGAACCAAGAAAATATGGTAAGATAAACATCCAGGATGTTTGAGATTTTCCTTTGAGAACCATTCTTTCACGATAAAAAAACTTGCCAGCACAGTTACACTACATGTAGGGAATAGATCATATATACAGTATGCGCTAGAGGGCATGGAGCCAATAGTATTCAAATGGTTTGAATCTGTACTTTCCCAAATAAAGGAACAACTAAAAAAATAAAAGGGGGGAAGGAAGAATAACTTTAGTGATGGTTCAATTCTCATTTCATTTTCCTTAGAATGGATTCCATTGATGCAACCTCAACATGTGACGCTGGTTGTGTCCAATCCTAGAGATCCAAGGATGCAGAGATGGGTACAACTAATGGGTAGGCATGCAGGCCAATCTACCATTGTGTTCTTGATTGTGTTCTTCCCCTGGTTCAGGCGACAGGTTTTCGCTATTGATGAGTATGCATATGCAGGAATTGATTTCTGAGGGGATCTAGACTTAACCTTTCTAGAAGGTGCTCAGTGTGGTGCAATAGGTAAGAATTTTTCAACCATGTTTTTTATTTTCCTAAGGTTTATACATTTTTGTATTTTTGATGTTTTCCCAAGACTAAACTGAAGTGTTGATAGAATGGAGATTTTTTTCGAGTTCAACTGCTGGAGGAACCAGAGCATGGAGCAGATAAGCCAACAGAGAGGGCTATCGGGAGAGCAGTCCTTCAGGATCTAGATATGACTGAGACTCTCACTGATCTTCGGCAGCACATAGAGGGGTTGACCTTTGGGATTCCGGATTGCGTGTTCGAAGAGTTACCCATGGCACTGCAACACCACACTATAGGTTTCCCTAACCACTGTATGTGGTTACTGCGTAGGATAGCTAGATATATAGCATGTTACCATGAGCTCCACTAGTTTACTTTTGACATGTTGCATATATTTTAGGTTTGATGACCAATGTGTCTTGGGCACAACCTTTTGTAAAAACCTATAACTATATATCTATTTTATTTCAGTTTTTTCCTTCTATTTATTGTGTAATCCTATTCAGTTATGTGAATGTTTTATTTACATGTGTTGCAAATGTCTATCTAGAACTTGATTAGCCAAAGAATCATTCAATGTGTTCAAATTTCTGGAAATGTGTTGGTATTGAATAAAATCAAAGTGTCTTTCCAAAAGTCAAACTCTTAGGAACAAAAAATGGAGTGTTGGATTTCGAACAGTATAAACACTAGTAAGTTGTAATACAACAAGTTGTGAGTCTAACCTTATAATGATGTGGTTAATACAAAATGGAATGGCATCAGAGAGAAGTTCGATCAACGTGCTATACTCAACAATATTGTTTGTCGATCTACCAATACAAATCCCCTGAAAACTCAGTAACTCGTTATTCAGAGCGAAAATGGCCCACGCTGCAGAGGATAGATTTTGCGTACTACGACTAGCACCATCAGCATATCCAACAAATGGTTCCAAAAATTTAGACATCTATAATGAAATGTAAAGTGGATTACTAACGTCAAGAAAACTCTAAAAGGAAAATTAAGATAGTAAATGAAAATCAACAACATATATTACGATATAATACAAAAAATTACTACGCTCATGATTAAGCATAGTAACGTTTTAGATACAACCCATTTCTGGTTTGCACCAATGGAATTCCATCATAATCTACTAACTCATAGGCACCCTTAGCAAGAATTATTTTGAAAATATAGGGGCCATGCCATGATGGCTCAAATTTTCCTATACCTATTACATCCATGGAAAATTTTAAGGGCTAATATTCGGAGGTGGGATAATTTTCCATGGTTTTTCCAAAACAAATATTCGCCACTTTCCATTTTTTTACAAAAGTGATTCACCCATATTTACAATATAGAATTATTTTACCTTAAAAATCACCAACATTATATAGAAAAAATATATAATATCATTATAAATTTGAATAATTTTACAAATACATCAATAAATATTTTTTATTTTTCACATTAGGGACTAGTGAGATTTGCCAATTTTTTAAACTTCAAAATAATTTTCCATCCTTAAAATTTTCCTTGATTACATTAGCTTCTTGATCATAAAGGAGGACCAATTCACCCTTTGAGAAAATGCGAGGCTGGGCATTTTTGTTGCATTGCGCCTTTATATGTCCCTTATGTGCTTCGTTGGCCAATTTAGCTTCACGACACATTTCATCAAGATGGATGAGGTTAAAAAGACATGCTTCTCCTTTTAAGGTGTCAGGTAACGAGTCAATTGTGATTTTTAATGGTGGTATTCACATTGGATAGGCAAGATAGCTTCCATAACATACACCAATTGAAAAGGAGTAAATCCAGTTATGTTTCTCATTGACGTTCGGTATGTCCACAAGGCCAAGTACAAGACCAAATGCGATTTTCTCTTACGAACTCCCATCATTCGTTGAAGAATACGTTTAAGAATCTTGTTGAAAGAATCAACTTATCGGTTTGATTGTGGATAATAAGGAGGAAAATTATCATGTCACAATCCTAACTTGGAAGTCAATTCAGTCATCATGTGATTGCGAGAATGCTTCCCATGATCTGTAACTATAGCCTGTGGGACCCCAAATCATGCAATAACATGATTGAAGAAAAACAATGTAGTTATTTGTCCTTTTTCGTTGAATGTAGGCATCGATTCATCCCATTTGGTAAAGTATTCTACTGCGACAATAATATAACCATTCCCCCCATAATAACGAGGGTTACAGGTCATGAATTCAATACCCCATTTCAAAAATGGTTCCACAGAAACAATAGGATGCGTTGGCATTGGTGGTTTGTAGATTTTACGATAAAAAATATGGCACACATGACAACTTATTACCACGATGATGCAGTTGTGAAATATGGTAGGCCAAAAGTAATCAATGCAGAGTATCTTCTGCGTGGTAGCGTATCCAGATAAATTTCCACCATAAGCCCCAACATGAACATCATTTAGAACCTTTTTGGCCTCCTCATGAGTGAGGCACCTTCTTAAAATTGTGTCGACACCATGACGATAAAGTGTATCATTGACGATCAGATAATATTTAGCTTGGTATTGAATACGGCGTTGTTCAGAGTGAGAAGTATCACGCCAAAAAGTTTGAGTTTGGAGATAAATGATGAAATCTCCATACCAAGGATCAGATTATTCGATCAGAAATAGAGAGTCACCAGTAATTGATGGTTTCGATGTAGTAGCAGTACTATCAGAGGGAAGGTCACAGAGAAGATTAGCCAAAACTAAAGACTCATTTTACTTGGATTTGATGAATTACAAATCAAATTCTTGCAAAATGACAATCCATTTTGAGTATTCCCCCCACCAGCAATTTACGTGATAAGATATAAGTCATGGGGTTTCGATCCAAAATAGAAATGGTCTTTCGAAACAGGATATATTGGTGAAATATTTGGACAACTTGAACAGCTGCCAAGGCAAGATTTTCTACGTACTATTACTTAACTTCCATATCATTGAGATTATGACTCAAATAATAGATTGGATTTTCTATCCCATTTTCTACTTGGACCAATACCATAGCAGTGGTCGTATCAGCCATGGCGACATATAGGAAATAATTACTCTAATAATTAGGGGGATACATTAATGATGACTGGACAGGAGTATCCTTGAGATCATCAAAAGAAGCTTGTGAAACTTTGTCCCAATTGAAGGGAACCCCTTTTTTCAAGAGCCTATTAAATCCTTTAGCCATTTCAGTGTAGTTGGGTATGAATCTTTTTAGGAAGTTAGCCTTTCCTTGAAGTTTATATATCTGAAGTAAATTTGATGGCGCAGGAAAATCCAGAATGGCCTAAAACTTTAATGGGTTTATTCAAATTCCTTATTTTGAGGCAATGAATCTAAGAAAACGACCAGAATCAACAAAAAACACAAATTTATTTGGATTGAGGCATATTTTTTAGTGTCAACTGCGTAATAATTTGGCTCTCAAGTGCATCGGGTGATTAGTTCGATTTCATGAATGCACAGGTAAATCATCTGGATAGGGTTGAACAATGTGCTTGATGTCATTGAAAGAATAATCCATTGCTCTCTAAAATGTTTCCCAACATCCTTTAAACCAAATGGTAGTTTCCTATAAGTGAATGTGCCCGACGGACAGATGAATGCTGTCTTATGTTGATCCTCTAGGCGGATATTGATTTGATTGTAGCCGAAAAATCCATCCATAAACGAAAATATTTCACATCTAGCACAATCCTCAATGATCTGGTCGATAAAGGGAGTAGGATAGTTGTCTTTTAGACAAGCTAGATTGACATATAGATAATCGACGCACACTTTGATGGTTACTTGTTTTTCATGATAGGAACGATGTTGGAAACCAACTCAGTTAGTGGAACAAGGTAAATGAAACCAACACACGAAATTTTCTCAGGTTCTGATTTAATGGCAGCGACCTTATTTGGAAGAATAGGACAAAGGCATTGATGCACTGGTTTGACGTCAGGATTCATATGAATAGTGTGTTCAACAATACTAATATCTATGCCTAGCATTTCCTCGTAAGACCAGGAAAATACATCACTGAATTCATGAAAGAGAGAGCGATATGTTTCGAGTTTTAATGAAGAACAAAATACGTCGACATGAATATTTTCTATAACAATAGGGTTTCGTTAAAATATCGATAGAAATGGTTTCTTCAATATCTGATAAATTTCACTCGGAATTGATTGCATTAATAGGTAAATAATTCGAAAAGAAATTTTTTATTGATGGGTGATATAGTTCACTAAGATAATTTTCTTCATAATTAGGAAGATGGGAACAATGATGATTATCTTCCCATGGTTCTCCTTCTGACATCATGGTTTTCAAAATATTCTCATCTTTCAAGAAATTTGAAGAAAAAGGATCAGATGGAGCACCCAAATCTAAGGAACGATCAATCCAAATAACCGGTGACGTTGATTTTGGATTGACCACCCAAGCCAGATAGATTGATTACTATACTAGCTCAATAGGGTTGGGCGGCAGAAACTCATCCAATGTAACAATTTCAGAATCACCCGTACTCTTCCTTAAGCTAGATGGAGTGGAAGAGATCATGTAGTAGGTCACTATACTTGCAATTTCTACCGACGTCATAGGCGGTGGTAATGCTAAGGTTCCCATGAGGGTGGAATCTTTTAAGAGTCTTACACCAATGTTCTGAAGTGCTAGTTCGGGTGCGTGAATGAACGAAACACTTCTAGTTACCTGCGAAGCAAAGGAAAATAAGAATAGCTTATTGATGACTGTGATTGTACCTTTATATGGAAAGGAGATCATTCTAAAATAGGTAGAAACAATTGCAGTCAAAGCATATACCCATGGCCTTCCAAGTACAATATTATAGTCAAGGGGTTTGTCAACAACCTCGACATCAAGATTCACTGTTTTTCCCCCTAGTTAAACATGTAGGTTATTGATAATACCACAATTATTATCTGTACATCCATCGAAAGCCTTCAGCGTCATTGATGATTGAGATAAGCGCGGTGAGCCAAGTGAATTCCAACAGTTTAGAGACATAATGCATGTAGATGCTCCCTCATCAATAATAGTTCGATGAACAAGTTGGTTGAGAACATTTACTTGTATGGAGAATTCTAATTCTTCTGGTAATTGTGGCACATAGCCCGTATGATTAAAGACGACAAGACTAGAATTAGTCGAATAAATTCCACGAATAGCTGATAATAAAGCCTATTCTTGGGAGGGACAATTTTGTAATACCTCAAGAGAAGAGAGAGCTGAAGGGGATTGAGCCAAATTTTCAACTATATTATAATTTTGAGTAGCTCCTGCTCGAGTATTATATGTCAATTTATGAACGACTCCCTTAGGTGGCTTAATTGCAATTCAGGAGTAATAGTAGGTGGTATCGATTCCATAGATGGATTCATGGTCAAGGTAGTAGTTTTATCAGTTTCTTGACTACCATAATATTTATTATGCATTGACACCAAAATATCTATTGAAGTTTTTGTGATAGATAACATAAGTACTTGGGAACCATAAGGTGGATCCATAGCAACCAAATTTGTGTCCAGATTCGGAAACATATTTGTCAAAAAAACTGATGCATGTGAAGTCTTAATTATTTTTGAGACTTCAGCACGGTGAGGACAATCCTGAAAAAGTGTTCCTCATTACATATTATGCATGGATAACAAGGTTTACTAGGTCTAGACGATTGATTAGATGATCTTTCCTGCTGGTTAGAAGTTTTCTTTTTCTTAGATTTCCCTTTTTTCTTACTTCTGGGTTGCTTGTCACTTTTTCCTTTTTCAAATGACACATAATTGATTTTGGAAGAATGTGTTGGATCAGATTCAGTAGTATGATGTGTGCTTGCAGTACCAATCAAACCATCTCAAGCATGAGCGTCCTTTAATTGTGGAGGAACAGTAAAATTAGATTCCGGCACATTAGGAAATTTTTCATAGAGCGTGTCAGATTGGGTATAGATCAAGTCTAAATATTGGGCATAAGAAATAACTTGCTCTTCAATGATGACGCCACCCTTAGCCACATCCTCAGTTATAGAAGGTAACAGGGACTTAATAAATCACTCAGGAAGGAGCTGATCAAGAACAAATGTATTAACCATTTTATGATGATGATGCCACTCATGAATTTGATAAGAAATGTGAGTAGCATTAGTCTATTTGAAATTGTTCAAGAGTTCTGTTCCAGTTTCATATCATATGGGTAACTAGAAGTGAGTGAAAAAGATAGTAGCTAGGGCAGTGAAATTATCAAAATAAGCTCTAGGTAATTCAATGTACCATTTTGCAGGCAGACCAATGAGCTTACACTGGAAAAGGCATAGTCAAATAGAGTCATCATTCAGGGAGTTTCATGAGCAACACAAATGATAACTCATAACGTGAGTCAATGGGTCTTCTGCAGGATTTCCATTGAATTTCAAAATATCTGAGGTTAATTTGTGAGGTATCACCAGCCACCAAGGAGCATAGTTGATTGGATCATTAGTTAGCTGATTTAAATCTGGTAACTCTAAAGTTGCAGCAAAAGGAAATTGTCGATTAAGGTTAGGTTGAGCATAGCCAGGGTATGATGGAATTGCTTGAGAAACAAGCCTTTGAGCACTATCATAATGAATCTGCTGCTGGTAACCCACATAGGGGTTGTTTTGATACACAGACGCTTCAGGATTTTGTTGACCAAAACCTGGATATGATACTTGTTGAAATGAAGCTTGAGGCATTTGTGCCTGAGGATGCCAAGGGGTCTCTCCACCAATGTTATAACCCAAATTAGGATAACTTGGATTCGGTAGAGGATAAGTATCACCTGGTTGTGGCTGTGACATCCCATAAAATGGTAAACCGGCTTGTGAATATATGATTCCAGGTACAGGTTGTTGTTGTAAATTGGCTGAAGGATTTGGATTTTGTGGGCCCCATACTTGATGGTATTGAGCTGAAGGACCCACCTGAAATGGTTGTTGTACAACATTTTGATTCTGTAAAAATGGTAAATACGTATTAACATGTGGAAGTGATGTGGGTGTAATAGGTTGAATTGGTTGATATGAGTGTACAACCATTTGTGATTGGATGGGCAGAGTGGGTTGTCATTGAAAAAAATTCATTTCAAGATTAGGTTGACCAAAAAATGATGGAGTATTGTCAAAGTGGGTGACCAAAGGTTGCCCCCCTACATGAGGAGGATAATAACATGGAAAATATTTCTCTCCAAATGTAGGGACTCCAGTTGATATGGTACTGGATGGAATAGACCCAAAAGGAATAGCTTGGTATTTCCCTGATGATGTGTGTAAAGAATCAAATCGTTCAGTACTCACGATAGGCTTAACAGTTATAATACCAGATGATGAAACTGGTGAAGTCCATGGGTTTGAAGATGCACCAAAAAAAATTCCAAATAATCACATAAATATGATTTTGGTGAAGTTGTAAACATCGACGGGGTAGCGAGGGAAGGTACTAACGTAATTGGAACAGATGGCCCAACAGAAGACGTTGGTTTAGGCATGGTTACTTGACCAAATGTATACCCTTTTGAATCGATGGGAATGTGAATATGAATAGGATCAACAAAAGTAGAGGGTGGTAATTGAGGAAAATACTCATACAGGTAAAGATCCTCCCCAAAATGGGTTGGAGTTAAAGGTGTCTTGACTTGTGGGATTTCTTCAATTGAAGTCAAACTAGGTGGAAGTATTTCGCTGTCAGGCCCAAATTATATTTCAGGAGGTTGACTGTGTGATATGGGAGACTCAATGGCTACAGAAAAATGTGGGATCAGCAATGGAGGAACAACATCTGGTTGTTCGACTTCGGGATTCAGATTTTCTAACAAAGAAGAGACATGATCTGGATCAACTTTCGGTTGAACAACGCCAGGTTTAGAAGGTATGGTCTCACTGATTGGATGGATCGTGACCACAGGTAGTTGTGAGGACTCTGTCTTGACAACACTAGACAAACTAGGATGTGTAGAAACAACTTGTGCTGACTCTGGTATAGGGGAAGATGATGCTTCACCAGAGGTACCACTAGTACTGGTTTCAATAGAGTGATGTCGCCTTCACCGACCAGGAGTAACTTCTAGTGGTAAAGGTGGTTTCAAAGCTAATCTACGTGAACGACAGGGAAAATGATTTTTTTCTTCCACAATGACTGATTTATTTTAACCAAAACAAATAAAAAGAATAAAAGGGTAAGTCTAGGAAAAAATTTTACCAAGAAATTGTGAACTACAGAATACCTCCTGGTGAACCAGGAAGTACGGGCAGACAATCTCCCCGAATGTTGTGTTCGATGTATCACAATTTACAAGGTGACCGACTCGATTCACTATGGATGGATTACAATCTAAATTTGTCCTCCAAAATATACCTGAAGGTACGTGGAGGCCCAAGTCTGTATTAGCACTGTCTAATGCAAAACCGCACAGTGAGAGCACCCCTTTATACTTTTCGTACTGTAACACCACTCAATATATCCGAAAGCATATGGAGAAGCTATGATATACTTTCGTATGTGGAGTGAGGTATCACACTCAGAATGTATCGCACACAATTAACGACAAATGTTATGTTTCACGACATGGGAACACGTCTCTAGCCTAGACCTTCTAAATGTTATTATTCTAGTTCCAATGCTTTGTTAGGTAAATTGATGTAAATTTTAATTTTATCTTGTTTACCAAATTTCCTTTCAAGGTTCACCGTGATGATGCATTTGAAATTCCTAAAATCCAAACTCAAATGATAAGAAATCATTTCAATTTTAGTTTTTTCAATGAAAATCCTAGCTACTAGAGCAAAAGAGCAATCAATTTGAGAGCAGAAAATCAAAGAGGACAAACTAAAATGCATCTTTCCTAATTGTTCCTATTCAAAACACACAATATACTACATTCAAATGAAGGTTTATCTTTTATGTCCCTTTAATGTGAATGCTGAGAAAGAAACTAAGTGCATCAAATCAATAAAAACAAATGCCTTTTACTTTGAGAAATGAGGAATTGAACAACAATTTCTCTTTTTAGGAAAAATGAGGATTTTAACTACAATTTCTCATATAGGAAATGAACAATTTAACGACAATTTCCTTTTCAAAAGAAAATGGATCTAATGTAATAAAGAAAATAATTTGAAATTAGTTCATTGATGATAAATAAAAACACTTTCAATAAACATTGAACAAACTTTTCTTTCAAAGGAGGAAGAGGTAGGTAAAATCACTGGTCAATATAAGGCATCAGGTACTTTGAAAGCACGGCAAAAGAAAAATTGAAAGAAAATGCAATGAAAAATTCAATGGAATTTGGTTGACTCTAGGGGGCAACGCAGTCCATAAAGGGAGACAGTGTGTTGCAATGCACCCCTGAGTGGGAGACAATGCTATGCAAAGCACTGTGTCCTGTTCAACAGTGCATTGGGCGTAGTAGATAACAAAAACTCAAGCTGTTAAAACACACTTCTAATGGAAATTTGAATTGAAAAAGCCTAATCTTTTAGAGTAAATGCTACTGGGTTGATAATAGAGGCAAAATACACCAAGGATGAAGGGTAAACTCCCCAGTGGAGTCGCCAATTTGTTATGTGGAATTATGATTTACGGATAAAAAATTCTTCCCTACATGTGGTGAAATGCATTTAGAAAAACAGGTTAAAGAATTTGCATATACTTTTCCTATCAGTAAATAGACACACAAAACAGATCAAGAAACCTACTTGGAGTCCAAGCACTACCAATTCTCCTTCTGTTGCTCTTGCTGTAGCTACATCGCCAAAATATTTCCTGCAATAATGAACACTAAACAACAAAGAGATAGAAATATACAAATTCCTATTCAAGTGATTCAGTTAAATCAATGAAACATGAACCATATACATCAGATAAGAATTCATAATATGAAAGACAAAAGCTTATACAGATACATATATGTGGGAAAAGTATCTAAAAATTCTTTAACCTATTGTTCGAAATGCATTGCAACACATTTAGGGAAGAATGTTTTATCTGCAATTCATAATTCCGTATAACAGAAAGGAATTCAAGGATGGTTGAAAATGTAAAGAAAACATTGTTGAAATTTTTTGTGACAATCGAGGACAGAGTTGATGTATTAGAAGTATAGAGATTAGAATATGTAGGTTTGGGAACAACCATATATGAGCTTTGAAGGCTAGTCAGACTAGCAATTTAGGTAACAAGTTTTGGGGATCTACACAAAGGAGAATTATGCATAAGGTTACCACACAAGGAGGACAACTAACGGTCATCAAGTGGAAATGAGAAGGATAATAAAAGCCATTTTTATAATTTGGTATGTAATAAGCCATAATAATTCTTGGAAAAACATAATAATGTTTACATAGCCATAGTAAAAAGGGTGTTTTTATCTTCTTGGATTTACATGTACAACTATAAATAGATAAAGGTGAATGGCTAAATGACATCTTTTGATAAAATTTTGATATTATTTTTGACACACCTAAACATATCTGAGGCATATAGTTTTGTGCAATGATGTTGATTTCCTAGGATGGGGAGCCAAAAAGGATCTGATTGTAATGGATATTTCATATTTATATTAAAAATATTTTTTTTTCCTATTTTGTTGATTTTGTTCATGATGTTATGGCTTCTCTATTTTTAATTGTACTATTATTTTAAATATGTGGATGATGTGTTTAGAAAGAGGTATAGTGTCATACTTCACTTCTCTTTCTCAAAGGTAATAACTAATAATATGTCAAATATGGAAATCAAAGTATAAGGTCTTCATCTCCTTCATCATTACACAACTATTCAGGTTCCTACAATCCCCCATAGGAGGCTCAAGTGAGACTTCACGTTCTTGTAGGTGTCTCCGAAAGGGTTAATTTCAGAAGGGGTTTTTCTTGGCTTACTCATTTTAGAATCCAGTCTACCCCCTACATGTCAATAGTGTCTTATTTCTTCAATTGAATTCGAATCATCTAAATTATTTCAAGCTATTAATTTCTATTTCTAATAAAATAGGATTCATTCATTGGGGCATATACCCACTGTTACTAGTACACCCTCAACTATTCAATTTTCACGATAACATCAATAGATAAATGATTTTCCATGACTGCTCCATAAAAGGTGGAAAGATGTCATGATGGATAGTAGTATTTATATCATAATAATGATGGTTATAGTCTCAATTTGAGCATCATTTTCCTTATAATATTAAAAGTGATTGTAAACCTGGTTGTTGATATGTACCTTCAAGAGTTCCTATATTATCTCTCAATCCACTAGATAATATCCCCACATATATCACCCTTTAGAATATAATTACATTACGAAATGTTTTTCCAGTGTTGTGTAAGGAATAATGGTTCTTAAGAGATATTTTAGCGAGATTCCTTAATTCTACTCAGATCCAAATGTCTACAAATTTCAACAGTAAATGGATTTCCTTATTGTTTGTTAGAAATGTAGTACCATTGGAGGGACTTGACCATTCAATTGTTTCATTTTAGCAATCATCAAGCCTCCATCACTGAGTCCGTACTTCCCAATAATGTTAATTCACCAGCCTCCTAATTTTTAATGCTTTCTCAATCCAACTTATTCAGGAATAAAGGCAAAGAAAATCCTATCAATATTCTTTTGAAATTAAATCCAGGTCAAGCAAGGTTGTGAGATATGGTTTCTTCTAGAGATGATGGGAAATAATGAACGAAAGATTTATTTTTCTTAGACTTCCATTCTAACCACAACCTATCCACTTTTACCGAAGCTCAAAATTGACTGAGACACCCACTAAATTCCACCGTGGAAACCTTTGAAACTATAGTAGACAAACAAAATCTATATATGGCAAAGGAATTGACTGAGACACCCATTAGATTCCATCGTGGAAACCTTGAAACTATAGTGGACAAACAAAATCGACACCCACTAAATTCCACCGTGGAAACCTTTGAAACTATAGTAGACAAACAAAATCTATATATGGCAGTTAGTACCACAATCAATGCATAGACAAATGTGTTCATGAAAGCATGTTTTATTATTGTGCTGGACAAATTTCCAAAAGAAAAACAAATAATATAGCTAGGTAGATGCTAAGCTTGCATAAGAACACTTGCACATGGCATAATACAATCTTCCTTTTGCCATTTCTATATATTCAAAATTTTATTTTTTTGGACAATCTTAATTCTTAATATAAAACCCAATCATATAGATTTCAACATAATTAACTTGGAGAACATATATTTGGTTTTACTCAATTTGACCATGTTGCGTCATGTATGTAACAATTGGTGAAAATTTTATGGGCTAATATTTGTAAGTGAGATAATTTTTCATGCTTTTTAGAAAAAAAATGTTAGCCAATTTCTATTTTTTGTAAAAACGATTAACCAAATTTTTAGATTATAGAAATATTTTACCTTAAATATCATCAAAATTTGATAGAGATTACAAAAAAATCATTATAAATGTCAATATTTTTACAAATATATCACCAAATATTTTATATTTTATAATTTTCATATAAATTTCAACATACTTAACCTACTTAACATATATTTAGTTTGAGCCAATGTGAACACATTACATCATGTAACAATATTCACATTTAGTTTGAGCCAATGTGACCACATTACATCATGTATGTAACAATATTCACATTTAGTTTGAGCCAACGTGACCACATTACGTCATGTATGTAACAATATTCACATAATTTAGAGTAGTGCAACTATTTCCTTTTTGGTAAGAATGGACACCTGAAAATTATACAACTAACATGAACATCAAATACAAAAATCACGCTGACATCAAGTGGTCGTCGCATCATGTATGTAACAATATTCCCATCAGATGTTCACATCAATGCAACTATTTCCTTTTTGGTAAGAATGGACACCTCAAAAATATACAACTAACATGAATATCAATTACAAAAATCACGCTACCATCAAGTAGTCATCGTTGTATTTCCAAGATATTATATTTTAAGTAATTTTACCTACAAAGAGATATATATGTCATAACTTAAAATAACTATATTTGAAACAAAATTAAAATTTACAAGAAATTAAATAACTAAAAATTATACAAAAAGTTTGATAAAACTCAACAATGGTGCTAATATGAATGAGATATTAATGGATATTAGTGATATATATTATATCAAAATGGATTATATATTTGTATTTAGAAAATGTCATATTTTCAGAAAAAATCATTATTTTTAAAGGTCTACAGTTTTTTGGATAAATGCTCATTGACTGATTTGTTAAGGAACTTGTTGATATTAAGTCAGTGGTTTAATTTTCTTTTCAATCGGGATGATATATTGTATATCATAATGATGTAATCCCATCAAAATTAAAGAAAAAAAATAAAAAACATATTCAATAAATATTTTGCTATTAAGTATTTTGTTAGTAACAAAAAACAAATTTCCATGTGATTGATAACTTATTTAGACAAGCACTTATGATTTGAAAACATAGAACACGTGTCTCTCCTAACTGTAAAACAAAAAGTAAGTTCTAGTAGATTACTTGCACTTCCCATGCTATAGGATTCAAAGATGTAAATATTTATTTATGTTATTTTTAATGCATTATTTATTATAGATATGGTAATTATTTAGCATATTCATGTTAAAAATCATATTGAATAAAACAAGCTAGAAAAATATTTGATTGCTTACCTTGAAAAACCATTTTTTTTTATCTCCTGCTATTAAAGATATTAGTAACAAAAAAAAATGGTTAAAATTACAGTTGGTTTATCTTTCATTTTTTTCAAAATTTAACCAAACTAATTGAAACAATTTTCCATGTCATTAATAACCTATTTAGACGATCATTATGATAATGTCTAAATTCTAGTATAATACATGCAGTTCACATGCTAGAGGATTCAAAATATAAATATTTATCTATGTTTTTTTAATGCATAATTTTTTATTTATAGAATATCTACTTAATTTTCAATTTATTATATATAATATATAAAATGAGAATTAACAGTTAGTAGTTATTTTAAAATAGTTTTTAATATAATATAATAATAAATATATACTGATTCAAATTGTAATAAATATCTACATCAAAATGTTAAATGATTATAATTAGTTTTAAAATAAAGTAAAGAATATGATGATGATTAATATAAATAACTATGTTTTAAGGTGTTTTTATTTGAAAACAACTCTAGAATATTAGTTGAAGATATTAGACAATTGAAGATATTTTGACCCTTGGATTAATAATTAATAGTTAATAGAAACTAATAGTTAAAATAAGCAATGGCTGACTTGAGGCAAAGGAAACCTGCAAAAAATCCATTTGGCCAACTGGGAGCTCCTCAAACATCCATTAGCGGAGGAATGTTTATAGATTAGAGATCTAGCCCTCTCAAACATTGCGCTGGGATGCGAAATTCTCGGGAAAATGTACACAAATCCTACACACCCTGTCACAAAATTCGTGAGAGAAAATTACATCCAGGGAGCCTCCCTCAGGAATCCGAAAGCTAAAAACATTATAAACGGAACTCATGTTTGGCATCTGTGCAGAAAGAGCATCAATTTCTTCCAACAAAAAAAATATCGCATCCCAGGTAATGGAAGATGGATGCTAGTTTTTTTTTTCTTCAGAATTATAAAACATTGATTATATTATAATATAAACAGTACATATTCAAGTTACATTCTTAGCTGATGTGAAAAGTGAGAGATCAGACATATAGCCAAGTATATGCTGCTCATTCAATGAAAGTGCAAAAACAGTGAGCAAAAAATTGGCTACCACATTTTGAGGAGGAGTAACCCATCCCAGCCATAGATAAAATTGTCAATACCTAATAGACATAATGACTGAAAATGTTGTTTAGAAGTAGAAGTGTACTATAGAGCTCTACAAAAAGGAACATATTAAAAGGATGGCATAGAAAAGGATATGAGAAGCCTTTCAGTCATGGAAATAAATATCAATAAGTCAGCATGTCCCTCCAAAGGAAAAAGTTATCCAGATATGGAGAAAATAGATTGAAAACAGGCTCGCTTTAAAGATTCAGAAACAAAAAATCCCCAAAAGCATGCACATGAAAAAGTGATATAAGCAAGCACGTTTAATAACTGTCCAACTCCGGCTATGAAGGACAAAAACAGGCTCGCTTGATGGAAATAGATACCGGCTTGCTTAGATATATGCATGGAGAACCCATATGCTTGTTGAAGCAAAAACAGGTTCGATTTAGACGATCCAATATGAGCAGGCTCGCTAATAATGAATCTCCAGAGAAAGGGATAGTACATGACAAGCTCGAAATATCAAAAGATAAATAAACTAGCTCACTTGAGGATCATCGATAGGGTTGCTTGAACTGGACCAACAAAGAAGAGGAAAATACGTGACAGGCCCGAAATATCAAAAATTTATAAACCAGCTCGCTTGAAGAAATAACGACCAAAGACATGTGATAAAGAGGATACAGGATGTCGACAATCTATAGGATATAGAGATGAAACATAACAGAGAACTATAGCCGGATAGTAAGGAAAAGATTTGTGAAGAGATATCATAGAAAAGCGCAGAAACGATATCCAAACAATGAAAAAAGGTATGAAGTGCCAAAAAAATAAGAGAAGAAGAAAAATGACAAACTCATGGAATGGGAATGGAGGACTCCCATATCTGCAGCCCGTCTCTGAAGTGTACAACCTTCATAATCCCAAATTCAACCAATAAAACTTTCTTAGACAAGCCATCAGCACGAGTGTTATTCTCACGATATATATGATTGATAGCAGGACAGTCCATTCTCCTCCAAATTTTGTGCACTCTATCAATCCAACCTTGAAGACTTGGAGACAAAATGAGAAAATCATTGGTAACCCACCCAATGACCAACTTTGAATCCCCATATAAGCTAAAATTCTAGATTTCAAAATCTGAAGCAACCAGAAGGCCCCCCTAAAGAGCCATGATCTCGGCTTTGTTATTTGACCCTGGGCCCCCATTCTAAAATATGTGAATCTGTTTGCAATTGGATAGCTTGATCCAAACACCACATCCAGTGTTCCCCTCCGATGAAGCACCATCGAAGAACACCGCAGGGATGGATATCTCGTGTGGCCTAATATGGTGAGAACCATCCTTTACCATGGGAATATGTTGTGGGTGATCATCCATCCAGCATTTAATGGCAAGATAGACACGGTGAATTAGAAAGGATTGGTTCTAAAAAATGAGTTGATTCCTAGCCAACCAAATCTCCCAAATGAGAAAAAAGGGAAGTGATTTGTAGTTAGACTTCAATTTTTCCCAATCATATGCAACAGTGATGCAATCCACTGGCGACCAAGATGGATTCATGAAGAAAGGGCTAAATAACTTCCACACAGCAGCAGAAACATGACAGGAGAAAAATAAATGAGAGATGGATTCTTCACCCATACCGCAAAAGGCACAACGACTGGGACCCTGGAGACCTTGCTTCTTAAGGTTATCCCATGTAAGGATCCTCCCCCACCAGACCAGCCACCCAAAAATAATGATTTTTGTAGGAATATTCCGATGCCAAAATGGATGGAAAATCCTGGTTGCATGTTCCTGTTGAGATAGGGCCTTGATGTTTCGATAAATACCCTGAACAACAACCATGTTATCCTTGAGCGGTCCATTCCAAGCAACCTGATCACCACCAACAGCATAGCAGGAACCTGCACATCTGAACTGATCACGAAGCTGATCCCACTCGATAGCAACAACATCAACCAACCCCAATTGAAAAGTTGTTTTTAAAATAGGAGCAGCAGCAGACCATGTATAAATAGTTTGGGATAAATACATATAACCCCTCTGGGCCATTATGTGGACAAGGCGTTGTGATGGAGCGGCCACTAATGACAGTGATAAGATGCTGAGAACACCAATCAGGATGCGCCCTCCATCACGAAATAGCCATGTAAGGCAGAGGGCCACATGGGTTAATATTTCTTTGAAGCTTCTCCAGATGTGGGAAATACTATGTGGGAAAGGCATTGAATTATAGCTGATTAAATAAGGAATATCGCCATCAATATACTTGGCTCTAATAATGTCATTCCAGATGCCCATCCCATTAATGACATGCCAGAATGATTTAATCAGAAGGGCACAATTAAAATCCATGGTATGCAATATACCCTAGCCATCCATGTCCTTAGGCCTACATAAAGGACCGAGCCGACAAAGATGATGTTTATTTTCCATATTATCCCCACCCCAAAGAAAGCAGGAAATGATACCATTGATTTTGTGAACAATATATGCCGGCAGGAAAAAAATATGACCCCAGTATACCATCATCTGAGATAAAACAACCTGAATCATGATGAGGCGGCCCCCCATGGACAACCAGCGATGAGTCCATCGACGAATCCGGGATCTGAATCGGTCGATGAACCAAGTCCAATCTCTGATTTTATAGCCACATGGTTTAATAATACATCCCAGATATTTAAAACTTATAGACGCTAGTCTATACTCGACACCAGAAAATCCGCTATGAACATTACCTCTTGTGTGTCACCAAATTCATAAATGATAAAGGATTTACCACTGTTAATACCCAGACCCGAAGCAGATTGAAAATGCATAAACATAATATTAATGTAGAACCAGTGATTTCGTACCAAATAGCCAAACAATAATAGATCATCAACAAGTAGGGAATGTGATGAAGACACAGTGTTAGAAAAGGTAAAACCCTTAATGAAACCCTTCTGCTCTGCAGAGTGCATTAACTTACTAAATCCATCCATTATGAGAATGAATATAAACAGTGATAAAGCACATCCCTGTCTCAAACCTCAGCCAGCCTCAAAAAACTTAGTGGGAATACCATTGACAATGACAACGTATATAACCGTGGAAATACAGTACATAATCCACCTCATAATGCGAATGGGGAGACCAATCTTGAGCAGAACGATTTTGATATATGACCAGTCTACTGAGTCATAAGCTTTATGCAGATCCACCTTCATAACCAGGGCCTCCTTTTTACCCTGGTGCATGGAATGAAGAACTTCTTGAGCTATGGCAATAGCATCGTGAATTGACCACCCCTTAAGAAAACCAAATTTCTCCTTAGATATATGGTCAGATAAAACATATTTTATTCCATTTGAAATTATCTTTGAAGTGATCTTATATATGAG
Organism: Pinus albicaulis; assembly: GCA_034641835.2. Lineage (NCBI taxonomy): Eukaryota > Viridiplantae > Streptophyta > Pinopsida > Pinales > Pinaceae > Pinus > Pinus albicaulis. The sequence continues at coordinate 66,782 of JAXQQM020088832.1, read as the reverse complement.
GTTATAAAGAGCAATGGGTCGGAAATCAGAAAAATACTATGGATCTGCAACTTTCAGAATCAGGGCTATAAATGTTGAGTTCAAATTAGCCGACATAAAACCCTGTGAACGAAAACACTCCAACAAGTCAGTGAGTTCAGCGCCAAGTAAATAAAAAAAAAAGATGGAAAATTCCACGGGCCACCCATCTGGCCCCGGACATTTTTCATGAGGAAAGGATTTTAGGACCATAAGAACCTCATTCCCTGTGATTCGAAAATCAATCAAAGCAATGGCCTCTTCGTCAAAGAATCGGCTTATATGATCCAATCCCCAAGATTTATTCTACACGCTAATTGATTGATCCTTCATATAAAATGAAGAAAAATAGGCAAAAGCTTCATCTTGAATCTCAGTAGTAGAAATAACATAGGAATTATCAGCCCTTATAATGTGCCAAATTGCATTACGATTCCTTCTGTCATTTTCCAATTTATGAAAGAAATGAGTGTTACAGTCACCTTCTTTCAACCATAAAATTTTTCTCTTTAACCGCCAGGTGACCTCCTCAATTATCAATATCTCCCGCTTCCTGGATCCAAGGACATTTATTAATTTCAAAATAGAATCATCAGGCACAGAATCAGAAAAGGAAGCATATAAATCCGCCATCTGTCTGGTAATCTCCCGCAACTCAAATTTGAGTGCCTTCTTTTTCTGAATATCCTACTCTTTTGAACACTTCTTAAGCTTTTGGAGCTTACAATGAAAACGAATCCAGCCACTGAGGTCTTCTAAATCCCTATCATTTTTCCAAATCCGATGAATCATATTGAAAAAATCCTCATCCTCAAGCCAAATTATATTGAATTTGAAGGGTCTACCTTTTGTCTCAGCAATAAAATTCCATGTCAATATAATTGGCATATGATCTGAAATGTTAGAGACAAGGATCCTCGATCGAGGTATACCCCATTTATCCAACAGAAAATCTTTAATTAAGTCTCGGTCTAGACGCTTTCCAACAAAATCATCCCCATCATGTATGTTAGACCAAGTAGGAAGAAGAGGGTTCGGATGAATATCAACCAAGTGAAGATCCGAAAACGGGTCGTTGAAATAAGTGGAGAGAGCATCCAGTCTGGCCGCATTACCCCATATTTCATCAGCTTGCAAAGTAGAATTCATATCCCCCATCATTATAAGAATAGGCAGTGCAAGAATGCCTGACGCAGCCATCCGTTGCCAAAAGGAAAGTCTCTTATTGTATGGAGCGTAGATGTTGATGATATTTACTAACCCCTCCTGACCCCTAAGTCGGCCTGAGAGCAGAATGCCTCCAAAAAATTTATAAGCTTTAAACTTTACCCTGTTCAGATCCTAGATTGCAATCAAACCTCCACATAGTCCCACAGCATCCACAGCAGGCGTGTGCCATCTAGACTTGAAACTCAAAAACAATCTGATGGCCTTCTCCCGACAACACATAGTTTCTTGACCCAAAAAAATGACCGGTCTCTCAGTGAACAGAAGATCCTTTAGGAAATGAGCTTTAAAGGCATTGCCCAACCCCATAATGTTCATGGAAAGGATGTGAGTCATGGGGAAAAAGGCACAGGGTTTCTTTCTCTAAGCGCCCTAGAATTATCCCATGTGCCTTCACTCACTGATATGGGAATATCAGTGAGATTTTCATCAGCCTCTGAGAAAAGAGAAATAGCCTTGAATTTGCCCTGGGAGTATTTTTTGACCGCCTTCGACTTGTGTTTTGGAGATGTAGGCGGCCGCTCTAAAACAGTAAGAGCAGCGAGATCAATATTTGGGTTGGCCAAAATGGGATCTAAATCACTCCCAACAGAATTCCTAAGGGAGTCCGAAAGGAGGACCGGGTCATCAGGCTCAGGGGATATGTCAAGAGATAGATGGGCCCCAGAAGCAGAAAAACTAGGAGCAGACGACTCACTGACTGAAAAGTTGGATGAAGGAAAAAGTGGGGGGTCGACATGAGACTTATGAAGGGAATCCTCAGAACATGGAATGTCACGATGGGAACCCGCCTCACCTGGACGAGGAAGATCAATATCAAGAGGGCCCGACAAATTTTTTTGGCATATGACGTCAGGCGAGTCAACCCCCACCCCACGATTACCGGGAGGAATGATATTAATAGAGACACTATTATGCCCCAAATCGGACAAACCAAGTGTAGTGACATCATCTGTAGGAAACATATTAGATACTGATTCCAAGACTCGAAAATTGGCACTTGGGGCTCTACAGAAATCATGACCCGAATCGACCATCCCATTCAAATGACCATTCCTATCAAAATGACCTTCAGCAGATACATAGGCATCTTCATCAGAGATAGGGGAGCAAGGATTACCTGATTCAAAGGCAACAGAGGAGCCGGATCCCACATTAGTCCTACGCCCTTCAGCCACTCCAGCCACAACACTAGGCCGTCGTGCATCAGCCAGTCCAGCCACCGCATCCTCCGACCGGAACATATGCATGCGATATGGACAGTGCTCCCGTAGGTGACCAGTACGATGACAAATGAGGCACCGAAAAGGAATACCCCAAAAGTCGATACGTTGACAATGACGCCGCTGACCCCAAACTAGATCAACATCCCCGGGCAGGTCGCCCGAAAAATCAAGTTCAACCAGTAACCAAGCAATACGCTTGTCACTAGATCCCAATATACTCGGATCAATATACTTGGTACTACCAATAGAGTTGCCAATAGCCCTCAGAGATTTGAGAATCCAAAATTCCAAAGGGAGACCCGGGAGTTTCACCCAGATGACCCGGCTGCGAGGAGCCTCCATGACCGGGTTAAAGCCAAGAAACCATGGAATAAGCTGCATAAAACTTCTACCACGCACCCAAGTCCAACTGATAATCTTATAAACATATTTGTCGTCCATAAAGTGAATACTAAACCAGTCATTGATAAGGAGACTTACCTTTGGAGTGTAACCAATTATAGGGTTCCATTGTTTGCTAATCCATGAGGATGTATCAAAGTCACTATTCTCCAGAAACAACCATCAACCGATGACCGCTCGCTTCTGCAGACTTGCGACGTGCCCACAAAGGTCCTCATAGTCTAATATCACTTCTTTTATGTCCATATTATGCTTGAAAACGGGTCTCTTCTTCTTTCTGCGACCACCACGATTATTTCTATTTTTACCACCCTGCAAGCTAGTCACCGCCTTCGAAATGGAATTGATACCCTGTCTGATAATAAGGTCGTCAATGTTATCCAAACCCTCCGAGAAGCATGCACCAGCAAATTTAGAATTATAAAGTACCGCCCGAGTAATGGAAATATCCATATTGGGATTGTTCGTGACTGCCATAAGGCAGTACGAAGAGAAAATTGAAAAGGAAATGTGCGAAAGCAGAAAAGGACTGATAACGGCTGAAAATTTTGAATGTCGTCACTGCATGAATATCACAACCACTGGGCAAGACAAATTAAATGAGATAATAGCAGCAGAACAATCTAGATGCCGTCACTGCAGAAGAGTCAGGACAACTGGACAATATGGACAGTGAAGAGCTTATGTGTCACATAGAGGCCCCCCCACATCAGAAAGGATCGATTTGAAATAATCAACTTCGAGGATAGCCCAATATTAATTATGTCAAAGAGCCGTCAGAGAGGCACCAGAGAAATCATAAAATAATATATTATATCCCAAATAATGTCATGAACTCAAAACAACGGAACATTGAACAGATATCCATATATCAAGGAAGAGCGGACGATGAATACCCAATTTTCGTCACTGACCCAAAACAGCAAAGAGTTCATAGAAAAGGAGGCTTGATTTATGGCCATATGAGGATAACTAAGGACAGAATGACAACACTCAACGGTAAGCCAAAAATATTATAGAGGACAGAAATGGCAGGATAATTACGAGACACTAATCCCCAAAGGCCAGACTGACAACAGAATGAACCATATAAACATATGCCCTAACAGAAGTATAGGTGAGACGTCGCAGATGGCCGCCAATTCGAAAAATCCAATAATGTGATAGATTAAAAAACCCCCACAGAGGAGGGTGGTTGACATTTAATGCCAATCAGAGCTCATTTTCAATGATCAGTTAAAGGAGACCCGGAAAATCAATTCAAATTGGTCGGAAAGTGCCCATGAAAAGGCTGGAGAAAGAGAGAGCCGATTGGAAATACCAGAGCACATCTAGAGATGGCAACAACAGAAGCATAAACAGCCCGGAAATTCCCACCATCTTTTGCAGAAGCGAACACCAAAACTCTTGCATGGACGTGAAATTGTGAGGGAATCCACCCATTTACACCATAAATTATGCCATCTACTCGATTGAGAGGATGCATTTGTAGATGTATCTGAAGATGAGGCAGACGAAAAACTATCGTTTTGCAGATGATAGCCCTCCAAATTAAGCATCAGACATTATAAGAACTCCTAAGACAATCAAACTCCCCAAAAAAACCCAAAATACATACCAACGCCCAATACCACCCGAAGCATAAACACTTGAATCCGTAGTATGATACAAAGTGGAGACTAGAAAAAACCCGATAATCTATTTGTTTAATCAGAAGACTTATGGTGGACGAAAATGGCCTTAAGGATATAGATGGCTAAAATGATAAGAACAATCATTTCACAAATCTCAATGACATCTATGACATTCAACATTGCAATGTTCAGGAACCGGGCCCTGTGCCAAACAAACAATCCACATAAACCCCCAAGTTCCCTGTGAGCTACAGGAAAAAGAAGTGGTGATGAATATAAATTCACGACTTGCACTGCTCCAGCTCAAATAGACAAGAACAACATACATAAGAAAGACCAGCCCCACCCGCAAACCAGCAAGAAAGAGTTATTCTTAACATAGAATGCAAAAGGGGCGTCTGAAAAAGGAAAAAAAACAACACCCCATAAGCCAAAGAAACATCCACACCCGCTAACCAGAAAAAAAAAGCTATTCTCAACTAAGAAAGTGGATAGTAACGTCAATGAATTACAGTCACATCCATCAGGGGTTGTTGTTTTGGACATCTGCAACTATTCTCCATCCCCAGTTCATTCTTGTCCTGCCGCTGATTCTCCATTCTTCCCTAGGTTCTGGTGGTCTGTCATGGACTATGAAATTAGGAAGAAGGGATAGCAGGACAGCCAACCCAACTCTTGCGAAAACAGCCTCGTGTTATTACTAGTTCCATACATGGAAGTCCAACTGGTTAATTCATTAAAACATTGGAACTGTCTGAAAACGTGTTGGTGTTAGGGATAGTTATGAAATTCCAACCTTTCAGGGAATGGGTGGAGTTTTGGAAGACACCCTTGCAACCTCCCACCAGTGTGTTCTCCTCCTCGTATGAAAGCGCTGCTAAAAAACCAGCCTAGATCCATCTTAACTCTGGATCTATCAAGCGTCGAGAGGGATCAAATCTCTTGAGGTGAAAACCTCTTTTTTGAGTGCAAAAATTAAGGAAAGGTTTTCACCTCGAGATATTTGATCCCTCTCAACGCTTAATAGATCCGGAGTTAAGATGGATCTAGGCTGGTTTCAGTCGTGTGCGACCAAGGAAAATATATCGATAATATGAGGAACATATGCTTAATTTTATCAATAATATGTAAATACATCTAATATTAATATAACCATTTTAAATATGTTAAATATGTCTGAGATTTATTGAGTCATTTTAATTTTAAATTTGATTAGTTACCTCAGTTTGTTGAGATGATAAATATTGTAAAATAACTTTAATGATGAAATAAAATTTTGAATGCAAAGTGAAAATGTAATAATATTGAATGATAGAAACTGTGAATAATAAGAATGTAGTCAATTACAAATAGTCTTCATTGTGATCTATTTCAAACTATTTTCTTCTACTATTCTTATTTTCACCCATGTTAGTTTTGTCATATTTTCATATTGATTATTTGAAAAGGACAGTTGGAATTGTAAACCATTTAAATATTTAGCTCGAGCTGTTGTAGTAAACATCATACCTTGTCTTTCTTGCTCTCCAATATTAATAGGTTGAATTACTATAACACAAAAATCAATGTACATTGTCAATAATTTTTTGTGCTTACACTGAAATCATTGCACACACACTATTAATCCAATGACTTTAAAATTAATGTACCATCATACATCCAATTACATCAAATTAGGAATCAACGTATACACTGAAATCAATGCAACTAATGCAAGAAATAAAATAATAATAGAGAACAACATCTACACTAAAATCAACGCATCTAATGCAAGTAATTAAATATGATTAGAAATCAACATCTACACTCGAATAAATGTCTAGTGCAAGTAGGAAAATAGGATTTAAAGCCAACATCTACACCGAAATCAATGCATCTAGTGGATGCAATCAAATAGGATTAGAAATCACCATCTACACTGAAATAAATGCATTTAGTGCAAGGAATCAAATAGGATTATACATCATCTACATTTAAATCAATGCATCTAGTGCAATCAATCAAATAAGATTAGAAATCAACATCTACACTGAAATCAAGGCATTTAGTGAAAGCAATAAAATAGGATTAGAAATCACCATCTACATCGAAATCAATCCATTAAGTGTAAGCAATCAAATAGGATTAAAAATAATCTACATTGAAATCAATTCATCTAGTGAAAGAAATCAAATATAACCAAAAATCAAAATCTACATTAAAATTAATGCATCGAGTGAAATCAATCAAATAGGATTATAAATCATCATATACATTGAAATTAATGCATTTAGTGCAAGCAATCAAATAGGATTAGAAATCATCTACATTAAAATCAATCCATCTAGTGTAAGTAATCAAATATCATTAGAAATCAACATCTACACCAAAATCAATTCATCTAGTGCAAGAAATCAAATAGGATTAGAAATCACCATCTACACTGAAATCAATGCATCTACAAGAAACCTTCTTCCCTCTCTCCCCCATATATATCTATATATCCATCCATCTCTCCTTCTTTTTCTCTTTATCTCACCCCACCATACACACACTCTCTCTCACTCCATATCTATCAATTTCCTTGTCCCTCCCTCCTTCTCTCCATATATCTTTTTTTCTCTTCACCTTACATCTATATCTATATCTCACTCTATCTCTCTATATCAACTCCAAAACATAAACTCTCTTTCTCCAATCTATCTATCTATCTATCACTCCCTCATCCTCCTCCTCCTCCTCTCTCTCTCTCTCTCTCCCTCTCTCTCTCTCTCACTTCTATCTCTCTTCCTTCCTGCTACCCTTTCTCCCTCTCTCTCCATATTCTTTATCACTTCCTCTCTCTCTCTCTCTCTCCACCTTTCACCCTCTATGTCTTTATTCTTACCTCCCCCTCTCTCCCTCTCCATATTCATATCTCTTTCCCTACCTCTCTTCACTCTCTCTCTTCCTTTCTCTCCCCCCCCCCCTCTCTCTCTATCTTCACCTTCCAACTTTGTTACCATATGCCTCTCTCTCTCCTTCTCTCCCCCATTCTCTCCATATCTCCTTATTTGTCTCTTTATCTCACCCCAAAACATACACACTCCCTCTTCATCTCTCCCTTGCACTCCCCCTCTCTCTCCACTACTCACTCTCCATGTATTTATTCTTCCCTCCCTCTCTCCTCATCCAGTTCCATCTCTCAATCCCTACCTCTCCCCCCCCTTCAAATCCATATTTCTATCCCTCCCTCTCTCCTCCTCTCTTTCAAGTCCCCTCTCCTTTCCTTCCTCTCTCTCACTTTCTCTCCTACCTCCCTTTCTATTCCCCCATCTCTCTCTCTCTCCATCTCTCAATCCCTCCCTCTCTCCCCCTCCAAATCCATATTTCTATCCCTCGCTCTCTCCTCCTCTCTTTCAAGTCCCCTCCCTTTTCCTTCCTCTCTCTCCCTTTATCTCCTACCTCCCTTTATCTTCCCCCATCTCTATCTCTCTCTCTCCTACAATCCTCTCTTCCCCATCACTATCTTCCTCTCTCTCATCATTCCTCTCTCACCTCCTTATATTTGACCCCCCAGCTCTCTTTCTTTCTCTCTCTCTCTCTTTGTCCTCCAATCCTCTCTCTTCCCCCATCACTCTATCTCACTCTCCAACTATCTTACTATTTCTATCCCTTTATCCTTCTCTCCCCCCTTGTCTCCATCACTTCTCCTTTCTCCTTCTCTCCCCCTTGTCTCCATCACTCCTATGTATCTTTATCCCACCCATAAGCATACACACTCTCTCTCCATCTCTCCCTTGTCACTCCCTCTCTATGTATTTCTTCTTCCTTTCCTCACTCCGCCTCCAGCTCCATCTCTCTATCCCTCCTTCTCTCCTCCACCTCTCATCATTTCTCTCTCTCCCTTTCTCTCCTACCTCCCTCTCCCTTCCCCCTTCTTTCTCTCTCTCTCACTCTCTACCCTCCAATCCTCTCTCCTTCTCCCTCCCTCTCTCCTTATCTCTCTCCCACCTCCATCTTTATGTCTCCCTCTCCCTCTCTTACCCTTCTCTAACTCTCTCTCTCTTCTCACTCTCTCTCTCTTCATTCCTCTTCTCCCTTCTCCTTCAATTTATCTCCATATCTCCCTTGTCACTCCCCCTATTTCTCTACCTCTATCATATATCATGATATATTAATATATATTACAATATAATAAATTTAATATTGTATTAATCTAAACATATTAAATTTAATAATATTAATATTTTAATATTAATGTTAGGGTTAATAATGTTTTTTTTGGCATGGTATTAATAATAATTTGGTCCATGGTATTTGACCCTTATACTTCATATCTAATTAGATCTTGATTTCTAATCGTATTTGATATATTTTTATTTATTTACCTTACCTCTTTATACCTCTTTATATTTACTTATTTACCATACCTATTTTATAAATATATTATTTGGCCCATGGTATTTTCCCATGGTATTTGCCCATGGTATTATTAATAATTTGTCCCATGGTATTTGACCCATAATTTGTCCCATAGGCTTCACCTAAATAAAACCAGTTTTTGAGTTTTTGTAAATATAAAGTGGTTTATTGAGTAAATATAAAAATCAGTTTTTTTTATTTACCATACCTCTAGTTTATTTATATTTTTATTTATTTACCATACCTCCTGAGTAATATAAAAAGAGGTTTTATTTATTTATCATACCTATGGTTTATTTATATTTTTACGTATTTACCATATCTCTTTTTTTAGTACCATATTTTATATAAACCGACATTTTTTTTTGGCTTCCAACATACTTACACATCGGAGTCATACTGAGCTGTAGAATGCGCCTCTCAACGCAATAATATATGTTCCTCTAATAAATAAACAATAACATTGTCCAAAGAATAAACCATGTTTGCTTTGTAACTAAACCAAGGCTACCTCATATAAATTATTTTAATTTTGTTGCTCCATATAAACTATCGCATTACATTAACAACGCAAACCTACTCCATATAAACTATCGCACTCCATTAACTACTCCTAGGTATCGCATTGCATTAACACTATAAATCTAACCCATTGTGAAAGGAACCATTATAACACTTCTACAATATATATTTAATAATTGCAGAGAAACAATATAAGGCTTGTTTAACAGGTCGATTGTCCGATATAATTCCTATTTCTAAAGTCATCGCTTGAACAATAATATTTAATAAGTGCAATTGCCAGATTTAATGAGAATGCCAACTTTTTGTTCGAATAAACCAGGGTTTCATTGAAACCAACGTTTGATAGCAATGTTTGTAGTGTTCTATTGTTCCAGTGAAATCAGTGTTCCAAAGAATTCATAGTGTTGTCCAGTGTTCATATTGTTATAATAGTATTCTTTGCATATGGCCTTATCAAATTCATAATGTTGAGCATCATTGGTTCCAGTGATTGTCTACCATACTGCAGTTTTTTTTACCATATTGTCTATGTCCATGTTGAAATTGTTTTTTTTGCATGTAATTGTTTCTTGGATTTGAGAAAAGGAGTTTTAAGTTTTAAAATAAGACATAAAATCATAAATTTAACTCTTAAAATCATGTAAATTCATAATATATCAATCTCTTTGTAATGTATATATCATTTTATCTTATTAAACACTTCCCCAATTAAGTATCACACTACAAATATGAATGCAATCTTGTTAGGGCGAGATAGGGTGCACTGTCATATACTCTATTTCTTAACCCAACGAACGGCTAGATTAGGGCACAACAACATAAATCCAGTGTAATGCATTGTATAGTAAAAATTTTTTGGTAGGAAAAAACTTCTGGTTTATATTTAGTATCAGTACAAAAACATAAAATTTTAAATCCAAGTTCTTTGTTCAAATATTCATTCTACAAAATGCCAAAAATTTCTCTGCAGTCCTGAGCTACCAGTATTGCATATTCTTTGAAAAAAAATTGATCTGTATCTTCAGTTTGTTATCACAACCCACTGCTATCCATCAGCGATACCTCTAGTCCTATAAACAATAATTATATTTCCTTCAGAAAAACGATATTGTCAGATGATTGAAAAAGTTCCCGTAGTTTGGCCGGAAGGTCTCGTCCAAAAACATTGTTGGTACTTCGATGTCAGCATTACTGTGTCTCATAAAATTTTAACCACGCCTTTTTCCCCATATCCAAAAGCATCTAAGAGTTCATATTTCATTTCTTCAAATAAACCATACAAACCTTTTTTTGAAAGACGGTCAACCATTTGATTCTTTTCCTGGTAAATGTGTGTGAAGGATATTGAGGAGTAATATATTCTCAGATCATCTATCCTATCCACCCATGCAGAAAGTTGACCCAGTGCCAGATTAGACCAATTGTTCATATGATCTATAAGGACCTTGGAGTCCCCGAATACCCATAGTTTGTCAAAATATAACTGTTTTGTAAACCACATCAAACCCCAGAGCTCTAGTATCTCTTCCCTCATATTTGTACCTTGGTTGCCATACCAATATATTTTGTAGTGACATTGAGGGGAGATCATAAGTCATGCTCCTCAGCCACATCTCGATTTTTATGCTGCCCCGTCAAAAAAACCAGCAGGATAGTGGATTTCAAAAGGTCTGAGTCTGATCGAAAGGTCACACGGAGGTTTTTGATGAACTTGCAATTTACTCCATTACCGAAAAATCATTGAAGACACCATGGTAGGTGTGTTGGGGTTCCCATTTTTTGGCTAGGTTGACAGAGACCAAAAGATGAGACAACATAGAACCACTTTCAGACCTTAGGATCTAGCCCTTCTAGGTCCAGAGAGGGATCTCTCTATGATTATCAAAGGATATATGTCTTTGAAGTTCTAAATTATGGTTTTAGGCTAGTTATAGGCTCAAGATTGGTTATTTGATTGTTTGAGTTTGGTTGTTGAGAATCAGGAAGGGAGGTTTCATCATAAGACAAGGATGGGTAAAGAAGGAAGCTAGGCAAAGGTAGATAACTCAGGGAACATCAAGGCCATTGGGCAATGGAGTCAAGAAAGGATTTACTTATGTTCAATGTGTAAGCTTCAATTGGGCTAGTCATCTAGAGCATTTGGATCTCAAGGACTGATTGGTGGGATGGGACACTGAGGGATGAGAATGAAGGATGGAAAACCATCTGATTCCGTCTATAGATCAGGCCAGAGGTCATTTAACTCCAGGCCTGCTTGGACAAAACCATAGGCACGACAAGGGGTCTCGAAAAGGTTTGCGTTGGAAGGGCAGGTTATGAGGAGGCAGCGACAGGCTTTACACCTCCCAATGTTCCTAACCTCTTTCAGTTAAATCTTAACGAAGACATCTGAACACTGATTCAATCAACTTGCACATCAGAGAGCAGGCAATAACCATCCACTACACTGGTTTAGTCGATTCAAAACAATATTCAGACACACATACGAGCAGAAAACATTAAAGACTGAGAGAGCTGGGAATATATCAATATTTTGTAGTGACATTGAGGGGAGACAAGGGTAAATCTTATATCATGCATTCAGATGTCAGTCAGAAGAACATGGAATGAAATGGAAATAAACACAGAGATAAGAAAAACATCACCAACTGCTGTAGATCAGGATCCAATGAACACTGCTTATCATGTTAAACACAACACCAATCAGGTACATCACTGCCCAAAGCTTTTACATTCAACCTGAATACATCATATTTCTCAGCCTATCATACAGTCTGTTACAGAAAACTTGGCTTGGGACAAGAATGCTTGCACTTCACTGATAAGGTAACAACAACCAACCCCTTTACAATGTTCTTGTTGTGCTTTATAACAAAAGATGATCCTCAGATCGACTGAGGAGGTAGGTGCCCATTAAATGTTACATTTAAGCACAATAATGAATGCAGGGCCGAGGCCCATCCTGCCTGAGAATGCTGCATATTTATTTCACTCACCTTCTTAGTAAGAGAACGATCTGCTTCAGATTTGATCTTGACATTTTGGGCTCGTTGTACTCCAGGTGATTTGAATTCGGGGATAAGATAAACTACTAGGAGGGTCTGTCTCATAAATGCCTGATTGTCTTTGAGCTGTAGTTTGATGGAAAAATCCTTCAGGGACATTCTGCATAATAAAAACGGTATGGATGCCTTGTCCCAGATGAAAAACACTTTGCTGACGGAAACCCTGATATTACCTTTGTCTGAGCTCGAGGTCTGTGATCTGCTGTTCTGTCCTGTTGAAATGAAAGAACTGGATGGAAGTCTGCATGGCCCTCCATGCTTCTTTAATGCTGCCGGACTGTCTGAAATGAGCTTCAGTCGGTGTATTTAATTGTCTCAGGGCTCGAGAAGGCATGAAGACGCTGTAGGAAGGTGTACTTTCTGGAGGAAACATGTCCTGCTGTTAGGTAGCGCAGTAATGACTTTGCTGGTGCGCTCTTAATCTTCAAAGAGTGCTTGAATCCTTTGACTTGCGGGGTTGACACTAATTAATCTTCACTTACAGGCTCAGATCCCTTAAACCTGTCTCTGCTATCCCGTTTGGCCGTTGGAAAGGCCTCTCTGTGCTATCTGCATGATGAAATAAACTCATCACAGAGCCTGGGCAGTGGTGGAGAAATGCTATGGAGGCGGAGGAATGGTGGCGGAACAGCGGAGAAACAATGGAAAGAATGCAACGTGGTGGAGAAATGGTGGCTTTATTATAATGCTAACAGAATGCAATGAAACGGTGAGATCTTATGAGTAATAGGGTTCGGGGATAATATGCAGCGCAGACCGTTAGATTTAGGTCTGGGGACAAAGATCAACGGTGGAGATTGAGTAACGGGACAATACATAAAATGGGCATAACATGCAAAACACATGAAATGCAACAGAAACGAATGTAAGAGTGGGACCCAACGTGGCGGAGGGCGATTAGATCTGAGCCATTAGATTCGCACGGAGACGGACGGTGGAGATCTAATCGCAACAATCGCAATCGGAAGCTGGAGCGACCATCAATCGCAACACACCTTTTGAAAGTTCCGATTGCGATTGAGAATGGGGCAGCGATCAAGCGATGACCGTCAGATCACGGGTCGAACGGACGGACAGGATTGAATTGGGAGATGGAGGGAAGGGAACCAACGATTGAGCGCTGACCGTTGATCAGGGAGAATGGATGGCTGTGATTGAATCGAAAGGCGGAGAGAAGGGGATGTGATCGCGATCGGGCGGAGGGTGCGATTAGCGGAGGACCATTGATCTCGGGTCCAGATCAACGGCGGGGATGAAATCGGAGGGAGAAACAGGAGGTGCGAAGGAGATGAAGCAATTGCACGATAGCCGTTGGATCGGTGGGACAGATCAACGGTGGAGAAGTGGATCGGAGGACCGCAATCGGGGCGGCATTGTTAAGACCTGCGATTGCGATCGGAGAGGGGTTGCGATTGGCGGCCCGCCGTTGGATCTTCAGGGTGGATCAACGGCCCGAAACCCGTCGCGGGACTTATATGTTTAAAACAAACGCATCGGGGTTTTCGGCTGTAACAAAGGAAATGCACCCGCCCGGCGCTCCGATTGCGATTGGCCCCCAAGGCTTAAGCACTTGGCTTTGGGGAAGGGTCACGTGGGGAAGTGGTTAAGGGACTGGCGGAAAGGGGCTAGGCCTATAACAAGGTCGGAATATGGGTTTTTAGCCTTTTTAAATGGATTTTGAAGGCAGAAGAGGGAAACGATAGAGGGAGAAGGGGGAGAAAAGGGAAAACAAAGGGTAGGGGAAGAAATTAAAGGGGATTTTGGGGGGATTTGAAGGGTAAGAAGGGAAATAGAAGGGGAGACAAGGGGGGATAAAAAGAGGCTTAAATGAGGGGAAATAAGAGAGAAAAAAAAAGGGGGCCTTTGGGCACTTCTTCACAGCGGAGAGGCTTTAAAAGGGGAAACAACAGAGGGAAAACCATCAACGGATAAAGGGCACAAAGAGGCTTCAAGGAGGCTGTATTTTCAGGGGAAATGCATTCCTTGAAGACTCAACAACAATTTAACCCCCTATTTGCTTGTCAGAAATTTCATAGGGGGGCTAACAAGGTGTACTTTCTTTTTCCTCAAAAATCCACCTATTTCTACAACCCCACAAACTCCAGTGGAAAATGATAGGAATGCACCGAAAAATATTACCTTTTTCAAACCACCACTTAATGCATTCTTCGACAGATGTGTAGTGTGGAGCTTATGATTTAAAATGTTTACTCACTAACAGGTGTATCTCATGAGAAAATTCACAAGTGTAGAGCAGATGTATGTTGTTTTCATTCTCCTTCAAACATAATCTACAGATCCCTGGTCCAATCTTCCCTCTTTTCTGGAGATTATCCCAAGCGAGGTTTTTGTCCTTCCAAACAAGCCAGAGGAAAATGATCATTTTAATATGGAATTTCACCTTCCAAATCACACTAAACCAACACTTCCTTCCAACCCTTACTTTACCATTTGGCAGCTCTATGTATATTTCTTTGATGATAGTTTGTCCCTTTTTCATATTACCCCCCAGATAACCTGATCTCCCCGACTGTTCTGACAGATTCCCATGTCCTTTAAGATTTCTAGGTATTGTTTCCATTCTCCCCGCAGAGCTCCCTATAAATTAGAATCTTCAGCCTCCATCCATTTCAGCTCTCCTTCCACCCTCTCCTTAATCACTTGAGCCAGATAACAGACACATTTCCCATTCGATGATATCCCAAACCCTCACTAATAATTGTCTCCAAGGGGAGGCCCTAGATTCCTGTATGTTCAATCTGAATTTTACTACCATTCCCGAAAATCCATCTAAACATTTCTTTAAAATGTGGCCAAATTTTCATGAAGTCGTTCTAGATATGAGACCCCCTCAACGCTTTCTCTCATCCCACTGTGAAAAGGTCCTCCATGCTAAGTTGACCTAGATATTTAATTTGATAATCACATTCCAGATACCCGGAAAACGAAGGCATCTCCATAGTGATTTTATTAGAAGTGCCTTACCAAAAAAATCCACATCCAGAGTTCCCCATCCCCCCCAATACTTCGGGCATGATATTTTCTCCCAGCTAACCAAGTGGTATTTACCCTCTTCTCGACTTCCACTCCAAATGAACTTAGCCATTAATATTTATATTCTTTTAGTGATGGACTTAGGGATCAGGAAGAGGTGTGCCTAGTATACTAATAACTGTTGTAAAACCACCTACACCAAGACCAATCTCCCCCCCCCCCCACCTTGGACAACTACTTCGATGACCATCCCATAATTCTCTTTTGGTATTTCTCCAGTATCCAATTCCAGTCAGCCACACAATAGCAGGAGGGTTTCAGACGAAAACCCAAGTAGGTGAAACCATCGTCGAGGGCAGATGTTCTAAAATTGAAAAGGGCCACAATATAATTAGATAGCTCCCGCTCTCCCGCGAAGTGATATATCCATGACTTAGCTCTATTCACTTCCATACCAAAGGCCATGCAGAATCTTTGGAAATTTTCGAAAAGGGTTTCCCAACATCTTTTTAGAAGCTTCCCAAATATCAAAATGTCATCTACAAAAAACTATGGGTGATCTCCCACTGATCTGTGACCTTTATGCCCCGAAAAACACATTCATATGTCACTCATTTGATTTTCAAACTGAATGCATCCATGACCAGTATAAATAATAGGGGCGACTACGCGCAGCCCTGTCTGAGACCCCTACCTGGCTTAAAAAAACAAGAATTTGTACCATTGATAATCACCGCCATCGATAAATTGCATACACAGCTCATGATCCAATCCACCATGATACAATGCATGCCAAACTTGTATAGTATCATTCTAAAAAATCCCCAATCCATTCGATCATATGATTTACTGAGATCAACCTTCATCACAGAAGCTTCCAGTTTTCAAGAATGCATTGTGTGTAGGATCTCTTGAGTTTTTTTTCAGCTCCCTAGAGCCCTGCAACCTATGGCCCTCACCTCTCTGCAACCTGCACCCCCTCACCCACGGCCCTCACGGCCTGCTCCACTCCCTCTCATCCTTATGGCCCTCACTCAATTCACACCCCTTGCCTTAACGCTGCCCCTTATCACTCCAACACTCACACTCCCTACCTCAACTCTCGGCCTTACGACCCTCTATACGTAGACCTGCTCCCACTACAACCCACTCGAACCCCCGCTCCCCTCTTCACAGCGACCTTTGCTCACCACTCTACCCGCCCCCTTACACCCTTCACTCCCCAACCCGCCAACTCAATCACTCACTCCCCAGCCCCCTATCCGCTCATCCCTAACCATTCTCCCTCCCCATGCTAACCCTCCACCTCATGCCCCCTCTCCCTATTCACCCTTCGCTACCCCTTATCACTACACCCCCTAACTCTGCCCTCCCACGCCGCTATTACAATCCCTCTTTCCATTTTTTATAATTAATTAAAAAATAAAAAATAAACAAACAAACAGCAGAGAGAGAGGAAGAGAGGAAGTAAACAGCAGAGAGAGAGAAAATGAACAGCAGGAAATGAGGAAATGACATATGAAGCAGATGGACTGAACACAGAGAAAAGTGAATTTTACATTATATGATTTGTGGCATTGATAGAAGGGTGATTTTCTGCAAGAGATTTACATGTGAAGAAAAATTGGTCACCATTTTGAAAACAACAGTGGCATTCATTATTCGGACATAAAATTTCTGATTTGTGGAGTTTCTCTTAATTTCTATTGCATTCTGTAGCAAGGTCAAGCATCCAAGCTTGTGAATATCTCCTCCTCTTGTTGAGTTGAGTTGAGTTGTTGTTTGTGGTGTCAAACAACTCTTTGAAGAAGAAAAAAAAATCAGTTGCCTTAAAGGCTTCTTGCACAAGTGTTTTCAGCTGCACATTTACAAAATATTTTGCAAAGATATTGTATTGAACTGACATTGTATTGTGAGTGAATATTGCTTCTTCATTGTTGCAATCAGTAAATTTAAATTGTTGATGTAAGTCATTGTTGCTTGTCGGTTAGACAGTCAAGTCTATACCTTGAGGTCCTCCATCATTTGAGGAGAAGATTTTGTACTTTGATATTTCCATAGTTGGAAGTTCTTTGAAGTCATTTGTATTTTTCTGAAAGTAAGTTGAATCACATTGTAAACGGGTGCATTTTCGGTTGAAGTCGACACCCTTTATTTTGAGCCTAAGTTGTTGAAAATGGCTAAAATCAATGAGGAATTAGAGTTGTTGAATACCCTCATTCATTCCAATGTTGATGATATGATAAAAATGAGCAAGAATGCTCTTTGTAATATTCAAAGTTGTTTGCAAGATGCACAAGAAAATATTGAGTTTTTGTAGTTGGAATCTCAGCTTCAGCAAGATGAACTTCAGCAAAAGAGTCACCATTCTGAACCTGTTTCTGTTCAGAAGATTGTGAAGGACTCTCATCAGAAGAAAGAAAATAAAGTTGCAGTTGATTCACATTCAGTTCCTTGCACAAGAGCAGATGTACATGCAGATGCAGCAGTTCAGCCTGCACTTCTCAAGCCCATCATCAGACTTTGGGAAGAGCTTGTCCACAACAAGCACAAAACTGGTCTTGGATATGACAAGGATGTGTCCTTTCATATTCCAGACTACACCAAGCCCATCATATTTCAGAGTGCCGAATTCCTGTATGACAGTTCACCTGTAGCTTTTTTAGATCCCGCTCCACTTCCACAACAACAATAGCTTGAAAAATGCCAACACTGTGATCGAGTTGGCCATATGAAAGATCATTTTTTTGATCTTCATCCATGCAAGAACTGTGGTCGGCACACCCATTCTTCAGACAGATGCTTCAGAAACAAGCCTCCTGCAAGAACAAAGATTCATCTTGGATGGATTTCTTCTCGGCAATGGGCATCAGCAGCCAAGAAGATGTTTAAATCACATGTCAGAACATGTTCACGAATATTCAGTAAACTTGTAGTTGAGTTTTCACCGTCATCTCACCTTGTCCCTAACAAGGGGGGAAATGGTGGTCATGTACAAGCTTCGACGTCAGATCAAGCGAGCCTGAGCCACAATCTCTCATTCCATGTTTAGAGTTGTAGCCAGAGACACAGCAGTTCAAGCGAGCCTAAGCCACAATTCGTCATTCCAGATTCAGAGATGTAGCCAGAGACACAGATGCCCATGAGCATGCCTTTGGTTGGTGGACAACCTTAAACCATCATCTTTGGTTGGTGGATAGCCTTAAACCATCACAGGTTGTAGACCTCCCTTCTTTTAGGCTGAAGGTATCCCTTTCATATATGAGGGACACTTCCTCTAGTAGAAGCCTTCAGCTTCTTGCCAGCTTTGGTTGAGTTCCAGGAAATGCTTCAAGCATTCCAGTGTTGTTGGTAATCCTTAAACCATCACAGGTTGTAGACCTCCCTTCTTTTAGGTTGAAGGTCTCCCTTTTTAATGAGGTAAAATTCCTCTAGCAGAAGCTTTCAGCTTCTTGCCAGCTTTGGTTGAGTTCCAGGAAATGCTTCAAGCATTCCAGTGTTTTTGGTCATCCTTAAACCATCACAGGTTGTAGACCTCCCTTCTTTTAGGTTGATGGTCTCCCTTTCATATATGAGGGGAAATTCCTCTAGCATAAGCCTTCAGCTTCTTGCCAGCTTTGGAAGAGTTCTGGGAACTGCAACAAGTATTGTGTTCCAGTGTTGGTGGTCATCCTTAAACCACCTCTTTTTGCCATCATTTCAAAGAGTTGATTCAGCCCAAGTGTTGCCATGTATACTTTGCAGATTTGTATTACAACTCTCTTTTTGGACTCACACATACCCCTTCGGATTAAGGGGGGGAATGTTGGAACACCTAATCCTCCATGGGTTGGTGTGGAATGCAAAAAGTCACAATGGAGTCCAAGTGACCTTGGAATGTGAAACCAAGAGTCACACCATTGTACTATAAATGTACATCATGTATAATGGAAAAATAAGAGAGCTACATGCTTATCCTCCATTGTGTGTTGAGTTTCTTGTTATGTGTGTGTTTATCGTTCCCCACACCATGTGTGTGTTTAACATGAATGATACGATTCTGGAGTAACCCAGATTGTTTAGGAGTTATGTATCTCGATAATACATCCTTCAATCTTACAACAATGGTCTTAGATATTATTTTGTAAAGTGTATTACACGGGGAGATGGGTTTGTAGTCCTCAAAGGACATCGAACCTTTTTTTTGGGATGAGCGCCAAAAATGTAGAGTTTACAGCTCCATGAATCTCACCTTGAAGGTGAACTTCTACAACTATCTCAAAGATTTCCTCAACGAACAAATTAGTGAAGTGAATAAAAAAATTAGGGGTCCACCCATCCGGCCCTAAGCTTTTGTCAGGGGAAAATACTTAAGAATGCTCTCCACCTTGGCTATACTTACAATCCTTTAAGATTGATTTTTTTAGCATCCCCAAACATCATCAGAAAGTATTACAAAGCCCACAATTGTTCCTCCAGCCCTGATTCCTCTCGAGCCTTATATAATCCCTCAAAAAACTTTACTGCCTCTTTCTGAATCTGCTCCGTGGTGTGATATGAACTCCCATCTACATTTACTTGCCATATTGCATTATAACTCTTCCTCCCTGTGGAAAAAGAATGAAATTATTTTGTGTTTTTGTCTCCTTTGAGCTATAAAGCAGGACATTTTAATCTCCAGTTTTGATCTTTAATTAACAATATCTTCCTTTTTTTTGTTTCCAACAGTTTGAGCCTAGTCCAGTTTTCCGGAATCTGGATGCCTGCATCCATTACCTTTAGAATATGTGCCATTTCCACTTCTATACATTTCAAATCTGCAATCAAGAGTCTCTTCTTCTTCTTTTCCCACTCCCAAACCCTCCCTTTCAGTCCTTTGAGGGTGCGTGATAGGTATAACATAGTTGATGTCCCGACTTCCCTCGTGTGATTTTTCATATATCCGTGAACCAGATCTTCAAATTCCTTGTCCTCTAACCACACCCAGTTAAATTTAAAAGGGAAACCATTAGATTTTCTTTTGAAATGCCACTCCATAACAATTGGTCTATGATCAGAAATAACGAGGGACTCCACTCTTGATGTAACAATTCCCATCTAAGACAAGAGGTCAACCTATACCATAAATCTATCAATCCACTTCCCTATGAATTCGGACCATTTTTGCCCATTATACCAAGACAAGCAGTTAATTTCCATTATGATATCCATAAGGTTCGACTCCCGAGCTAGTTCCCCCAAATAATTTGACAAAGGGTCTCTTCTTCCCCATACCCCCCAAGTCTCTTCCTCATGTAAGGTGCAGTTAAAATCTCCAGTGACGATGGAACAGTCCAAGTTTAATATTCCACATTCCTCCATCTTCCTCCAGAATATATCTCTTTCTAGATATGGTGCATATAAATTAACCAAGTGAACTATGTGTTTTAAACCCCGGAGTGAGCCAGTCAATATGATGCCCCCAAAAGAATTGAAGGCTTGAAAGGCTGCCCAACAGGGATCCCATAACACTACCAAACCATCTGATCTTCCTTCAACACCTTTAGCAACCATATGCCATGCTGGAAACATGGCACGGAAGAAGGAAATTGAACGATCAGCCTTAGACATAGTCTCTTGAATGAGGATAATACAAGGATTTAAATTCTTAAAAAACTCCCTTAAAGACACAAATTTTCCCCTCCCTCCCAACCCTCAGATATTAAAAGAACAAACTAACATCACAAAACCACAGAAGAGGGCGTCAATTCTCTAAGTACCCTATCTAAATTCTGGGACACTGGAACATCCCAGAATTTCCTAGATTGTAAATCTGGCTCAATACCCGTAACAGAAATGGATGTTTCTTCAGTCTAGGCCTCCCCTTCCCTTTATTAATGGTGACATTCGACATCGAAGAAGAGCTGATGACAATAGGAGGGGAGGAGGGGCATCCCGTATCAACCACCAGAGGAGCCAAATTAGCTTTCGAAATTTGAAGGAAAAATTCCAAGTCACTCCCAATGGAGTTCTGAGGAGATAGAGGATCCATATGACCTGATGAGGAGATGATCATAAGGGGACGGAACAAGAGGGTAATTTTTCGGAGAATCGTTAAAATATGGAGATAAATTAGGTTTCAGGGTCTCACATCGTGCGACCACATCCGTCGGGATGTGATGAAGAGGTAAAAGGGGCCTCCCGAGCGCCACCTGTACCGAATTAGGACCTTCCAACACATTCGGGGATTCCCCCCCAGCTAGCAAGGACCACGTGTGTGATAAGACACCTACCCCCGCAAATGACCAGATTCCATGCCCCCCCCAGATAATGAAGCATTATCATTTAAAGGAAGAAGAGAGGACAGGGCTAACATACCAGCAGAATGCACAATAAATTGATCATTAGTCCGCTGGTAGGCTGATGAAGAAAAACGACCACTGCCAGCCAACTTCTCCCAACCCCGATCCTTCTTATGGATAATTGATTCTTCCAGTGATGGCATTGGAGCCTGAGGTGACCCGTTCCATGACATAGATGGCAACTAAACGGAGTTAATCCTCCTGAGAAGGAGACCTCAACCAGAAGCCAAGCCACACGTTTTTCAAATACACATATGCTCTTAGGGTCCACGAAACAACATGTTCCAATACTATTTCCAATAGTAGAGAGGACGTGGATCGTCCAAAATTCCAAAGGCATCCCAAGTAATTTTACCCACAGTAGATGATTTTTAGGTGTATCTTTTGTAAGATGAAATCCAACGTACTACTAGTGTAAAGCCAAAAAATGGCGTCCAGTCACCCGAGAGCACCGAAGCACTTCCCCCACATCATCCTTATCATGAAATGATAGCAAAACCACCCATTTTGTAACTTTCTCACATTAGGGGGGTAGCTGAGCAATTTATTCCATGCATCCAACAACCAGGAGTGCATATCAACCTCACATTGTTTCTCAAAAAACCACCTCCCCACCAGCGCTCGGGTCAGGAGACTATCAGCTCACTCCCACATTATATCATGATCAAATATTAGCACTCTGTATTCATCTGCTGGTTCGAAGGGTTTCAAAAATTTCTTTGCAAAATTCAATCCACCCGCCGAGGATTTCCCCTGCTTTCCAAGTGAAGGAATTGAGCAAGTTCCATAATTCAGTGATATCGCTTCTGTTGTCAGAGGAAATGAGGCTTGGTCTTTAGTATTTAGGGGAGGTGACTCATAACGATTGCATTCTGAACCGCCACCTTCTGTCACCTCTATCGCATGAACAAAGTCCTTGTTGAAATCCTTGGACTCTAACTTCTCGAGAAAAGACTCTAGCCTCGTCATAACTGATCCCGAGGAGCTAATAACACCTGCCCGCTGATACAGCTGGGAGCATGTAGTTTTTCAACAAATAAATAAATGTTTCACCCCAATCCCCATAAAAATGTCACCCTCCACAAACGGGGTTCTCAACAAGTTATGACAAATTAATGGGCGTAAGCCGTCCGCCACCCACCCCAGTGCCTATCTCGACCGTCAAAGGAAGAAAAACACACCACCTTTCTATAGAAATTAAGTTATGATGTAAAAGTTTACGTGAAGAGGCCAGGAATACCAACTTTGTATCTGACAGACCAACCTACCCTCCCGCTAAAATATAATTTGAAAAAAGACAATCATCACCCACCAGAGACCGATCACTGGGAGAACTAGAAGCCTCTGCCAAACGACAGGCCCGCCTACAACACAATCTCTAGAACCCCAAAATATCTAAAAGTATAGAGCCAATCAACATAAATAAAGAATGGTCGAGGCAAGACATGAAAGTAAAGGAAAACTATCAGGGGTCTAGTATTTTCCTCACATGACCCACCATAGATAAAAAGACAAATAACCGAGTGGCGAGAAAAAATATAACTGAAAAAACCACAACAACAGAAAACCCATCAACTTCCTACACCCAGAGAAATTATTGGTCACAACAGTAGCATAGACAAATCCCCAAAGAAATTATTGGTCACAACAACAACATAGACAAATCCACCATTTATCATAGTTGCACCTTCAAACTCTTACAAGGGTGGCAAAGAGAGAAATATTGATACCAGTAGTTACCTTCCTCTTTCCTCTTCGACTCACACACTAGGCTCCTGAACAATGGGAAAATTTAAAACTCACATAAGGTGACTCCATAGCCATATTTCCATGATCTACTGCATAATGTGCATTCACGCTGACAAATATTAGACCACCCTAGGCCATTGCAGGAGCCCGTCCATGACTGCAATCTTCGTTTCCAACAAATATACGCGTCTCCAGACTTAGCCCATCTTAAAAGTAATATTGTTATTTAAGAAATGATGGTGAAAGATCGGTACAGGTAAACTTAAAAGCAAAAGAAAAGTATTGCTACTTCTTAACAAAAACCTACCTCTGATTCCAATGACCAATGTGAAACTATCTGCAATTGCCTTTTCTTCATCACATAAGTGGGAAATCTTAATTATGAGTATAGCGGTGCATTGTATAGTAATTTAATCAAGAATATATATGTAATTGTACCTCTTTAAAAATATATGACTGTCATATTCCTTTTTATGGCAATAGAATTTGTATTGTTACTTAAGTGATATTAGTGTTGATTGATGTTTGAACACCAACAATTTTACAACGCATAACATTTACTGAATGTATTGATAATATTTACTATATTTGACATTGGCATTTGCCTCTCTATCTCCTACCTCTGCCTAGTATGTCCAGTATGTCATTGTCACCTCATACATGGCACTCATACTTTGTGTTCCATCCTTGTGAATCCTTTTATAAAATATATGTTCACATTCTTCTTGTTCTTTATTTATCTTTAGCCCATAGAATTTTAAATTCTCTATTGTGATCATATGCATGCGGATGTTTTTTTCTGAGGCTTTTGTCTTAGTGATAGAGGCTTGTGTCAAAAAATATTTATGAAGGTCATTTAAAGTTTATTGATCTTTGTTTGTGTAGATCCAAATTTTCTATTGGAGAGTTTGCTTAGTCTCTATGTTTAATTTTGTGATCTTTTTAAGAACTTTTTTTTTGTGATTGGTTCTCTTCAATGATCTACACAAAACATTGTGTCAAATATATTCCTCTTCCAAATATATGGAGAATGGCCTTTGAATATGATTTTATTTCTTCTTCTACAAATGAAATTTGTATTATAATTGGTTCAAGATTTTTTATCATAGTCACATGTCAAGATTTGTTTTAGAACAGTGCTTCCTCAAGAAAAACACATGTCTCTTTACATGCTTTACATCACATGCCAGTTCAGATAGAAGATAAAGTTCATCGATTCCTCTATTAAACCTCTCCTTGTTAACCTCACCATTTATAATTTCACTCACTTCTAGATTCTCCTTTGACTGTGCAGTACCTCTTATAACATTAATCAAATTGTGTTCTACATTATTTGTTTAGGATAAAATTCCCTATCTTTACAATCATCTATAGAAAAAATAGATTCTTGAATATATTCACTTGCAACAAACACCTTTTTTATCATTATTGTTTCAAAATAATTGTGACGATTTTTTTTGCAATTAGGAGAGGTCTCTTGAATAGGTGTTCCTTCAAATTCATCAGATTTTATATATACATTATGAATAGATCCATCCTATTCTACGTTACAAAAATATTCAACGTTATTAGATTTATGATGGATTTTTTTTACACAACTTTCGGATCCTCCAATTATGTTGGCACAACATACTGTAAGACCATATTTCTTTAAATACTTTTGAGATATTTCTGAATTGACAGAAGAGGCATCACTGTTTTCAAATTCTTTCCAAGACATTAGAGATAGCTTCGCATTTTGAGTCATTTTTTTCTTTGCCTACAAGTTGGATACAATATAGTGGCAATTCCATCCATTAAACCTTCCTTTCTCATCCAATATTTCATTCAATATATCTTCTAGAGTATAAAATTATTTCACCACTACATATTCAAGGCTTCAATTTTCATGGTAGCCTTAAATTATATTTGTAACCATTACTGAACCTTAACAAACTGAACCCTAACAATCATATATCCTTCTTTTCTTCCATGAGTAATTCCCCCTGAGACCAAGCTAGGTCACTGCTATTCTTTATTATTTTTCGTACACACTTTAGTAGGTTGGCTTCTCTTGTTTGCATTTCTTTTGTTGCTTGTTTTTCTTGAATTTGTTTCCATATTCTATTTAGAACTCTATAGGAAATATAGCAGCTTGCAATATTTGTCTTTGTGGCCAATATTAACACACACAAAACTTCTTTTGTGGCCAATAAATAGATATCATGGTGTGTTTCTTTTTGCATTCATGTTTTTCTTTATGCACATTTTTCATTCAACATATTTATGTTCAAATTCATTACATAAATAATAGTAACCCTAAAAATAATTTGTGTACCCTATAAATGATTCTCTTCTGTGATTGTTTTCTTGAGGGATCCTTCTTATTTGTTGCATCTTCTGCTGATTAGAATTGATTTTCTTTGTCTTAGCTACAACATTTCCAAGTTTATGGCAATAAAAACATTTCATATTTTTCAAAGGAACAAAGAATCTCCTTTGATATCTTCCAAATTTTCTCAATTCCTCATGGCCCTTAAATGCAAAATGCATTTTCTTCGGCTCGTTCTTTTTATTTTTATTTTGTTGCTTGCCTTTGTTTGTTTCCATCTTAATTATGTTGATTTTCCCTTCTCCAACATGTATTTTCAGGGTTGTTGTGTCTTCTTTAATGGTTGATTTTTTGAGTTCTTCATGGAGACATTCTCCTCTTCTTTTCTTCTAACTCACTTCTCGTTGAATTAGTCTCAACCTCTAACCTTTCACATTGTTCTTCTTTCTCCTTCAATTTTATGCTCATCATTTCTTCAGATTTCCTTGATTCTTCTAATTGTTTCCTAAGACTAATAATTTCTTCCTTGTACTCATGCTCTCTCTCATCACATATTTGCACCAGTTTCTTCAAATCTTCGTTTTTATTCCTCGATTTTTCTATTTCATCCAAAACTAAGTCAAGCTTGACTATTTTTTCAGCTAGTTTTTGTGCTAACATTTCTTTTGCAAATTTTAATTCTATAACATAATCAAGATCTTATTGTGAAGGTTGTTATAGATTGCGCATTTTTCTTGATCATTCCACAGTTTTTTGTCTACAAAGGGAAAGTCTTTACAGTAACCATCACATATTAGCTTCCATACACTAGGTCCATAAGCTATTAGTTCAGTTTTTACCCTATCTCCATTCGTAAAAAAAAATTGTACCAAGCACAAGTAAAATTTGATAGTCCATGAATCAACCAGATCTATCTTCCAGTTTTTAGGCTTCCACAGAAGGAACCAAATCTGATACAAATTAATGAAAACTTTACTAAACTGAGAGGGGGGTGAATCAATTTAGTTTATTCATGGACATTAATATTATTTTCTTTTAATTGATTAATTGAAACATTAAGTGAGTAGACAAACAAATAATAACCATCAAATTTAATATGTGAACAAAAATTAATAAGTATGCCAAAACATCACATCAGTGCATAATAGCAACACATAGGGACACCAAAATAAAGTTGTTGCTCCCTTATTACATCTGATTTTTTGTAGTCTCCAACCTATAGGAGGCTAATACCTCAATTTTTATAGAAAGTACATCAAGTCGACACAATTACTGTTATCAGAGATTCTTTCCTAATCCTAATGAGGGGCATAAATTATAGATAGGTGAATTAAAGATTAGTGGCCAACTCAAGCTTGTTATAATTCCCTAATAAAAGATGAAGTCTATTTCAAACATTTCTTGGTAGTGTTGTGTTGTAAATTTGTGTTTTGTTGTGGCAATTTTGCAAGGTATTCACCTTAAGACCCCTCTTTTTTTGCTCAAATCATGTATTTCTATTGGAAATGAGAAAACAATTGGAAATGTTTGATGAATTTGTTTGATGAAAAAAAAAATGCATAATTATATAATAAAAATATTTTTTTTTATTAAAGAAAATCTCCATATGATGAAAACTTAATATTTCAAGGGAGCATGCCCAAATACCTTAAACGGTGTGCACATGTACCTCTTTAATGAGACTAATGTAAAGATTTTTTTAAATTCATTGACTAATCCCAACATGCATAGCCATTTTTCCCCAATATTATATCACAACCACCCACATCAATGTCATGTATATGGGTTTTGAGTTAACAATATCCCATCTAGAGTTTCACATTTTGACATCTACCACTATTAGCCATCATGATTTGAAAGTTCTACATTAGGTGTATAAAATAGCGAACTTTTTTGCCACTCTCTTGTGAATGAAATTATAAGTACTACCACATGAGTGAGCTCATTAGAAAAGGTTTTTGTTATCGTTATTTACTCTAATTCATTGTTATTTAGAGCTCTAAAAAATAGCTACCCTTCAAGTGAATCCTTACATGTTCTAGCTCCACACAATTGTGTACAAATTTGTTCTAGCTCCACACAATAGCTCCCTCTCTCTCTCTCTCCTACTTTTCTACAATCAAGCACTTGGGTAAGAAAAACATGACCTTTTTTTGGCTACATAAATGATTCAAACCTCAGAGGTCATGGGGCAACTAAAATCACCTCTATTACACTCCCCTATGGCATTTGGGTAGCCATACTTAAAAAAAAATACCATTTCATGTATAACTTTCAATTATTAAATCAAATTTATAGTTCAAATGGAAGTTAATCCACATTTAAAGATACTAGTTCAACTGTAGTAAACACTTTTGTGATCAAACCATACTCAAAGTAGAAATTCAAAAAAAAACATATACAAAAACAACCTTACTACCTTATGATTTAAATCCCATGAATAGTTATGTTACACATCAACCATACTCAACTTTACCAAGTTAGAAAATTACAAAAAAAAACTTACTACTTTATGATTTAAATCCTGTAAATACTTATGTGAATCATCTAACTCAACCCTATCCATTCAAAAAATTACATATACAAAACAACCTTATTTCACATCTAAATTTCACTTATTCAAAACATTAATCATACAAAATAACCTTACTATTACATATAAAAAAATACTTACTTCCTGATAACTTTTTTTTAAAACATCAACCATGGTCAAATCTATCCATTTGAAGAATTACATATACAAACCTTTTTCATTTTTTTTAAGAGAGAAAAAAAAACACTCTGCATTTATATTGAAAAAACACAGGTACATAGAAACTACATAGCATATATGAAAATAGAGCATATAGCTGTCATGTTCAGATCTCAGCCTATATAAAGACACAATAATTGTGTAAAATATAACACATGCATATCCAGACCACTGCATTGTACCTATCCTCATGTGATTATGATGGAGAAAACATGTCTACTAAACCTATCCATGTAAGTACAGATTGTTCATAACATAACAACATTAATAAGCAGAAAAGACAAAAAC
This sequence comes from Pinus albicaulis, assembly GCA_034641835.2. Lineage (NCBI taxonomy): Eukaryota > Viridiplantae > Streptophyta > Pinopsida > Pinales > Pinaceae > Pinus > Pinus albicaulis. Next base: position 37,888 of record JAXQQM020088832.1, on the reverse strand, counting down.
TAATAAACCCACCCATTGCCTACACAAAACTTCCTCATTATTTTATCAATTCAAGGAATTACATATATAACACTACCTCATTGTTCACATCCTCTGAATACTTCTGCAAGACATCAAATCTACCCCAAAAAAAATTACATATAAATTAGAATTTTGATTCTAAAAATTTCACATATCTGAATCCTCCTGTCTCCTCAAACATTGCAAATAAATGCATTACAGTAAACACTGTTTACTGCATACAAATCAAATTTCCAATTTTAACCAGTAGACTTTCAGTCTCTACCAGTGAAATCAAAAGAGAATGCAATTCCAAAATCTGTTACCAGAGATTCCAAAAGAGAATCCAGTCACAACAATGCAAACCAAATTATCTCCTCACAGACTAAGCAAAATCAATCAAGACTGCTTCGACGGCTTTCATTAATAATAATAAGGCCGATAGCGTATGTGGCGCCTGTATCTTGGGATTTTCCCATACCCATACCCATAATTTGGAGGGGGAGCGTAATAATAAGGCCGAGCATATGGATTGAACCTTCGACCTCGATAACGGGGCTGCCTCATTCCTGGGACATTCGTCCTTTTGTGTGTAATTTTCAGCTGGCGATTATGAAGTTCAGAGTTATTAAGACGAAGTGCATTTTGAACAGAGACAGCTTCCAGAAATTCAACATAAGCAAACCCTTTTGGATGACCAAACTGGTCAGTTTTAATAGTAACCCTGTTAACTGTCCCGCATGATTGAAAATGCTGCTGCACTTCCTCTGGAGTGCAGGAATAATCAACATTACCAACAAAAATAGAGCGCGAATCCGCTTCTTCTCTGCTCGCCTGATCCCCATCAGCTGAAGCAGCAGGGTCTGGCACGGCAGGGATCTGCATTTCTTGAGCGACCTTGGCCTGCATTTCTCTGAGGGCGGCTGCCTCTTCTTCAATTTCCTGTAGCCTTTTCCTCATCACATCCAAATCTTTCTCACTAATGTCCATTTCGGTGTCTTCTGGTTCATACTCTGGAATTTCCCCGCCATACATTTCATGCTCCTCCATTATGAACCTGTCTCCTACAGTATTGTAACGTTATTTTATACAGGTATGGAGGTATGGGGACGGGTATATATAGTTTTAATGAAGACCATTGATACAAGTATTTGTTTGCCCAGGCCGACATGGTTAGATGGAAATTCAGTAGACATAAATGCCGTTGAGCAAACTGAAAGACCGTGTGACTTGTCAATGTGGACCTCCGGGTAGTGTCTATTGATCTGGATCTCCTTCGACAGCCCCTTCCAGCCAGTCGCTAGGGTAGCCAGTGGGCAATTTCTGGGAAAATCTCCCATAATGAAGTAACTATGCTTTTAATTAGGGTGTGTTTTTTAATTGGATGATATAATGGATGTTATTTCTTTTATATTTTTGGGTTTTTGTGATAAGTCTCCATGAGTGGTTCGCCCACTTTAGTAGATTTTTGCTAATTCCAAAATTACTCCACCCAATTACCCATTACCCATTGACCATGGTATTCTATATGTGAGCTTGCACTATAAAATGGATCCAAATGTCAAAATGAGTGACTTGAAATACTAATTAAAAAAAAATATGTATATATATATAAAATGGATGGATAAAGTTAAAGTTAGGAAATGTTTAGTTTTAGTGTTTTAAAATATAAATGTTGTTGAGCAAACTAAAAGGTCGTGTCTTGTTCATTGGGTCTTGGTGATTAGGTGTTTTGTTAAGGCAATCCTTGATGTCAAGTCACTCGTTCAATTCCCTGCCTTAATGGGGTGATATATTGGACATGATGAAGATGTAATAAACTTACAAATTAAAAATAAAAATTGTGTTTCATAGTGAAATAATTATGTTAAGTCCTTATGATAAGGCTCAAGAGAAAGCTCACCCACCTAATAAATTTTTGGTAATCCCCAAATTACTCTAACCAATTACCCATTCACCATAATATTAACTAATAAACATTCCTACAAAATTACACACTTAAGTTAAAGGTTAAAAAAATCAATAAAAATAATCTAGTAACCTTAAAATATCACATAACATTATATATAGAATATCACATACCTAACATCATATCATATCATATCATATCATATCATATATATATATATATATATATATAAAGCTAATGTTTTAAAATATTAAAATGCTAAATTGATAATGTCCAAAGATGCCTAAAAAATCTCACACCTAAGTTAAGGGTGAGGGACTCAATGAAAATAGTCCAAGAATGAAAAGATATTAATGTTATAATATTTCAATAAGTTAAAAGTAAATCTAATATAAAAATTAATCATATTTTTAATGGGAAAAATATTAATGTTATAATTTTTCAATAAGTTAAAAATAAACATGATATAAAAATTAATTATATTAAATTATTTTTAATATCTTTAATGTTATAATTTTTCAACCAGTTAAAAATTAAAAATAAGTATAATATAAAAATTAATTTTATTTTTATATTTATGGTGATTAGATATATGTTAATATTGAACTATTAATTTTGATCTAGTTTACCAAATTTGAGAGGGGTCAAATCTCTTTTCACTTTAAAAGATATTTACATCTTAAGAGATTTAGTCCTTCTCGAAACTTGGTAGATCTCGAGTTAAAATAGATCTAAGTTGGTTTTATATTAATTAAATCTCCTTTCACTCTAAAATATGTTTACATCTCAAGAGATTTGGTCCTTCTCGAAACTTGGTAGATCCTAGTTCAAATAGATCTAAACTGGTTTTATATTAATTATACATACCTGGGTTGGAGAGAGATTCTCTAGCAAATTGCTTTTAACATTTATTTTTTAATTGAGCCCAAATATATGAATGAATGAATGAATGATATTTTAACATCCACGAGACTACAAATAGTCTATGGGACTACTAGTTTCCTTTTTTTTTGTCTTCTGTAATTCAATCATTTTCTTACTCAAATTAATGATGAGCTTACCCAACCTTCTAACACTTCCCTCACTGAAAAGACAATGCCACGAAATTGATGCTAACATATTGCGGTAATTGCCCCTGATGTCTCTGAAAGCATCACATCCCAAATGAAATGCTTTTCTGATTCCACTACCCCCAAAGTACATACCCTTTCTTCCCAAGCTTCTTTAGGTCTCTTTCACCATCTCGTTTCACGCCAAAGTTGATGTGAGATAGTTCTTAATTGAACAATAAGAACCTTTTCTCTCCACGACATGCTAGCTCCAATGCACTCTTTTTGTTGGAGATCACAAGTGGGGTTGAATTACTGAACATAATACTTCTTCTTTCTACCCAACTCTTTTCCCCATATACCCTTACGGAACTTCTCAAGCCCAAAATTCTTTAACTCCTTACTATTTGTGGGACATGCATTAAGGTAAATATTCCATTTTTTCATCCATTTGTTGTTTTGTCTCATCCATGATTTCTTTCTTTCACTCATACCTTCATTGAAGATAACTTTCGGCCATCTATCTCCTCCCATTTGCTCAATTACTTTTAGATACCTTATAAGATGCACAATGGAAATTGCTTCGACAGGAGCTGCCCCTATTTCACTAACCATCATCTCATAGGGAACCGAACTTTTTATTTTGAACTTGCTCATGATCAAGCGTTTTTTATTTTTTTCAATTTGTTTCCATTTTGAAACAGGGATGTTGCCAGCCCAAAATTTACACCCATATAATAACACTGGACAAACTAGGAGTCCAAAAAGTACTTTGATCGTGTTTCAATCCCATAACTTTGTGTCTCTACATCTATTTTGAAGTGCATACAATGTTTTCCACCCTCCTAAAATTCTTTTCTTTCTGCAATCCTCCCAATTAAGCTTGTTGTTGAAATCGATCGCGAGTACTTGTATTCATTTACTTCTTCAAGAATGTTGCCTTCAAAGAAGAATGCACATTGGCTTTTCTTCCTTTTACAAACATTTACACCATAACATCTCCCTCTAGTTTTTTGCTTTTAGATTTAATTTAAAAAGTGTTATAAAATAAAATTAAAATTAAAATATTTTATTTTCAAATGAGTTATGCTTTTTGGACAAGTGGTATTGATAAAACATGGTATTAATCCATGGTATTGTAACATACCCTATTTACAAGTTAATAATATCCATGGTAAAATGGGAATGAATATCCATGGTTGAGAATCTTGATATATTGTATGTTTATAGTAAGTATTAAGTTTTAATTTTAAAAATGTTATAAAATTAAATTAAAATAAAATATTTATAAAATTTGTTGATTTTGAAATGAGTTATGATTTTTCCATATTGATAAGTAATATATCTTTTCACTCTAAAAGAGGTTACATATCAAAATATTTGATCCCTCTAGGCTTTTGGTAGATCCGGTCAGGTTGGTTTAATTTCATCCTTTAAATAGGATATATCCTACATGAATACCATGGGTTCTCAATACGATGATAAATACTATGGGTCATTTTTAAAATGTTTACATTACATTATATTAATCCATGGTTTGACAAATATCACAAAATTTCTAGGAAGCGATTGATGCGCTCCTAAAGAAATCATTAAGCTACAGAATAGCAATATATACAAAAATATCATCAAGAGGAAGAAAAGATCATGTATTAATAAAAGACAGGATTATCTTCTCCACCTTTCTAAAGTCGTGCCCAAATTTTTTTTCCAGAATGTTCTTGTCCATAAAACCAAATATAACCATTCTATCCCCTTAGAAAACTGGGACACCTATCTTAAGAAGTTGTATGACTATCTGGACACTATGGGCACCACCTTAATCACTCCAATTAAGGCTGATGTATTCTATCTTGATGACATTGAGTCTGGTATTAATAAGTTCTCTAATGGGAAAGCTAAATATATTGAAGGATACCAAGTTGAGATCCTTAAAATGGGAAGATCTATCCTCATTCCTTATTTGCACAAGCTTCTCAATTTGGTTGTAACGCATGGCTTCCCTCGGATTTGGACACAAATCCTTATTGTATCTATATTTAAAAATGGGGACAAGAGTGTTCCATATAACTACAAGACCATTATGGTTAGCCATATCCTGGCCAAGCTTTATGGGCTCATTTTAGAGAAGAAGCTTAGCCTTTGTCTTGAAAGCCAAGGAAAAAGAGCTAAAGGACAAGATGGTTTTAGGAGACATCACTCGACTATTGACCATCTGGTCACTCTTAGAATCATTGCGGAGGAATGTCGCAATAGTAAAGTCGATCCCTTTTGTTGCTTTGTGGACTTTAGAAAAGCTTTCGACATTGTTCCTCGAGATAAACTTTGGGAGAGACTTAAAGAGATCATGGTCCCTCCTGAGCTAAGGATTGTTGTGATCCGTCTCTATGAGACAAAAACTACCAAGCTTAAGACCATTGCGGGGTGGTCTAAAGAAATTAAATTAAATATTGGAGTTAAGCAAGGGTGTCCCCTATCCCCTACCCTTTTTGGCATATACATCGATAAGCTAGAGGAGTGTCTGGAATCTGCGGAGTGCAAGGGCACCGAGCTTGCTGGTGTTCTCATTACTCTTCTCCTCTATGCCAATGATATCGTTCTTCTCGCAAAAAGCCATGATGACCTTGACAAGCAGCTGCATATTCTTCATGACTACTACTCCAAGATGGGTATGACAGTTAATACCGACAAGACTAAAGTCATGATCATTAAATACAAAAAGATCGCCCATGGTAGTTCCGTGTATAATAACCAGTGCTTAGAACAGGTTTCTGCTTATAAGTATTTGGGCATTGAATTCCCTCATCATTTCAATTGGAATTATAGCATTAAGAAAAGGATTATTTGGGGCTGGAAATATTATTATGAGCTTGAAAACAATTGTAAGTCGGTCGATCTTTACATTTGGAGTAAAATGAGGTTCTTCTTTGAGACCCTTGTCACCCCTGTTGTCTTATACAGATGTGAAGTTTGGGGTTGCAGTATATCTAGAAAGTCCTGGAGGAAGATTGAGATGATTCAAAAGCTCATAACCTACAACCTTAAGATCAAGGGAAATACTCCCTATCCTATCCTCTTGATCGAATCTGGTTTGTCCACCATTGAAAGTATAGCTATATTTAGATATCTGATGTATAATAAAAAGCTTGAAAACATGGAATAAAAAAGGCTCCCTAAAATTGCTTCTAATTGGAGTCAAAACCCTCACCTTCGCCTCAAGCACGGGTGGCATAATGATGCCCAGACCTGGCTCAACCATTGGGGAATTAAGGAGGAGCTCAGTATGGGAAGCAAAGATAATATCAAAAATACTATTATCTCCAAATATAAAGACAAGTTGTGGGAGGATCAGGAGCTGGAGGGTAAAAGGAAGCTAAGATATTATAAGGAAATGATCAACCCAACCCTTGATAATCAGAATTATCTCTATGTGTTGTCCAGAAGTAAGAAAAAAATGAAAATCGCTAAGATAAGAACTAATTCCCATGAGCTTCGGAGTGAGACCAGGTGGTGGTCTATTCCCAAGACCCCTTGGAACGATAGAATCTATCAGATTTGCGATTCTAAGCAGGTGGATGATGAAAATCACTTCCTTTTAGACTGCCCTACTCTTACTCACATTCACTCTCAATTCCCTACCATCTGCCACACTTCCAACCCTCTTGACCTATTAATCCAACCCACCTATAGCGATCTTTGAGCACTTATTTCCCTTCTCTTTGACCATAGAAACAAGATTTTGAAGAATCAAACTTAGATTATTTCTCCTTTCTTAAGGTTCGATAGGCCGCTTTGGTCTTAATGGATAGTAACCATCGTTATCATCATCATCATCATCATTTTTTTTTTAAATTTAATTTAATTTTTATTTTTAAGTAATTTGACTTTGTCAAAATGTTAAACATTACATGACAACATCTCTCCCATACTGGCTTGAGAGAGCCCAAAAATGTTATAAAATTCAATTAAAATAAATTATTTATAAAATTTGTTGATTTTGAAATGAGTTATGGTTTTCGGTATGTGGTATTGATAAGCCATGGTATTGGCCCATGGTATTGCAAGAAAGCCTTAATATTCATAGTTAAAAATATTGCTATATTTTAAATATTTTTTTAATGAGCTTAATAATTAAATTTAAATATGGTTATGGAATCATTATTTTAATTTCTATGGTAAAGTGATGTTAATTTATAACTACTATTTATATTTCTCTAATATTTGGGATATGAATGTGTAGGAGTTTTCCTTGTGTTTCGTGTGGACACTCCACCCATCGTGATGGCTTTTAGTTAGTCCCTAATTATGGGTGGAGTGTCCAATCGAAACCTCGGACACAGAAAACTCCTACATAGTGCATCTCTGAAATATTCAAGCAATCATGATGGCTTTTAGGTCCCTAATGATGGGTGGAGTGTCCACCTTAAACATAGGACAAGGAAAATTCCTACATAGTGCATCTCTGAAATATTCAAGCAATCATGATGGCTTTTAGATCCATAATGATGGGTGGAGTTTTTCAAGCAATCATGATGGTTTTTAGGTCCATAATGATGGATGGAGTTTTTCAAGCAATCATGATGGATTTTAGGTCCATAATGATGGGTGGAGTTTCCACCTTAAACGTTGGATAGGGAGAACTCCTACATAGTGCATATCTGAAATATTCAAGCAATATGAATAACTCTGAAACTCTCCACTCTCAAATTACTATTTATATGCTATATTTTAATGTGATATGTATATTATGATTTTCTTTTATCTAAAAAATTGTTTGTCATTTTATTAATAAAAATAAAATTCAATAAAAAAATTAAAATTAAAACATATTTACATTTAGCATCTAGCGCCTATACATCTACCCTATACTAGTTGTAGAACACATGGCGGCCCAATAAAAGTTATATTATTATTTTTAGACAGAGTATTATATTATTAAAGGGAATTATATTTTTGGAAAGTTTAGTTATATATATACTCTGTCTAAAAATAATAATATAACTTTTATTGGGCCGCCATGTGTTCTACAACTAGTATAGGGTAGATGTATAGGCTCATACATACATACATACATACATACATACATACATACATACATACATACATACATACATACATACATACATACATACATACATACATACATACATACATACATACATACATACATACATACATACATACATACATACATACATACATACATACATACATACATACATACATATATATATATATATATATATATATATATATATATATATATATATATATATATATATATATAATGCTATGCTTAGGCAGGTGCTAATTCACATGATGGAAGAATGATTTGTTTTTAGAATGAAACATCGTTAGTCCTTATCAACTCTCAATTTCATATCTCATGTGGAAGTGCAAAAGGTGGGACCTAGTTGTGGGTATTACATTGTCCCAAGGGGCATCTAGGCTCGGTCGAGGGCCACACAATCTTCGTGTCAATATCACATTGTTGTGAAAATCATTCTTCCATCCAACATGTGGGTTGGCTCCAACCTTGGTAAAATCTAATGTTGAAAAAACAATTAGAACCATTTTTTTTAAATATAAAGTACACTATAATAATTAAGAATACATAGAATAATATACATAATAAAGGATATAACTATATTGTAACCATGAAGAATACAAAGATTGAAATTCTATATGTATTCTCCATTATTTCAAAATTTCAATCTATGTATTCTTCATTATTATAGTATAGTGATATTTTAGAAAAGTTTGGTTCTACATTATTTATTTTTTCAACACTAGATTATGCCTAGGGTGGGGCCAACCCACATGTTGGATGGAAGAACCAAATCTCAATCTATGTATTCTTCATTATTACAATATAGTTATATTTCAGAAAAGTTTGGTTCTATATTTTTTTCAACATTAGATTGTGCCTAGGTTGGGGCCAATGCATATGTTGGAGGGAAGAACCAAATTTCAATCTATGTATTCTTCATTATCATACTATAGTTATATTTCATAAAGTTTTGGTTCTACATAATTTTTTCAACAATACATTGTGCCAAAGTTGGGGCTAACCAACATGTTGGATGGAAGAACAATTTTCCCAACAATGACATGTTTTCACCAAGATTGTGTGAGACTCAATCCAGCCTGGATGCCCCTTGGGACAATGTAACCCTCCACAATTTGCTCCTTCCCTCAACCCCTCCCCATGAGATAAGAACTTGAGGCATGATAAGAACTAAACCCCATAAAAACAAACTGATTTACACCTCATGGGTTCAAAATTTGGCTCTACCTATTCTTCTTGATATTTGGTTTAGGATTTTCCATTGTGAATAGCTTAGTCAAATGGATGGTAATTGTGTCTAGGTTTAGTTATGTTGAAGGAATCATTTAGATTCTTGTAGAAAATCTCTAACACAGCTATGATACCATGTAGAAATTACACCAATGGATTCAATCCAAGCATGCAATGTACTAAAAAAAGATATTGAATCCTTCTACAATATTTGCGGAATATAAATCATGGTCGCTCAATCACATGAAAGTAAGGGAAAGAAGTAAATCAATACCACAACACAATATTTTCTTGGAGAAAGAAACTGCTCAAAACCACTACTTATTTATTGTATAATCAACCAAGTAATCATGAAACAATAAAATGCATGTGTGCTCACAAGAACCTCATACACTCTACCAATTGACTCACACTAATCTAGGCAAAATTGGACCAATACATAGCTAATTTTCGGCCCTCATTCAGCCTGCCTTGCTCACACAATCCCTAGGAAAGATAATTCTTATTAAATAGGAATTCCAACCTTCCTTGACTGCACAATTCATCATGGGTTTCATGTGGCTTTATAATTGCACCTGGGTTGTTCGCTAAAAATACAACTGATATTTTACTTGCCTTTAACCTTTGTCTCAACTGGGTTGTCATCAGAATTGACATGCATGCAACTATTAATATTGAATCATAAGTTACTTGGTATATCACTACTTGTGAATTAAATCTATTTTAATTCACTTTATCTTCCACTAGCTCATCAATCAGTTAGAACTAGTTAAATTGATTTTAACTCAATTAATTTGAGTTAATTTATTGCACTTACACCACACTAGTGCTACAACTGCAACTGGACCCTGTAAATAATAGAATCACTCTACATGCCTATCCTTTCACCCTCAACTCGAAATTATTGAGCTAACTAATTCTATCACACTTAGTTAACTATTACAAGTTTTTAAGAGATAAGATTAGAATTTATTTTCCAATTTATTTAAAAATTGGTTTCCCACCTTCTCATTAATGTGTCACTAGAATTCCTCACTCATGTGTGACCTAGAATCCAACACTAGTATGTGGTGCATTTTCTTGTTGAATTTCAACACTCCCTCTCAACAAGAATGTCATTATTTGCTACCCTGATCCTGCCTCTGTGGTATTCGAATTTGCTCTTCGCAAGCGCCTTCGTCAAGATATTTGCATCCTGATCCTTTGTGGGAATGTACTGCAACATCATAATGTGCCTCTTAACACAATATCTGAGATGGTGGTATCAGATGTCAATATGCTTGGACTTGTCATGGAATATTGGATTAACCAAGAGTTTTATGTAACTCTGGTTATCACAATGTATCGTTGTCAGATCCATCTAATGACCAAACAAACTAACAAGTATATTCCTCATCCAGATGGCCTCACATGAAGCCTGACTAGCTGTCATGTACTCTGCCTCAGCTGAACTGAGTGCTACTGATATTTGCTTCCTGCTATACCAAGAAATCGTTGTTGACCCTATGCTGAAGATGCCCCCCAATGTGCTCTTCATGTCTAATGGATTGCCTGCCCAATTTGCATCGGTGAAACCTTGAAGCTTTACTCCCTTTGTCTGTCTGTACCATAATCCATACTCTGTAGTGCCCCTGATATATCTCAAAACATGCTTCCCTGCCTTCCAAATGGCTTGGTAGGCTTAACCATAGCTTGACTAATCTGGTTAACTGTGTAGCATATGTTTGGTCATGTGTTCACCAAATACATAAGTGAACCCAGAATCTGCCTGTAAACACTAGTATCCACTACCTCTCTGGGACAGTCTCCCATAATGAAATAACTATGCTTTTAATTAGGGTGTGTTTTTTAGTGGATGATATAATGGATTTTATATATTTTATATTTTTGGGTCTTTATGATAAGGTTATTTTTGGGTCTTTGATAAGGTTTAAGGAGTAAGTTAGCTTATTCTAGTAGATTTTTGCTAATTCCAAAATTACTCCACCCAATTACCCATTCACTATATATATATGATCTTGCACTCTAAAATGGATCCAAATGCCCAAAATGAGTGACTTGAAATACTAATTTGATGACCAAATAAAAAATATATATCTAAAATGGATGCATAAAGCTAGGAAATGCCTAGTTCTAGTGCTTTAAAATATAAATGTTGTTGAACACATTGAAAGGTTATGTGACTTGTCAATGTGGACCTCCTAACGGTGTCTTTGCTTTGGCTCTCCTTCGACCAACCCTTCCAAGTAGTCGCTAGATAGCCAGTGGGCAATTTATCAAGAAATCTCTCACAATGAAGTAATTTTGCCTTTAATTAGGGTATTTTTTTGTGGATAGTATAATGGATGCTATTTCCTTTACACTGTTGGATCCTTGTGATAAGGCTCAAGAGTAAGCTCACTCACTTAGTGGATTTTTTCTAATTCCCAAATTACTCTAACCAATCCATTCACTATATATATAAAACTTGCCCTCTAAAATGGATCAAGTCTCCTTTCACTTTAAAATATATTTACATCTCAAGAGATTTGGTCCTTCTCGAAACTTGGTGGATCCTGAGTTAAGATAGATCTAAGTTGGTTTTATATTAATTAAATCTCCTTTCACTCTAAAATATTTTTATGTCTCAAGAGATTTGGTCCTTCTCGAAACTTGGTAGATCCCACTTAAGATAGATCTAAGCTGGTTTTATATTAATTATACATAGAGTTGGAGAGTGCTTCTCAAGCAAATTGATTTTAAGATTTTATTATTTTTTAATTGAGCCCACATATAAATGTTTACAAACATTTACACCACAACATCTCCCTCTAGTTTTTTGCTTATTTAATTTAAAAAGTGTTATAATAAGATATTTTGATTTTCAAATGAATTATGCTTTTTGGACAAGTGGTATTGATAAAACATGGTATTAACCCATGGTATTGTAAGAAACACCATTTACAAGTTAATAATATCCATGGTAAAATGGGAATGAATATCCATGGTTGAGAATCTTGATATATTGTATGTGTATAGTAAGTATTAAGTTTTAATTTTAAAAATGTTATAAAATTAAATTAAAATAAAATATTTATAAAATTTGTTGATTTTGAAACGAGTTATGGTTTTTTGGTCTTTAGGTATGCGTATTGATAAGTTAAGTAATATATTTTTTCACTCTAAAAGAGACTACATCTCAAAAGATTTGATCCCTCTCGGCCCTTGGTAGATCCAGTTAGGTTGGTTTAATTTCCTCCTTCAAATAGGCTATATTTCACATGAAGACCATGGGTTCTCAATACCATGGTCAATACTATGGGTCATTTTTATTTTTTATTATTATTTTATTTTTATAGGGTTATTTTTGTTTTTATTTTTATTTTGACCTTAAAATGTTTACATTACATTATATTAATCATTGTATTTAATTTTGTTTTTTTTAATGTAATTTAATTTTTATTTTTATGTAATTTGACTTAGTCAAAATGTTAAACATTACATGACAACATCTCTCTCATACTCTCTTGAGAGAGTAAGGCCCAAAAATGTTATAAATAAAATTAAAATAAAATGTTTATAAAATTTGTTGATTTTGAAATGAGTTATGGTTTTTGGTATATGGTATTGATAAGCCATAGTATTGGCTCATGGTACCACAAGAAAGCCTTAATATTCATGGTTAAATATTGTGTTATATTGTAAATATTAATTTTTTATGAACTTATTAATTAAATTTAAATATGGTTATCCAATCACTATTTTAATTTCTATGGTGAAGTGATGTTAATTTATAACTACTATTTATATTTCTCTAATATTTTGGATATGAATGTGTAGGAGTTTTCCCTATCTGGCATTTAGTGTGGACACTCCACCCATCATGATGGATTTTAGGTACCTAATGATGGGTGGAGTGTCCACCCTTTGTAATTTTATTAATAAAAAAAAAATTTAAAGTTAAAAAATGTTTACACTTAACATCTAGTACTATACATCAACTAGTGCTTGTACAACTACCCTATACTTATTGTAGAGCGCATGTTGGTGCAATAAAGGGAATTTGGTTATATATGTGTCTGTGTTATGTTATGCTTAGACAAGGCTAATTCACATGATGGAAGAATGATTTGTTTTTAAAACGAAACATCTTTAGTCTCTATCAAGTCTCAAGTTCATATTTCATGGGGAGGGGCTAAAGGTGGAACCTAGTTGCAGGTACTACATTGTCCCAAGGGACATCTAGGCTCGGTCGAGCCTCACACAATCTTCGTGACAATATCACATTGTTGTGAAAATCATTTTTCCATCCAACTTGTGGGTTGGCCCCAACCTAAGCAGAATCTAGTGATGAAAAATAAAATTAGAGCCAACTTTTTCTGAAATATAAAGTGCGCAAAAATAATGAAAATTCATAGAAGAATATGCATAATAAAGGATATAGCTATATTGTAATTATGAAGAATACAAAGGTTGAAATTTTATATGTATTTTCCATTATTTCAAAATTTCAATCTATGTATCCTTCTGTTAGCCCCATATAAATTTCTTGACAAGCAAGCAGGGGGCTAAATTGTTTGTTGAGCCTTCAAGGAATGCATTTCCTTGGTAACACATCATCCTTGAAAGCTCTTGCGTATCCTCTGCCCTTTGATTCTTTTCCTCTGCTGTTCCTAAGTCAATAGGCCTCACTGATTGTGACAAATTTTGATCCTAAAAGCCTTCATTTTCCCCTTGTACCCCTGCAGAATTCTCCATTTCATCCTTTTTTTCCCCTTTTTCAAAGCCTCCCTTTCACCCCAAAATCCCTCCCTTAGTCCTTCTAAATTATCCCAAAATCCCCTCTAAATCCTACACACACCCCTGGTTTGGTTTAATTTTCCTTTTTTTCCCTTATCATTACCCTTTATTGGCCTTAAAATGCACTAAAATGGGCCAAAAACCCACTTTCCACCTTATAACAGGCCTAGCCCCTTTGGCCAGCCCCAGAACCATTCCCCCCCGCCCACATGACCCAGCGCTAGAACCAAGCGCTAGCCCGGAGAGCGCTTAGCAAGTTTGGATATCGGGAGCGCTGCCCACCGTTGATCTGTACAGATCGGACGACCTTCGCAGATCAACGTCGCGCCCGTGCCCCACTCCGTTCGCCCCTCCGATCACATCACAACCGTCCATTTAACCTACCGATCAACGGTCCGTGTTCACCCACCCCAGTGGTCCCCGCGCCAAAACATCGTGCATAAAACCGTCGGTTTCCATCGCATCGCCTTCGGGGGATGGGCGGTATTTTTCATTTCGCAGCGATTCCACTCATCGCAGGACACGTGGCACTGAGCACTGTTTGAAAACCGCCCCCCAACGCACATTAAATTTTGGTGTTTGACCCGGCGCGATATGCACATACGCCGTCCGATCTAGAGTTTCCCATCCAACAGTCATCGCGCCACGAAGTTTCTCGCGAGTTAACCCAAGGCAAATTGAACCCCTGGTCCACCATCTATCGCCCTCTGCCGCGTTCTCAACCGTCGATCTCTTGCTGATATCAGATAGTCCGGATTAAACGCATGCCCCACCATCGACCGGGTCCCGCCACGTCACCATTCCACGTGTTTTTGTCGCGTTTTCCTCCGTCCTCCTTATATTTCATTCAAAGGTCAAATTTCGAAGGTTTGCATTTAAATTTTCGCCGCAGTCCACCAACTTTCACCATGGCCACCTTCCACTGTTACACTGCATTTTCTGCCATCACCCTGCACTATTCCACCATTTCACCAGTCTGCACGGCCATCCTCATTGTCCCCGCCACATCCACCCTTCCCATGCATGGTTTTCTTAACATGTTTGCGTGTTTTGCAGGGTTACGGGCGGCGAAAAACTGCCATGATTCAGAGTCTCTATTACAGTGACAAAGAACGCAGGGAAGACCATGTGCAGAGATCGAAAATTATGAAGAAAGGCCTTGGAAGGCATTATAACAGGACCTTTATTAAAGGAGCAGGTTTAAACTCTGTAAAACCTCTGCAAAACCATTAAAGCATAGATTTCACTGACAGAGACAGGAATGGAGCAGCAAAAGAGTATCAGTGCAAAAGTAGAAAGTTTAAGGCATGTAATTGAATATTTTTGAGCCTTAATCCATGTCTTTAAAGGCAGAGTACCAGATCAAAGCCCCTGTGGATCACTCAGAAGGTCCTATGCACAGAAAGTCGTATAATCAGGGTGTTCACATCAGCAAAATGTTTCCTCTTAAAAAAGGACATAGTACTCATCCGTTTTCAGTTTACGTTGTGTCCATGAGAATTTTCCCCCCTGACAACAGTCCTATGATATCAATGCACTTGTTACATAGTATGGTAGACCTGAAATCATTAGTATGCGTTTGTTCAGATCACCAGAGTTCTACAGAGTGATACAACAAGTACATCAAAGACATACTTGGAGTAGATTGCAGCCTGACGAAGACCACTCTTCCATCCTAAGAGTACCAGAGATAAATGCCCAGAATTTAAAAAAAAATGGCCTTCGGCCCTCTTCCTCTTTTGAGTTTTAATGCTGCATTTAGTTTTCATCTACCCCCACTGTCTCTCATTCAGCTATAAAATTCACAAAGGAACTCATTGTTGTGGTTGTTGTTGATCGGATATCTGAGAATCGCAAGTTGTTTCTTTTGAGACATAGCCTCTGTGTAAAGTTATAAGATAGGCTGAGGAAGATGTTTTCAGACTGAATACCAAGTTTTTGGTAATGGTGTACTTGAATGGTGTTGCTCTTTAATATGACAAGCACATTTCTTTGGATCCTGATTTAAAGCAGCGGTGATGTTTTTCTATCTCTGTATTTGTTCTACTTTGTAGTTCATTTCATTTCATTTCTACTGGCTCGCATCAAAAATATGGCATAGGATTTACCCTTGTTAGGTACCCTATGTTTCTACTCTCCTTGCCTTCAATGTTTTCTGCTGTATGTGTTATCTGAGGATTGATTTCAAGTTAATTTAACCAGTGTAGTGGTTTGATATATCGCTAGTTGATGTATGAATTAATGAAATCTGTCTTTAGATGTTCTTGTTAGGATTTAATTGAATGAATTGGGAACACTGGGAGGTCTAGAACTCTATCTCTATCTCACTACGATCCTTTTAAATTAATTAAACCTTTCTAAGTTCCCTTAAGCTAGATGCCGAAGCATTGAGAGTTCAAAGTCTCTCTCTGATCTCAGGTTTTCAACTTTGTGTCCTGAATATTTAATGTTTCTAGTCTGAAGAGTTTACCTTTCAGGTTTTGGATCATAGGCTGTTCAATGGCATGTCCTATCCTTGGATCTGATTTCTGAAGGGTCACCTTGGAGGTTTCCTTGCTTTCACCTTCTCTCTTTCCTTTCCATGCCACACTATCATCTTTAAGATCCAATGCTTTAGAAGACTAGCCCAACTGAAAGCCTGTATATTGATTAGCAAGTAAACCCTTTCCTGACTCCATTTCCCAATGGTCTTGAATGTTCTCTGAATTATCTCTCCTCTGCCTAAAATACTCTTTGCCCAGCCTTGCCTTATACCGAACCCTTCTTTCCTGATTCCCAACAACCAACCAAAAATCAAATAAACAAACCCTGAGCCTATAACTAGCCTAATATCTTGACTTTAAGCCTCAAAGACACAAAACATTTTCTTGACATAGAGAGATCCCTCTCTGGACCCAGGAGGGCTAGATCCTGAGGTCTGAAAGTGGTTTTGATGTTGTCTCATCTTTTGGTCTTGCTAATCTGGCCAAAACATGGGAACCCCAACATAATGGCGACTCCGCTGGGGACGGAACTTTGAAATACCCTTAACTGCTATATCCACTTGTTGTGTTTCTCCTACACTCTTACACAGGGTCTGGAAAGGGCCAGGTAGCCTCTAGATCTGACACTCTTTCAAGAGGTGACATATCTGGTAAAATCCCTCCCAGTCAATCTCTGGTTAGAGTTTGTTGTGTTTTCAGGATATTCTTGAAAAGGGACATCTCACAAGCACTGTGGTGGACAGTGTACTTCCTAGAAACATCCTAGACCTTCCACCTGGCGACTCCACAGTTCCTCGAAGATCAAATACTCCACTGGTGATCAGTAGGCCTGCTGATTATCTTGGTTCACATAAGACTCCACTGGGAGACCAGCCTTCATAACAACATCAACCATAATAGAAATAACAAGTAGGGTTAAACTTCTTTGTTGGAAGACAACATTCTGGCTTCAAGAACCATTCATACTAGAGCTTATCCCAACCCAAACCCACCTGAAATAGTTGATGACCCTGAGAGAATCCTCAAGAAATATCCTACACCTAAAGGACCAACTATTTCCAGACATATCCATAGAGCTAACTCTGCACCAGAAGACCTTACAGCTCTATCAGACCCTCTTTTTGAACTAGACTCTCAAAACAGTGTACCTAGAACTAGGTCATTCAATTCTCTAGACCAGCCACACCTTTAGCTTCCTGGTTCACCACCTTAAAGTGGTAAACACACTAGGGATAGAGAGACCCCCCCATCTACTCCTCCTAATTTTCACTTTATTCAAAACTTGGGGCTCTGCCACCCTAAGTCTGCTCAACAGACTTCTGCTAGTCCTAGTATTCCTCTCATCCATATACCAGCTACTCAAGCCAACCCTTTACCTCATCAAAACATCATCATGGCAGCCTGGTATGCACCTCTGTTTTTACCTCAGCCTCTAGTACCCTTACCCAATTATTATCAATCAAAGATCCCACACTTCACTGCAAAGGAATCTACCACAACTCAGCACCATGTAGATAGGATGGAAGATTATTTTGACTACATGGAAAAATATGATGATACAGTCAAAATGAGAATCTTTGCCCAGAGCTTAGGAGGTGATGTGAAGAAATGGTTCAAAGGCCTGCCTCCTAATAGTATCCAGGATCTTCCTGCTTTATATCAGACCTTCATAAACAAATGGGAAGTTAAGGCCAACCCTCTCCAAATCCTAGCAGAATACAAAAACTTGAAAAGAAATGTAGGAGAGAGTGTCCATGACTACTCTACAAGGTTTAATAGCGTTTATAACGCTCTTCCTCCACACATGAAACCTCCCCAAGGTATGGCTCTAGTGAAATATCCTGAAGGCTTTGATGCTGACATGGCCTACCAGCTTAGGGAGAGGGATTACAACACACTGGAAGATATGAAAAGGGGGGAAGTGAGTGTAGAAGCTAACCTAATTGAGAAAAAAGCAAGATTGAGAGTTGAGAAAAGGGTGACATATAGAGATGACAATGTAGCTTCCACATCTAACCCCAATTACGACCGTTTATCTAAAAACGTGGAAAGACTATAGAAAATGATGGAAAATATGGTTGTCACAGTTAGCAATCAGAACAAAAACCATAATCATAACCAGAACCAGAACTTTAGAAGAAACAACACCACTCCCAACAGACAAAGAGAATCAGATCAGCAAGTTATTCCCCCATTCCAAGAGAACTTTCTTGATGAAGATGAGGGAATCATAGAAGAGTCTGAAGGGAACACAATAAACATGTTTGAAGTATAAAACTCAATCCATAACTGTTCCACAAAAGAACATCAACCCTCACCCTCATATTGGAATGAGGAAGGGTTGGAATCTGAAGATTACAGACTTGGATTCGAAAATGGCATCATGCAGGTCAAAGAACAGTATGAACTTAGAAGCAAAAAGAGCTTAGACAATTCCAAACCCAAAACTTCTGAGATCATCATCAAGAAAAGGCTTGAGCAAACTTCTTAAGTAACCGCTGAAAGTAACAAATCAGCAGCTGAGAGTACTGGGAAAAACAAAGAGAAAGACAACCAAAACCCTGAAAAACAAAGTCAACCAACTAGTAGCACTAGCACTGCAGTTAGTGCTCCTGATAAAATAGTTCCTAACCCTGTACATAATGAGAATCAGCACACTGATTAAGCCACTAAGGAAGTGGCTAATAAAACAGAGTTGAACATTCCAAAGAGTCAGTCCACCTTCAATTTGGAGAGTGAGATTGCTAAAATAAAAATCTCTGTACCGCTCTCTGAGTTGGCCACTCAGGATGTATATAAGGCCAAATTTTGAAAGCTCTGAATCTAGGTGAAAACAGTGACATTGTAAATCTGAGTGATGATCAACCAACCCTTGTATTTGGTCCAAAGATAGAAGAAAAGTTTCAGGAAGGGGTAGTACCTCCTTTTTATATCAGTCTCAATATCCATGATAAGATCCTTCACAAAGCAATGCACAACTTTGGGGCCTCACACAACTTGATGCCTAAGGTAGTCATGGAAAGATTAGGCCTAGAGATAAACCGACCCTACAAAGACTTATATTCATTTGATTCTAGTAGGGTAAAGTGTCTTGGCCTGATCAAAGATTTATGTGTGAGCTTAACCCAGATTCCAGCCAAATTCATGGTCATGGATGTTGTAGTGGCAGATGTGCCACCTAAGTATGGCATGTTGCTTTCAAGATCATGGGGAGCCAAGCTGCAAGGTACA
This sequence comes from Pinus albicaulis, assembly GCA_034641835.2. Classification (NCBI taxonomy): domain Eukaryota; kingdom Viridiplantae; phylum Streptophyta; class Pinopsida; order Pinales; family Pinaceae; genus Pinus; species Pinus albicaulis. Next base: position 18,139 of record JAXQQM020088832.1, on the reverse strand, counting down.
ATGCAGATGGATGGGGCCTATGCCACAATCACTATCTTCAACCAACTTAGAAGACTATATAGAGAGGCACAAATGAAATTCCTAGTCAGTAGCCCTGAAAAACCTGAAAACTCACCCTTATACTCTGTACACACAGATCTTGACTCCTTCATCCTTTGCAATGATGAATCCTTAGAGGAGTCAGAGTTCAAAAACAGAGATACAAACAAGGAAATAGAACCCATGGATTTAAACATAAGGGCTACACTAGACTCGAAAGAAAACAATGTAGAAAACTTTGGACAGTGCACTGAAACAGAAACTCAGAGTGAGCAAGCGATAGAATGTAGTTAGCCGATTAGTCATCCTGCACAAGTTTTCACACCACACTAAGAAAGAAACGATGTTAAGCCCAAGAGAAAACCTTTATGGGAAATGAATTTCGATGGGTCATGCACCAAGAGAACAGTAGAAGCAGGAATGTGGATACATAACACAGAGAGTGACTACGCAGAGAGCCATGCCTGTAATCTGCACTTCAAATGTACAAACAATATCGTAGAATATGAGGCCCTTATCCTAGGCTTGAATCTGTTGAAAAAATTAGGAGCCCATAGGATAATCATGTGTGGGGACTCTGAGTTGATCATTAAACAAGTGAATGGTGATTACACAGTGAAACACCCTAGGCTGAGAGCATACAAGAATGACTCTATGGATCTATTAACAACCTTTGTAGAATACGAACTGGTGTTTGTCCCTAGGAGTCAGAACGCAATTGCAAATGGATTAGCCTGCATGGCTAGTTCATATCACAAGCCTCCCAGCGACCAAAAAATCATCATTCAGACCAAATTCAGACCTGCAGTGCTGGATAATGAAAAATACTGGCAAGTCTTTGAAGGAGATAAGCAGATTGAAGATTTCCTGATAGGCAGGAACGAGTTTGAGTTTTCTAATTTAGACTCGAAATATGATGATAGTTTCCTAAGTGAGGAGTCCTCAAACGAGGAAAAACCACCTTGTAACATAGAAATAAACACTTTAAATGAACAGATTGGAAATCCAAACGAAAAATCTGGAAACGCAGATAGTGAAGAAGTAGAGGTGTTGCAGGCCGAAGACAAGAACATACCTCGAGGTCTGGCACCTTTAGAAGAAATTTTTGACTTTGATGATGTAGCAAAGAAGCCCACTATTGAACACGAACTCTGATGTCGAGGAATGCAACATAGACACTGAAAACAAACCCAAGATGATTAAACTGGCCAATTCCCTGCCTGCAAACATGAAAAGGAGATACATTGACCTATTCAAGGAATTCATTGATGTGTTTTCCTGGAGCTATGAGGACTTGAAGGCCTATGACACAAATTTTATATAGGACAAAATACCTTTGAAAGAGAATCAGAAACCCTTCAGACAAAAACTTCGCAGAATAAACCCAAAACAATTTCCTGCAGTGGAAAAAGAGATTAAGAAGATGTATGAGGCAGGCATAATTGTTCCTGTGAGGTTATCTGATTGGGTATCAAACCTAGTGGCTGTGAGAAAGAAAACAGGGGAGATCAAGCTGTGTATTGATTTTAGGAATCTTAATAGAGCCTCACTCAAAGACAATTACCCTTTTCCAAAAATGGAACACATTCTTCAGAAGGTAGTAGGCTCAAAAAGGATCTCCCTGTTAGATGGTTTTTCAGGTTACAACCAAGTTTTAGTGCTCCCAGAAGACCAACCCAAGATAGCCTTTACCACTCCATGGGGCACTTTTATGTATGTAAAAATGCCCTTTGGGCTGATGAACGTTGGTACAACCTTCCAGCGAGCCATCGACATAGCCTTTTAAGATGAAATAGGACACTTCATTGTCATCTATATGGATGAAATAACAATCTATTCCAAGACTGAGGAAGAACACCTAGAACACCTGAGAAGAGTGTTTGAAAAATGTAGGAGGTTCGGTCTGTCATTGAATCCCAAAAAGACTGTGTTTGGGCTGCAAGAAGGTAAGCTTCTTGGCCACATCATATCTGAGAAGAGGATTAGTATAGACCCACAAAGAGTTGAGGGAATACTACAAATCACACACCTGAGAAACATTAAAGAGTTACAGTCCTTCATTGGGAAAATAAACTTCCTCAGGAGATTTATTCCCAACTTAGTTGAACACCTTAGGAATATGACTAACATGTTAAGGAAAGGTGTAGGAGTTAAGTGGACTGTTGAGGCTAAGAAATCTTTTGAATCAGTGAAAATTGCACTCACCCGGGCTCCTGACTTGATTAGCCCTGATTTCTCAAAATACTTCCTGATCTTTTCATTTTCCTCTGAGCATACAGTAGTTGCAGTTTTGCTGCAGAAGAATCTAGAGGGAATGGAATAGCCCATTTCTTTCTTCAGCAAAGCACTAAGGGATGCACCCTTGAAATACAACATCATGGAAAAGTAGGCCTATGCCTTGGTAAAGGCCTTGAAAGACTTTAGGGTGTACATACTGCATTCCCACACCATAGCCTACGTGCCAAATATAGTGGTTAAAGACATCTTGTCCCAAGACCCAGATGGGAAGAGGGGCAAATGGATTGTTGTGATTTTAGAGTATGACCTCGAGATAAGACCCACAAAACTGATCAAAGGTCAGGGCTTAGCTCAACTAATGGTTGAATCAAATCTGCAAACCCTTGACATAAACATCGTAGATGCCTTGGATGAGCAGGAGGGATTTCCTGATCCCACTGTTGAGGAGAAATTTCAAAACTCTCCATGGTATTCTGACATTCTCTATGTGCTTACACACCTCAATGCCCCTCCTGAACTATCAAAGACCAAGGCCAGATTCCTCAAACTAAAAGCCAGAAACTATTGCATAATGAATGAATGCTTATACTGGAAAAGCACAAATGGCCTATTGCTTAAATGTTTACCTGAAAATGAGGCAGAGAGAATTAAACAAGAGTTCCATGTAGGAGAGTGTGGAGGCCACCTGAACTAGAAAGCCACTGCAAACAAAATACTCAGAGCTGGCTACTATTGGCCTGCACTCTTCAATGACATCCATAAGATGATAATTTACTGCCACAAATCCCAGATTTTTGAAGGCAAAAGAAAGGTCCTACCCCTCCCTTTATAACCCATCACTGTTGAAGGTCCCTTTATGCAATGGGGCCTTGATTTCATTGGAGAAATACACCCTGCTTCTTCTGCACAACACAAGTGGATCTTGATAGCCACAGATTACTTCACTAAGTGGATAGAGGCCATACCTACTAGGAATGCCACAGATTCAGTCATCATTAGGTTCCTAGAAAGCCATATCCTCTCTCGGTTTGGTTGCCCAAGAAAAATAATCACTGATAACGCTGCTGCGTTTGGATCCAAGAAAATGGTTGATTTTTGTCACAGGTATAAAATAGCACTCGGTCATTCAACTGCCTATTACCATCAAGGTAATGGCTTAGCTGAATCATCAAACAAGAGCCTAGTGACCATCATCAAAAAGCTGCTGGAAGAGAACAAAAAGTCATGGCATAACAAGTTAGTGCATGCCCTGTGGGCTGACAGGCTTACAACTAAGAAATCCATTGACATGTCACCATATCAGCTTGTCTATGGAATAGAAGCAGTGTTTCCTACCAGCCTTGGAGTACCAGTGATTAAACTTGTCTAAGACATCCAGACAAAAGAAGACAGCATGATGAGAAGGATAAACCAAACAATTCATCTCCAGCAAAAAAGGGAAGAGATCTATAATAGAGCTGTTAAGGTTCAAGAAAATATAAAGAAGTTTTTTGACAAAAGAACCAAAGCTTCTGATTTCAAAATTGGATATAATGTTCTGAAGTGGGACTCAAGGAGAGAGGACAAAGGAAAGCACAACAAGTTTGACAGCTTGTGGCAAGGTCCATACATCATCCAAGCCACTGTGGGTCCAAATTCCTTCTTTCTACAAGAACCAGATGGTACAGAGCTGTTTGGGGGTCCTGTCAATGGCAGGATGCTCAAACACTACTTCTGCTGATTTCCAATTTCCAGTTTCCACTCCCATTTTAAATACCATTGCTATGTTATGTTTTCAAGAAAAAGAGAAAATGTTCCAAAAAACAGAGAGAAATGAGAGTTTCAGACATGCTCAAAACATGAACCTCAGAAATGCAAAGGATTGGCACTAATATGATCAAAACTAATATTTTGGTTCTAACATGTCCAAAATCTGAACCAGCGACTAAGGAAGAAGATCAGCTCTAACAAGCCCGAAACCAGAGCTGAAATGAAGAAGAGAAAGTGACTCTAACAAGCTCAAAACTTGAGTCACAAAGAAAGAAGGATGCTTCAAAACTTCAGATTTCAAGCCTTCAAGATTTTGTTTTTAGTTTTCTGCAGGTTTCTGTCCATGTGAAACTGTCTTTATGCCTTGGATCTACAACAAAATAGACTGTCTAATCCTAGTCTGACTGTTTTTAAATTTCTGTTGTAGAATGTAGAGAAGAAATCTGTTGGACAATCTAATCCCAGTAGATATTAGATTAGGTAGAGAAACATATGAGACCAACAGTTTGATCTGGTCTCATGGAGTAATAAGGGTAGAAATAGAATAGGTTTATTTTCTTGATTGTAAAAAATAAAAATGATGTAAAGGGTCTGCTAGTTCAAATGCACCCTGGAAGAGAAAATGGTAGGATTGTAGGATGGGTAGGTAGATTGTTTGGGAGATTTTTTCTGCTAAATTGATGCCTTCACAATTGTGGCAGTTGATCCAAGAAAGAAAATGAATGAGTCAAGTACCAGGCATCTGGCCTACACCAAAGATCATTTTTGAATTCTTGACTCCTTCAAGAAGGAGCCATCCCCATGTGGAGCCACTGTTAGCCCCATATAAATTTCTTGACAAGCAAGCAGGGGGCTAAATTGTTTGTTGAGCCTTCAAGGAATGCATTTCCTTGGTAACACATCATCCTTGAAAGCTCTTTCGTACCCTCTGCCCTTTGATTATTTTCCTCTATTGTTCCTAAGTCAATAGGCCTCACTGATTGTGACAAATTGTGCTCCTAAAAGCCTTCATTTGCCCCTTGTACCCCTGCAGAATTCTCCATTTCATCCTTTTTTTCCCCTTTTTCAAAGCCTCCCTTTCACCCCAAAATCCCTCCCTTAGCCCTTCTAAATTATCCCAAAATCTCCTCTAAATCCTACACACACCCCTGGTTTGGTTTAATTTCCCCTTTTTTCCCTTATCGTTACCCTTTATTGGCCTTAAAATGCACTAAAATGGGCCAAAAACCCACTTTCCACCTTATAACAGACCTAGCCCCTTTGGCCAGCCCCAGAACCATTCCCCCCCCCCCACATGACCCAGCGCTAGCCCGGAGAGCGCTTAGCACGTTTGGATATCGGGAGCGTTGCCCACCATCGATATGTACAGATCGGACGGCCTTCACAGATCAGCATCACGCCCATGGCCCACTCCGTTCGCCCCTCTGATCGCATCACAACCATCCATTTAACCCGCCGATCAACGGTCTATGTTCACCCACCTCGGTGGTCCCCGCGCCAAAACATCGTGCAGAAAATCGCCGGTTTCCATCGCACCACCTTCGGGGGGTGGGCGGTATTTTTCATTTCGCAGCGATTCCACTCACCGCAGGACATGTGGCACAGAGCACTTTTTGAAAACCGCCCCCCATTGCGCATTAAAGTTCGGCGTTTGACCCGGCGCGATATGCACGTACGCCGTCCGATCTAGAGCTGCCCATCCAACGGTCATCGCACCACGAAGTTGCTCGCGAGTTAACCCAAGGCAAATTGAACCCCTGGTCCACCATCTGTCGCCCTCCGCCGCGTTCTCAACTATCGATCTCTTGCTGAGATTAGACGGTACAGATTAACCGCATGCCCCACCATCAACCGAGTCTCGCCACATCACCATTCCACGTGTTTTTGTCGCATTTTCCTTCGTCCTCCTTATATTTCATTCAAAGGTCAAATTTCGAAGGTTTGCATTTAAATTTTTGCCACAGTCCACCAACTTTCACCATGGCCACCTTCCACTGTTACGCTGCATTTTCCACCATCACCCTACACTATTCCACCATTTCACCAGTCTGCACAACCATCCTCATTGTCCCTACCACATCCACCCTTCCCATGCATGGTTTTCTTAACATGTTTGCATGTTTTGTAGGGTTACGGGCGGTGAAAACCCGCCATGATTCACAGTCTCTGTTACAGCAACAGATAACGCAGGGAAGACCATGTGCAGAGATCGAAAATTATGAAGAAAGGCCTTGGAAGGCATTATAATAGGACCTTTATTAAAGGAACATGTTTAAACTCTGTAAAACCTCCGCAGAGCTATTAAAGCGCAGATTTCACTGACAAAGACAGGAATGGAGTAGCAAAAGAGTATCAGTGCAAAAGCAGAGAGTTTAAGGCATGTAATTGAAGATTTTTGAGCCTTAATCCATGTATTTAAAGGTAGAGTACCAGATCAAAGCCCCCGTGGATCACTCAGAAGGTCCTATGCACAAAAAATCGTATAATCAGGGTGTTCACATCAACAGAATGTTTCCTCCTAAAAAAGGACATAGTACTCATCTGTTTTCAGTTTACGTTGTGTCCACGAGAAGTTTTCCCCCCTGAAAACAGTCCTATGATATTAGTGCATTTGTTACACAGTATGGCAGACCTGAAATCATTAGTCTTCTTTTGTTCAGATCACCAGAGTTCTACAGAGTGCTACAGCAAGTACATCAAAGACATACCTGGAGTATATTGCAGCCTGACGAAGACCACTCTTCCATCCTAAGAGTACCAGATATAAGTGCCCAGAATTTAAAACAAAATGGCCTTTGGCCCTCTTCCTCTTTTGAGTTTTAATGCTGCATTTATTTTTCATCTACCCCCGTTGTCTCTCATTCAACTATAAAATTCACAAAGGAACTCATTGTTGTGGTTGTTGTTGATCAGATATCTGAGAATTGCAAGTTGTTTCTTTTGAGACATATCCTTTGTGTAAAGTTGTAAGATAGGCCGAGGAAGATGTTTTCAGACTGAATACCAAGTTGTTGGTAATGTTTTACTTGACTGGTGTTGCTCTTTAATATGACAAGCACATTTCTTTGGATCCTGATTTAAAGCAGTGGTGATGTTTTTCTATCTCTGTATTTGTTTTACTTTGTAGTTCATTTCATTTCATTTCTACTAGCTCGCATCATAAATCTGGCATAGGATTTACCCTTGTTAAGTACCCTATGTTTATGCTCTCCTTGCCTTTAATGTTTTCTGTTGTATGTGTTATATGAGGATTGATTTCAAGCTAATTTAACCAGTGTAGTGGTTTGATATATCGCTATCTGATGTATGAATTAATGAAATCTATCTTTAGATGTTCTTGTTAGGATTTAATTTGAATGAATTGGGAACACTGGGAGGTCTAGAACTTTGTCTCTATCTCACTAGGATCCTTTTCAATTAATTAAACCTTTCTAAGTTCCCTTAAGCTGGATGCCGAAGCATTGAGAGTTCAAAGTCTCTCTCTGATCTCAGGTTTTCAACTTTGTGTCCTGAATCTTTAATGTTTCTTGTCTGAAGAGTTTACCTTTCAGGTTTTGGATCACAGGCTATTCAATGGCATGTCCCGTCCCTGGATCTGATTTCTGAAGGGTCACCTTGGAGGTTTCCTTGCTTTCACCTTCTCTCTTTCCTTTCCATGCCACACTATCATCTTTAAGATCCAATGCTTTAGATGACTAGCCCAACTGAAAGCTTGTATATTGATTATCAAGTAAACCCTTTCCTGACTCCATTTCCCAATGGTCATGAATGTTCTCTGAATTATCTCTCCTCTATCTAAAATCCTCTTTTCCCAGCCTTGCCTTATACCGAACCCTTCTTTCCTGATTCCCAACAACCAACCAAAAATCAAATAAACAAACCCTGAGCCTATAACTAGCCTAATATCTTGACTTTAAGCCTGAAAGACACAAAACCTTTTCTTGACATAGAGAGATCCCTCTCTGGACCCAGGAGGGCTAGATCCTGAGGTCTGAAAGTGGTTCTGATGTTGTCTCAACTTTTGGTCTTGCCAATCTGGCAAAAACATGGGAACCCCAACACATTCATTATTACAGTATAGTTATGTTCTCCATGATGTTTATTATTTATTATATATTCTTTATTATTATAGTATAGTGATATTTTAGAAAATTTTGGTTCTACGTTATATTTTTCTTCAACACTAGATTTTGCCTAGGTTGGGGCCAACCCACATGTTGGATGGAAGAACCAAATATCAATCTATGTATTCTTCATTGTTAGAATATAATTATATTTCAGAAAATTTTGGTTCTATATATTTTTTTCAAAATTATATTGTGCCTGGGTTGGGGCCAATGCACATCTTGGATGGAAGAACCAAATTTCAATCTATGTATTCTTCATTATCATAGTATAGTTATATTTCAGAAAATTTTGGTTCCACATAATTTTTTCAACAATACATTGTGCCAAATTTGGGACTAACCAACATGTTGGATGGAAGAACAATTTTCCCAACAATCACCAGGATTGTGTGAGACTCAACCAAGCCTAGATGCCCCTTAGAAAAATGTAACCCCCCACAATTGGCTCCTTCCCTCAACCCTTCCCCATGAGATAAGAACCTGAGACATGATAAGGACTAAACCCCATAAAAACCAACTAATTTACACCTTATGGATTCAAAATTTGGCTCTACATATTCTTCTTAATATTTGGTTTAGGATTTTCCATTGTGAATAGATTAGTCAAATGGATCGTAATTGTGTCCAGGTTTAGTTATGTTAGAGGAATCATTTAATTTCTAACACTAGAGGTTTTTGAAAATCACTTATCTTCACCTATCATATAAAAATTTCCTTCTTTTTTCAATGTTCATATGTCCCCTTATCTAGGAATTCCAAACAACCTCTCTAATATAATATGTTCAAGTTTTTCTACCATATTTGATCTTATAAAATTTCCCTATCACCTTGAAAATTTATAATGTTCTTGAATTGGTATAAATAGTGTTTTTACACATTGATTAGGGAAAGATGATGTTCCTACTCTTGGGTTTTGATAATTACAATAGCATATAACTATAAGCTTTGATGTCAAGTGTGCCAATACAATCTCTCTATTCATGGGATCCCCTTGATCTTCTAATCAGTATGCCTATGTAATATTTATGTGATCTATTGATTTTCCCATCATTTTAATCGTTGATTGAGTTTTTATTTTGTTCTCATGAACACTAAAATGATCAAAACTCATGGTTTTATATTAGTTAATCATCCTTTCACAATTATCAAGGATTAGAGGACATATGCCTTGATTAAGCACCCAAATGGTTGGAACCATTAAGAGAACTCTGATTTTCACACCATACTGTGTTCAAATGGTGTTGTTGGAATCCAATTTCTGAAAGGATCTATAAATTCCACAAGGATTCTTAACTTGAAATAACCATTGTTTATTACTCAATTTTTTCTCAAGAAAAAGCAATAGCCTATTGCTTCTTATAAGCCCAAGTAATAAGTCTATAACCAAGGTTAAAAACATAACTTGCAATAAAATTTTGATCATCAAGGTTTCCAACAAATATAATTTAGTGAAACCAACTAACAAATGTTACCCCACTAAATTATAATGTATCCCAAATTGATTTATACCCTAGATATAGTGAAGTATCCTTTTTACCACTTTGTAATGGTTTTCATTAGGTGCTTTCATATGTCAAGAAAAAAATACCACCAAAAAAGGAAATATCATGATGGGTAGGAGTCAAATATAATAGGTTGCCAACTAATTGATAGTAAAAATTGGCATATATTTTGGGTGTAGCACAAGCGCAAACAAAATTGACTCTAAACTAGAAGGGATAAGTGATTGGCTTAAAATATTCCACATGAAAATGATGAAGAAGGTCACAAGCATATATATATCGATCAAGATAAATTCCTTTCTTTGTTTACAATACTTGGAGGCGAAGGAAATACTACAAATAACCTAAGTCTAACATTTAAAAAAATTAGTAGTTGAAGTAGCAAGGTTTGGCATGGTGGGGATATACATTTCTAGAGCTACCTTGGCCTGCATTTATCTAAGGGTGGCTTCCTCTTCTTCAATTTCTTGTAGCCTTTTCTTCACCACATCGAAATCTCTCACTAATTTCCATTTCGATTTCTTATGGTTCATACTCTAGAATTTCTCTGCCATACACTTCATGCTCCTCATCCATTACTAGCTTGTCTCCTGTAGTATGGTAATGTTATGGTGTTTAGGTATTTATACCTATTGTATCCACTACAACACCCTCCAAAATTTTAGCCTATAACAAATTTCGGAGCCTTCATTGGTCTTGTTTATGGTTGTCACAAACTTTAAAATTTCATTTCATTGTTTTTTTTAAGTGTGTGACCCCTTTCGCGAGATAGGAAAAGTGTATTCTTTTAGCATGATGGTTGTCGCAGTGAATGTATGAGCTTGTCCCATTGTTTTCAAGAGGTCATATTTGCATAAATTATTTGTTATAACCTCGTAAGTATCCATCGCACTCATTCCCAAATTTTTGAGCACCATCGCACAAGTGTCGTCACGGTCGTCGTAAAGTATATCATTGGTGTCACACTTATCGTAACTAGTCGTAAAGTTGTCACACTGAGGAGAATGATTTTTTTGTATGTCTTGGATGATCTATGTTGTTTGAGTCACCAAGTGTGCTAAGTGTGTGATCATAGTTGAAGTCTATCACTTTCACATCAACCTCGCCAGTCCCACACTTATTCATTTTCCCGAAAACTTCCCGACCGATCAACTTAGCTTCTTTGGGCCTCCCCTGAGTTGTGCATTGCATAGTATTAGTCTTATGTTTGTGACCTTGTTGCTTAGAATTGCGCAGTTCAAATTTTTGACTTCCCAATACTGCTCCATTGCGCAGTTTGCGTGACCAAGACCCGACCTTGACCTCTATAATTTTGACCTCCGGAATTGCATAGTTAAGGCCTCTAGCCCGACTTGAACTACACACTTTGCAAATTCAAGACACAATCTCACCCCCTAAGCCTTAGAATTTTTCATTGCACAGTCACCCTGACCTCCTTGACCTCATAAACTGCAGAGTTGGATTTCCTAACGCTCATCCCTAATTCATGTCCCCACTGACTCTGGAAACTGCGCAATCATGTCCCTCAACCCAGCCTGAACTACACACAGTGCAGTCTCAAGGCTCAAGGTTTCCCCCTGCCTTCCTGAATTGTGCAGTTAATGAGCCTCCTCTCACATCCTCTCACTTGTCCCGGGCTTAGTTCATGGATCAAAATGCATCATCTTAGTCTAGGATTTTTCATATTGATGTCGTCCCATCTGTTAGCCATCAGTATTTTTTTACATGTTAGTGATGACTATATCTATAGCTGAGCTTTCTAGAAACTGATTTCCTTATGTCAATTGGTCATCTAGAAAACCCTCATAAAACTTTCTTTCGCCCTTCTACTTTTCAGTCCGCCCATGTCAAAAACAAAACCTCATTATCCCTATCCTATCTAGCTTCATCCCTACTAGTCTGCTCATCAGCTTTAAAAGGCAAATCCAAATCTGTTTCAAAAGTCTCCCCTAGGTTAGGAAGTGGCGCTTTAAGACATTTTACCCTTGGCGATCATCACTCAGCCAAAAATCCTCCATCTGTTACAGACCAACCATAACTGACCTCCCACTCTGCAAATGAAATTGACAAACAGCTCTAAGTCGCGCCACTTATATCCCTAGGTCTCAGCACTGCATAAACCCCAATCTCAAGCTGACTATTAGGTGTTTCACAGTGTTTTATGGATTCTGCAAAGAACAGGAAATATAACTTCATCTCAAGATTAAATGCTTGGATCTACAGTTAGAGGAACAACTGCTTCTAAATGTATTATGAGCCTGAGATGAAGCTGCAAAACAAAGAGTCACTCATTGAGACCTTACAGCTCTTTCCAGCATGAAAATCACAGTAAGAAAGGGACACCACTGTCTCAGCAAACTGGTAAATTTTCATGGCCCAGAACCTCCTTCATTTACAAGCAGAGGGTTAGGGCGCCTCCTTCATCCACAAGCAGAGGGCGCTAGCCAGTATTGACTTTGAAGATTGCAAAAGTCCAGGTTTTCCTTTTACTGAACAGTGAAACAATATCTCCAGGTTTTATGAATGTGAGTGATGATCATAACAGGAATAGAGTTTGAAATATGCTAGCTCAAAGTAAAAAGAGTCTTGTCTGATAAAGGAGGTCATCTGAAGCTTCCAAATCATGTGAATTGTTGAACTTTAGAAAGGCATGTCACTGGTAAAAATTCCAATCATAAGTAGCCTGCTTGTCCACAATATCAAATGGAATAGATGCTGACAAAAAATTCCATTACACAGGCAGAAAGAAAGTTCTTAGTTTTTCAAAAAGCACTGACCTCCATAGTCACAGAGACTATTTTTCAAGTAATTTTTCATGAGATGACCAAAGCAAATGATGACATTTAAGTCACCCTCAGAGCAGTACAGGAAGACAGTGACACTTTGGCTAGGGTTTTTCTGAAGCACTGTAGTGTTTGCAAGCAAAGTTGCCAGTATTGATGTGTTTTAAGTTGATTGCTTACCATCATAATCACGCAAACCCTTGTCATACAGCCTTATCACATAATCCTCATATACTTTGCCAAGTGAAGGGCCTCCTCCTTTTATGAGCAGATGGCCAAAGCCTTGGATGTTGTTAAAGACTGATTGATCTAAGAGACAGTGGAAAGAGACAAAGGAAGAAAGCTAAAAGGCCTTTGCACCAGGTAAATGATAGTGTTTATGATACAAAAGTATTGGTTTTCCTATTCAAATGAAAATGTCTGTCAAACTGTACCTATAGTGGAAAGGAGACAATATTGAATATATGCATGCATTGATACCAAAAAGGAGCAGTTTCTTTAAAGGAAATGGTTAAACAGTACTCCACTATCACCTGCCCAGAAGTCTAAAGGAGCTCTTTTTGAGTAAAACAGAGAAAATATGGTATGAAGGGATGCAAGATAGAATATAGCACTTACCATCCAAAAGGGAACTTGTTTATCACCTGGAAGCAGGAATTGACACCATGTACAAAAAGAGCTTTTGCCAAAAGCCTGCACATCATATAGCCATCACCAGATCAAGACAGAGTTTCTGGAAATGAGTTTTATTAGCTCTGGGCAGCACTCAAAACCCATGAAGCACTTCACTATTACAATTCCAATCAAAGGACATCTACAAGATTCTGTCAAAAACGAGCTTAAAAAGAGGAGGCATTTCTGCAAAGCAGGGAACAGTCAGGACATTTTATCACAAGTCATTATCCAGTTTTGAAAACTTTGAAATACATGGAAAGAGAACCAGCAGACAGGGATTTTTGAGTTCCATCACCAAGAAGATATCACCTTTTGAGTTATTGTTCATTATGTTCAAAAAAGTCATTTAGCATATGATCATTGTTTGGATAGTTTAAAAAGAAACACAACCTTTTATTATTCAAAGAACAGAGGTATTGTATACTACACCTACAGGCAGGGAAGTATTTGAGAGAGAGGCGACCTTATCAAATCAGGAGGTCATGATCAAGTCCAAATAGGGTCAGCAAGTTTGGCACCTACTGTAGATGAAGGTTGAAGACACTATCAAAGAACAAGAGCTGTTAAAACAAGTTGACAAAACTAGCCCTGTCCTTCAAATAACAAAGCAGTTTGCAGGTATTCTCTTGACTGTTTTAAAGGAAAGGGTTACTCTATCTCATGTATATGACCAGTATTGTTAAAAATAGTGGCAGAGATGATGCAGGAGTTATGGAAATATTTTTCAAAGAAAGAAGTTCGATGTTAAAATGTCACCCAAAGAACAAAACAGGAAACCACTGTTCGAACACCGGTACATGAGTAAGACAAGTTCTGGTTTTTTTTAAAGCTTTTGTGGTTTTTATAAAAGGTAGGTCCGTGATTGACACAGTCTAAAGGTATGGCTAATCTCCAATACAGATATGGAATACACCGAAATTATTAAAAAATCAAAGGGTTTTTCAAAAAACGCCTTGCAAAAGCCAAACCTGACCTTCACCTTACATTCAAAGACTAAGGTGACCGTTGAAAAGATTTGAAGTGTCATAAGGTTGAAGTAGGAGGGTGTGAGGTTCATTTTCAAAATTTAAAACAAAGCTCCACGCCGCCCTCAGCATCGAAACAACAACTTTCTGGTCGATTTGCAGAGTGTGGCACTGATAAACGCCGAGCGACGCGCCTGGAAGCCCGCGCGACGCACCTGGGGGCGAATTTACAAAAGCCGCATGTGTTAGCGCGACGCGCCTGTACAGTGGCGCGACGTGCCTGTACAGGCCGCCCGACCACCTGACAGGCGTTTTTTGCGCAACGTTCAATATTTAAAGAGTGCCGCGCAGTTTGAAAGGTCTCCAGAGCTGATCCAACTCTCCTCCAAGGTTGTTCTCAACGATTTCAAGAGGTATTTCGAAACTTCATCCACATTTCCGAGATTACGAAATGATAAAAGTCAGTTTTTTCTTGCATGGGCATATCCGTTGAAACAGCATGTATGGTTGAAGGTTTTCTCCCCAAAGATGTATATTCCGCATTAAAAGGGTCTTGATTATTGCAAAAAAGGGAATCTTTACAGCTTTTTGCTCGAAGTTTTTGGAGCCTTTAAAACCCTGGTGCCTCTGCTCTAAATATAAATCTGACTGTATATTCACACCAAGGTTAAATGAGCATGTTTTTGTTTAAAAAGTGACATGCATGGAGAATAGTGAATTTTAGTGGGAGAAAGGGTTCTTGGTCAAGCAGAAGTGTATAGGTTGAAGCTCCGGAGGAAGCTTGTTCACATTACTCATAAAAAGACAGTATTCAATGAATTGTTAGTTGGCTGCCTTGTATTGTTCAAAGCTTATTGAAAAAGTTGCCATCCATCCAAGCAGAGGTTTTTATAACATAACCAGAGGGTTACATTCGTAAGGCGCCATTGATTTCTTTGAAGGGATAAAACTTGCATAACCTCTACCTAAAAACTTGGAAGCCTTCAAACTCTGTCATCTTTGCTGAGGATTGTTACAGTGACTGCTTAAATAGCACTAAGGGTTGATTTCACATATACAAGTTAGTTCAAGGTTGGCACACTTATACAGGGCAGAGTTTTTTGATTGCAAAAGTTACCATGGAAAGGAGTAAGAGGTATTGAGTGACATCTTAAAACTCACAAGAACAGGGTAATCAAAGCCTTTCTCACAGCAAACTCCTTCTAGCAATCTGCCCCTCTTTTTCACTACTGTGAATTTGTTGACAGAGATTTTCCAAAGGTGAACAGGACACTGAAGAGCAGGGTTGTTTGATGGGAATTTAACATTGAGACAGAGATATAAATGTGGTGGTTGATCTTTTAAATTCACAAGTAAAGAGTGTTTTTCCTAAAACACTGTGCACTGATATTTCACCTGACCTAGGTCTGCCCTTCTTTTCACTATATTGTATCATTTGGAAGAGTTTTTGACTGTGATATTTGTAAAGAGGAAGACCATTGAGGAGCAGGGTTTTTTATGATTAAGATTTGTCTTGGAGACACAAATACAAGTGTTGATTGGCCTCTAACAAACTCACAAGAAGAATGATTTCTTAACACTGTATACAGGAAATCTACGTAGCAGTTTGTCTCATCTTTACATATGGTACCCTATTGAAGAATTTTGCCTGGCTAAGGTACATTCAAAGGTGAAAGGCTGGTTTTAAGGAGAGCAGAGGTTGTAAATTCAAAGACACTTGTTGCAAACCATCCACCTCACATTGTTTCTCTGTCCAAGCAGCATATTGACACAGTTTCAATCCAGGAGGGAATTTTACATACAGTGAAGGCAGTTTGCCTCTTTCAAAGCATTTTCGGGTCAGAATGCCTCCAAGGCAAGACCACAAGAGCGGTCCACATAAGAGATATGAGCCTATCTCTAGATAAGAGATTAATGCTCATCCATCTGTGCTTTTCAATTTCCATGAAGTAGGCTGTCTTGATTTCTGCCAGAAGATAGAAGAAGTCAAGAGCTTTTCGCCATTAACACACTTGTGCGCCCTAAGATTCAAAGAAAAGCACTTCCAAGTGGCGGGTCTTGATTTCAAAATCTCTCCAAGGTATGTGTCCAAGGCCACCAAGATCCCATATCATGGCGAAAAATGGTTTAAACAAGCTCATCTTGACTTAGAGGATTATAAACCTTTCATCAAACCTGAACATAGAGAGGTTGTCACTGCTATCTTCCCTTTTTCATATCTCCTTGACAGCTATGCTCCACTGATGAAAGCCATAATGAAATATTTCACTTGTGAAGGGAGGTTTAATCGAATTTATGCCTACCATGTCCGCTTATTGATGCATTTTACCAGAAGTAGGCAACTAAACCTTCCTTACTTTTTGTCCAAGAGCATAGAGAAAATGACATCTACTGTCCAAAAGAAGGCTCCACCTCAGCAAATCCCTTCTCTTTTTCATCATTCTTTGATCAAGATTATCTTCCTATACCAGCTGGAGAAGAAAGAGGTTTCATGGGATCTATTCATCAGCCATTCAGATTTTTCCACTGTCCCTCCTGTTCATGTGTCTCCTACTCAGCCTGTCCATCACCCAGTGCCTTTGTCTAGTAGGCCTACACCTAGAAGACTCAGAATGACTACTGGGCAGCCAAGTCAGCATAGCAGCAGATACAGGATGAGGGACAGCAGCAGATACAAATTGAGGGACAGCAGCAGATAGGTGATGAAGGGCAGCAGGCAGATGATGAAGGACAGCAGATACAAATTGAGGGACAACAGCAAATAAAAAGTGAAGGACAACAGGTCCAAGATGAACAGCAACAGGTACACATTGATGAACAGCAGTTAGATGATGAGGAACAACAGCAAGTGCAAAATAAAGAACAGCAAGCTAAGGTTGCCACCCAAACAGTGACCAAGGTTGTTCCTAGCAAGAGGAAATTGCCCAAAAAGACACCTTCTAGCATGCCAAGGAGGAAAAGCGCCAGATTGGCTTTCAAAGGCAAAAGTAAAGTTGGAGAAAGTACAAAGCATGGAGGTGAATTAGCTATTATCCCTATCCAAAGCAATGATAGTGACAATGAGGCCCGCCTTCTTGAAAATCTCTTAATCCATAAGGAAGGGCAAATTGAGGCATTAGAGCAAGATCTTCAAAGGGCAAGGAATTTCAATCACTTCTTGGAGATTGAAAATAAACAAAGGAATGTGCACACAGCTGTTCATGAGGCAAGGGCGATAAAGTATAAAAAAGAGGCAGAAAGGGCGCAAGCAAGAATTGAAGAGCTCATTGGTGAGTTTGATGATGAAGAGGAGGAAGACCAACCTAGGCGGAAGAGACCTAGGACCATCGGGCTTAGAAGAGCCTTGGAAAAGCAGAGAGCAGAAGAGCAAGCCCAGCTCCAAGCCTTTCCTCTCACTGCACTCCTTGAGCAGGAAATTGAGGAAAACAAAGAGGCTTGGCTTGAAAGAGCTAACAATAATTTGGAAATGAAGCTCAAAAGGGCGAATAGAGATTTAGAGCTGCAGAGGAGGAGGACACACCACTTCCAAAAGCTGAATCAGTTTGCCCGGCGCAAACTAAAGGCAGCACAAGAGAATTGAAGAAGGTGAAGGGGAAGCGCCTAGCACGGAAGGAAGGGAAAAGCATATCAGCCCTTGATATTTTGGCCTCAGCTTCGGAGCATGTTGCTATGGACCCTTGAGGGTCATGCATGCCAAATTAGGGCCTTTTTCGACAACTTTTTGTTTTTTAGCATTTTTTGGGTTTTTGGTCGAAAACTCATAATTTCGCCATTTCAGTTTGAGGAATTGTCAAGGGAGGAGGATGACACCGATAGATGCCATAATTCTATGAGCAGGTCTCCAGCGATTTTCAGGGAATTTGGAGATCATTCGCCCCCTCAAATTGGCGAAAAACACCCTCTTTTTGCACATTCTGCCCGCCATATCAGCAGTCTGCTATTTCCTGGCTTTTTACACACAGGTACAGTTTTGGATAACTTCCAAGCCTCGGATTGAGATGGTTTCAGTTGCGTCGGAAAGTAGACACAGAGAGCTTTCCAGCAAGCCCTCATGAGCCCCA
>JAXQQM020093269.1:0-10168 GCA_034641835.2 Pinus albicaulis | reverse complement strand
GCTTTATGTCTCATCAGGGGAATTTTGAGGTCTAAAATGGGCCTCCTAAGGAAATAATAAAATAATAGCTAAACCAATAAAATAATATTTATGAATTTGTATTTTATTTTTTGCACCACAATCCATGTAACTATGGTTAAATTCAATTGAAAAAGTGTACCAAAATAAAATTAATAAAAAAATTGTATTGATGTGAATATAAATAAGAATGAGTTTTTCAAGAAAATGTCATTATCATTGAAAAACTAACACATTTGTCCTTTGTACTTAAATAACTTAAAATAAATTATAAATATAAATTCATAAACTCTTAATTGTATAATATACTATTAATTAAAATTTATATTATTTAAATATATGAAAATATACAAATACAATATTTATTGAAAAATGTGTAAAGACATGAAGATTATGTAAGGATATGCATTGTTTCTTTAAAAAAAATTGAAATGACAATAATAATATTTTATTCAAAAAGTGTGAAATGTAATTTATTATTAATATTTTACTTTTTATTATTAGTACTTTACTTTATGACTTTAAAAGTACTTAAAGCACTACCATGGTTAGCCATGAGTTTTTATCCACCATTGAGAATGTAATGAGTAAGTATTTTTAACTCAAGTAATGCCACCTCAACCATTGGGGATGATGTCATCCCCTAAAATGTGATTAGCTCTCATAAAGTGAATTTTGATTGTACATTTTCCTTAGGAGGCCCATTTTAAACCTCAAAATTCCCCCAATGGTTGCATGTTCCTGGATACTTTGGTTAATGGAGCGACCAGTTTCCCCAATATAGGGAATCCCATAGGAACAAGGGATAGAGTAGACCCATTTCATGTTTTTAGTGTTTATTGGGTCTTTAACTGATTTAAGAAAAATTATAATGGTAATAAGGGGTTTGAAGGTAGCAGAAACATTATTATGCTACCTTCAAACCCCTTATTACCATTAGAAATTATCTTAGATCGGTTAAAGACCCAATAAACCCTAAAGATAGGAAACGGGTCTACTCTATCCCCTGTTCTCGTGGAATTCCGTACATTGGGGAAATTGGTCGCTCGATTAACTAAATAATCCAAGAACATGCAACAGACATTATTCACAATCGTTCTTGTTTCTTAGCTTTATTTGAACATGCGGTGAAATCAAAACACCATGTCTGCAATGAGGATTCCCTAGTCATCGTAAGGGTTGATCACTTTCATCATAGGAAGCTAAGAGAAGTCTTTGAGATTGAGAAACATGCCATTAATCTTAATAAGGACAGTGGTTGGATGGTTGGAAATTAAGTAGGAGAGGGATTCTCGCCCTTTCTTCTTGATATATATGTGTGTGTCTATGTCTCCAATCCTTTTTTACTTTCCTATTAAAATATTCTCTGATATTTTAATATAATAATATTTATAACTAATTTTTTAATAATATTAAATGTATTTTTTTTAAATTAATTGTTGAATAATATTAAACTTAATTTTAATTATTAATATTCATATATAAATATATATTCATTATTCTAGAATTATATATTAATGTTATTCAATTCAATGTAAACTTAATTTTAATTATTAATATTCATATATAAATATATATTTATATATTAACTTAATTCAATTCAATTTAATATTGAAGAAGAAAAAAAAAATCAATTAATTCAACAACTAATTCGTAACGGCTAATTTCCAACGACTAACTGTGGAACCAGATACATATTTAGTATTTAAACCTTTGGATAGATTGATTTTTTCGCCTTTGTCCCGAGGATTAACCACATTAGATGGTTCAAAACGTCGACTAAATTTTAATGATGTGATTAATCCGAAAGATAATCTCATTAACATAATTTCTAGAGAGATTATGATTTGTTATTGTTTAAAAGACATTTTTGAAAGAAAAAGGGGTCATTTTTTCTATTTGTTAGATTACCTATAAATAAAATTCTTGGTAAACATTGATTGGAATCAAAATACTTATCACATCAAATTGCCAAGATTAAAAAAAACGTAAAATTTAAATATATTATAATTTTATTTTAAATTATTATTGTTATTATTAAGGAATTAATTACTTCGATAGGCTGGTGGAACAAGCTTACAAAATTTTAATTTAATTATCAATGATTATTAGTTGGATGGTAGGGATTTAACCACCATGGAATATTCTAAAATATTCTTAGTAGTAATTAAAAATCAAAGGTTGGGATTAATCTCCAAAGTTCTTATGCTCTTTTTTCAATTTAAATTAAATTGATTACTTAAAAAATGCCATATGAACTTGTGTCATATGAAACGAGTTATAGTTTTTTGGGCATGTAGTATTGATATGTCATGGCATTGTAACAAAGAGTGTTTACAAGTTAAGAATCCCCATGGTAAATTGGGGTTGAATATCCATGGTTAAAAAACTTATTACATGTTTTTTAAATGTATATATGTTTAACTCTTATATTAATTCTTTTTTATAATCAGCTAGAATATTAATGATAATTTACTATAAAGTTATAATTTTGTTAATTTTTATAATTTTTTAATCTTAGCAATGTGATATGTATCATGAACTGAGTGTTTTGATACTTATCATGAATTGATGTTTATCGATGTTTATTAGTCATAATTCATATGGTTATTATAGTATATGAGTTATACATATACATGTAAATAGATTTTGTTATAAAAAAAAATGTAACCCCCATCATCTTTAGTGTATTTAAAATAAGGTACTTTTCCATTTCTCTTATCTAATCTATCAAATATCTATCAAATATTTAGATTTTAAAGAGTTTTAATTTTAGATTTACCTCCAATACCTCTAGTCACTTTGATCATTCTCATTTCAAATATTACTTGTTCTTTAATTTCTTCTCCAATAATTTTCATTCTTTTAATCATCAAAGCCATCTTATTTTCGTACTATGGGCCTTCCATGGCCTCTTTATGTCTACACGATCTCTAAAATTATGTTTTTCCAATAGCTATTCATTTTTTAATTCTCCACCACCATACCACCCATTAGATCCTCTACTTCTTCCTTGCACAATTCTCACTTGCCTTCACCTTTCGTGTAGAATTATCTTACTGATGCAGGAGCATCAAGACCTTTTTCTCCATTTGTAAATATGGGGTGTGATAATATTAATTTGTAAATATGGGGTGTGATGATTTCTAATATTTTATTAATTAATTTGAATTAAATAGGAGAAGGTGAGGATTTATGTAAATATCTTTTTATTAATAAAAGGATATGAGGAAATTTAATAAATTGAAGGATTTTAGGGATAAAAACCTATCCTTTAGGGATGTTGAGAATTTTAGGGGTTTGTTAAGGATTTTAAGGGATTGAGCATTTAATTAAATGATTTTTAAAAATTGTATAAATAGGAAGGGGATTTGTGAGAGAAACCATGAGAGATTGTGAGTGTGTAGATGCCTTTGGGCAGTTTGTAAAAGGGCCATAAATTTGCATATCTGGCCATGAATAGAAAGCTCTTTGTGAATGTTTGTTTTTATATACATATGAGTATGTTGAATTCGATTCTGTGTGAACATGTTTGCGTTTAATAAATTTTAGGATATGGCTCTGCACATGGTTGCAGAAATCGATATCATATAACATTGAAATTGCAGTAAATCCGTGTGAATTAATGTGTGTTGAGACTCTACACATGAACTGAAGAATTGATGTTATAAATTGCCAGAGGAAAACTGTGTGTATAAATCGATTGCTTTTCTGTTTTGATTGGTAGTGAGGGCGCACGGTAGTTATAAAGCCGCAAGTAATTACATTGAAAATCAATGCAGAGTTGAATATACATTGTGCGAAGTATGAAGTAAACCGAGACAGAGTTCTAATATTAACGCAGAGTTCTTAATGTATGTTAGTTGAATCAGTTTTTATTGTCGATCTGCAATTGTTGATCTCAGAAACAATCAACTATATTTCGGACAAAATTCTCGACCAATCTGTATACCCTCAGGGACAACAGTATCCGTTGGTATCATCAGTGGACGTGACTGCCCAGGTGTGGACAAGTCTGCTGGACAACTATGTCGACCGGGAGCACTAGATCCGGTTAAAGTAAATGGGAAAATCGTTGTTTGCCTTCGTGGTGACAATCCACTGATTGAGAAAGGTAAAAAAGTTCGTTTGGTGGGAAGAGTAGGCATAATTCTCTGCAATGATCTCAAAGGCAACCCAACAATTGTTGCAACTGTTTATGGTCTGCCTTCTGCACAATTGAGCGCAACTGATGGAGCGGCAGTTTTTGGCTACATCGATTCAACACAGTCCCCGGTAGCTTCCATAGATGATCAGTCAACTATGTTAAATATACGACCAGCTCCATTGATGGCAAGCCTTTCTTCAAAAGGACGAGAAGTTGAAAACATCCTCGCAGCATATACCGAAGCCGAAGTCTCAATACCATCTGTACCTTTCTATATACTTTCTGGCACATCTATGGCGTGCCCCATGTTGCTGGTGTTGTGACTTTATTAACTAAACTGATTTGATTCCGGTTCTGAATTCATGCTGTAGAAGTTTTTATGTTAATTTGAATTGATGAATTGATAGAGGCAGAGAGTTTTTGTATGCGGATATAGTGAAATTGTGGCGCTAAGTTGTAGTGCAGATGAATCAACAAGAAGTCGACTTGAAAATGACATGAGCAAGATTGATCTACAGCGATGATAAATGCAGGATTGAAGAGCGCAGATGCATATGGAGCTGGAACAGTGGGTAAGTCGACCTGCAATTTGACAGACGCAGAACCAATGGAAAAGGTAAGAAATGTGTTGTTAATTAACTGGAAGCGCGCAGTCATGTTTCCAGCATCAACATGACTATTATAGCATCGATTATTTGCATATGGTTGGTGTGAATATAAGTTGTATAGTTTCCACAATAAATGTGAAAATGCCAGGCATTGGTGTTTTTGGTTTGGGAGTGTGGAAACCAGACAAAAGGTGGAATTGCTGAAAAATAAACTAGACTTTGATGATACAATTAATTACAAGGAGGAAACAGATTTGAAAGCTTCCCTTACGAGGTATTTGCCCAACGGGATTGATATCTATTTTGAGAATGTGGAGGGTGCGATGCTTGACACAGTTCTGGAAAATAGGAACAACCATGGCCGCATTGCTACTTGTGGTATGATATCACAATATCAAAGAAGGAAAAATAGTATATGTTGAAGATATTGCTGATGGCTTGGAGAATGCACAAGCTGCGCTGGTTGGTTTATTTGAATGTAAAAACATTGAGGTTTGAATTATATAAGTGAGCTGGGTTTGGAACCTACAAAGAATTGATGGTTGGAGTCTGTATGAGATTTTTTATAAGGAATTTTAATGCTATCTGAATCCTCGAGAAAAGGAGTTTGCTTGATTTAATTTTTGAAACATATGAAATAAGCTTCGGCAAATTTAAGTGTGAATTTGCCATGTTTTGATTTTGAATTGAGGAAAAAGTTTGAGGTGCATGTTTTATATGCATGGTTGTTGGAGGATCCTGGTATTGCAAGCTGCAGGTTTGCGTCATTTTGGTATCAGATCCATGAATGCTCTGTTGGAATGTTTATCTTCTGAATGATGACAAGAAGGTTTTTGTTGAACTGGAATATATTTCTGAATGTGTGATGAATGATGAAGTAGCAGATGTGCATGAAGGCAAAGGAGGTCAGATTCTAATCTGACAGTCAAAGTAAACCAGAGTACAGCTGAAGAATTGAGTAGGTATTGGGTGTGGTTAATTTTGATTTGAATTTTACTGACAAGAAGAAGCATAAAGATTTGCTGGACAGAACTGCAGGAATGATGAAATTGAAGTGCAGGAGAATGGAAGGACAAGATCAGACAAGATCTTGAAGGTAAGGTGATCTGGGTTTATTTGAATTTGAAGATTGTAGTCTTTGCATTAAAGCAGAAGTATTTTTTTCAACTCCCAAAAGGAAAATCCATAGAAGACATGTTTAAAATTGCTGGTGAAAGCATAGGTGTGGCAGAACCTTGAGGAAATCCAATAGAGATTGGATAAGGAGGACAGTTGTGAATAGGCAGATGAGTTGAACCCAAGAAGAGCAAAGAGAAGCGCTCAAAGGAGGTTCCAGAGGTAGAACCAATTGCTTGCCAAAAGACCGAGTGAGGAGGGCTTGGTGAGGTAAGTGGCGGCAAAACAGGACTTGCTGCTGAACAGGCTTTAGTGCAACTCATAGTAAAGTGAGTGAGGAACTCATAGAGATGGAAAGGATGATGACTAGTGACAGTCATAACAAAGGTTCTGAAATCAACCACAGCAGAAGACAAAAGGAGAAGGGTGCCAAGGCAGTTGGCATACAGAGACAGTTAAGCAAAGAGGAATATGAGAGGGAGAAGGCTGAAATAGCAGTTCAGCTTGAGGTGTTGATGGAGATGTTGCAAAGAAATGAGGAAGACCAGAAGCGTGGTTATGTCATGAGAAAGAAGTTGAGGTGGCAGAGAATACAACAGAAGTGGAATCATCAGATGAATATGCAGTTGATAAAGGAACTAAAAGAACTTGAACAGGTTATAGATGCCAGACAGAAGAAAGAGAAGCTCGAAACAGTTGAGCTACAGCAAAAGGAAGATGCTGAAGAAGATGTTGAAGTTTCAATATGTTACCCAGAGAGTGGACCATTACTTTTTGAAAGTGATGAAGAGCTGGAGGAGTTGAATCATATGAATGATTCAAAGCAGCGCGAAGATTTGATGACTGAAGCATCAAACAAGACCGTAAGGTCTTGTGATTTTAAAACTAATGATTTGTGTGTGATTGCAGGTTTGGAAGAAGATAGACAGTCTTTTAAAGCTGACAAAGATGTGGAAGAGTACCTTCCAGAAGATGAAAGTCTTGAAGCAAAGGCTGGGAAAGAATCAGTTCACTACAGTGGACAAATGCTGGAAGACATCATTGAAATAGCTGATGAGAAGTGGAGACTAGCTGACAGTCTCAAGAGTTCTTTGAGTTTGGATCAGCATACTGATATGCTGACAGAAGAAGAGAAATCAACGCAACATACTGAAGTGTTGCTAAAGGGAAAAAAGGTACAGAGGCCTTATTTTTTTTATAATGATTGTCTTATGATTGAAGATGTTGTTGCAGACGCTAGAACATATTTGGCACAGGTGGATAGTCAAATGGAAGAAGGAGAGGAAGAACATCTACTGAAGGATGTCCAGGATAGATTGCTGAAGAAGGATGACAAAGCAGTTGTCATAAATGATAATCAAGAAGAAATTGCAGATAAAATTGTAGGTGACAAGCAAAGGAATGTTGCAGAGGGAAAGGAAGATTGGGAGGCCGCAACATTCGAGGCGACATTTATAGTAGCAGCAGCAGAAAAGGAAGCAATCAAAACAAGTGAAGAACAAGCAAGAATGGGAGTTCAGCAATCAACAGATGGAAACAATCAGCAGACAGAGGACATACTGGACAGAGAAATTGAATTGATAAGGAAATTAATGGTAAAACCATCCCAGAGAAAGACAACCGAAAGAAAGAAAATGAACGACAACAAGAGAATGACAGTGAAAGACTGCAAGAGCAGAGCAGGTGGAGCACTACAACACAAAATATGGAAACTTGGAAGACAACAGCAGATAGCAACAGCAGTGAAGCAATCAACAAGCACAGGAAGATTACAAAATAAAATTTGGGATCCAGGAGGAGATATCCAGACTTATGACCAGGTGGTCATGAATTTTCTTACATGGGGAGTCTGATGCAGGAGCATCAAGACCTTTTTCTCCATTTGTAAATATGGGGTGTGATAATATTAATTTGTAAATATGGGGTGTGATGATTTCTAATATTTTATTAATTAATTTGAATTAAATAGGAGAAGGTGAGGATTTATGTAAATATCTTTTTATTAAAGGATATGAGGAAATTTAATAAATTGAAGGATTTTAGGGATAAAAACCTATCCTTTAGGGATGTTGAGAAATTTAGGGGTTTGTTGAGGATTTTAAGGGATTGAGCATTTAATTAAGTGATTTTTAAAATTGTATAAATAGGAAAGGGGTTTTGTGAGAAAAAAAAAATTGAGATTGTGAGTGTGTGTAGATGCCTTGGGCAGTTTGTAAAAGGGCCATAAATTTGCATATCTGGCCATGAATAGAAAGCTCTTTGTGAATGTTTGTTTTTATATACATATGAGTATGTTGAATTCAATTCTGTGTGAACATGGTTGCGTTTAATAAATTTTGGGATATGGCTCTGCACTTGGCTGCAGAAATCGATATCATATAACATTAAAAGTGCAGTGGGTTAATGTGTGTTGAGACTCTACACATAAACTGAAGAATTGATGTTATAAATTGCCAGAGGAAAACTGTGTGTATAAATTGATTGCTTTTCTGTTTTGATTGGTAGTGAGGGCGCACGGTAGTCATAAAGCCGCAGGCAATTACATTTAAAATCAATGCAGAGTTGAATATACATCGTGTGAAGTATGAATGTGAGACGATTCTAATATTAACGAGAGTTCTTGGCCTGTATATTGATGAAGGTGAATTTTTGTTGTCGATCTGCAATTGTTGATCTCGAAACAATCAACTATTTTTTGACAAAATTCTCGACCCTTCTGTATACCCTCGGGGACAACGATGTCCGTTGGTATCATCGGTGGACGTAGCGCGGTGTGGACAAGTCGCACGAATGACATGTCGGCCAAGGAGCACTAGATCCGGTTAAAGTAAATGGGAAAATCGTTGTTTGCCTTCGTGGTGACAATCCACTGATTGAGAAAGGTAAAACTGTTCGTTTGGTAGGCATAATTCTCTGCAATGATCTCAAAGGCGACCCAACAATTGTTGCAACTGTTTATGGTCTGCCTTCTGCACAATTGAGCGCAACTGATGGAGCGGCAGTTTTTGGCTACATCGATTCAACACAGTCCCCGGTAGCTTCCATAGATGATCAGTCAACTATGTTAAATATACGACCAGCTCCATTGATGGCAAGCCTTTCTTCAAAAGGACGAGAAGTTGAAAACATCCTCGCAGCATATACCGAAGCCGAAGTCTCAATACCATCTGTACCTTTCTATATACTTTCTGGCACATCTATGGCGTGCCCCATGTTGCTGGTGTTGTGACTTTATTAACTAAACTGATTTGATTCCGGTTCTGAATTCATGCTGTAGAAGTTTTTATGTTAATTTGAATTGATGAATTGATAGAGGCAGAGAGTTTTTGTATGCGGATATAGTGAAATTGTGGCGCTAAGTTGTAGTGCAGATAGATGTGAAATGGTAGAGCGGGCACCAAACAAGATTGATCTACAGCGATGATAAATGCAGGATTGAAGAGCGCAGATGCATATGGAGCTGGAACAGTGGGTAAGTCGACCTGCAATTTGACAGACGCAGAACCAATGGAAAAGGTAAGAAATGTGTTGTTAATTAACTGGAAGCGCGCAGTCATGTTTCCAGCATCAACATGACTATTATAGCATCGATTATTTGCATATGGTTGGTGTGAATATAAGTTGTATAGTTTCCACAATAAATGTGAAAATGCCAGGCATTGGTGTTTTTGGTTTGGGAGTGTGGAAACCAGACAAAAGGTGGAATTGCTGAAAAATAAACTAGACTTTGATGATACAATTAATTACAAGGAGGAAACAGATTTGAAAGCTGCCCTTACGAGGTATTTTCCCAACGGGATTGATATCTATTTTGAGAATGTGGAGGGTGCGATGCTTGACACAGTTCTGGAAAATAGGAACAACCATGGCCGCATTGCTACTTGTGGTATGATATCACAATATCAAAGAAGGAAAAATAGTATATGTTGAAGATATTGCTGATGGCTTGGAGAATGCACAAGCTGCGCTGGTTGGTTTATTTGAATGTAAAAACATTGAGGTTTGAATTATATAAGTGAGCTGGGTTTGGAACCTACAAAGAATTGATGGTTGGAGTCTGTATGAGATTTTTTATAAGGAATTTTAATGCTATCTGAATCCTCGAGAAAAGGAGTTTGCTTGATTTAATTTTTGAAACATATGAAATAAGCTTCGGCAAATTTAAGTGTGAATTTGCCATGTTTTGATTTTGAATTGAGGAAAAAGTTTGAGGTGCATGTTTTATATGCATGGTTGTTGGAGGATCCTGGTATTGCAAGCTGCAGGTTTGCGTCACTTA